>CM053612.1:48733976-48759896 GCA_028646535.1 Procyon lotor
TGTGGTACTGGCACAAAAACAGACACATAGATCAATGGAACAGAATAGAGAGCCCAGAAATGGACCCACAACCCTATGGTCAACTGATCTTCGACAAGGCAGGAAAGAATATCCAGTGGAAAAAAGACAGTATCTTCAACAAATGGTGTTGGGAAAAGTGGACAGCCACATGAGGAAGTATTAAACTGGACCATTTCCTTACACCGCACACAAAAATAGATTCAAATTGTATCAAAGACCTCAATGGGAGACAAGACTCCATCAAAATCCTGGAGGAGATCACAGGCTGCAACCTCTTTGACTTCAGCCACAGCAACTTCTTCCTAGAAACATCTCCAAAGGCAAGGGAAGCAAGGGCAAAAATGAACTCTTGGGACTTCATCAAGATCAAAAGTTTTTGCACAGCAAAGGAAACAGTCAACAAAACCAAAAGACAACTGAGAGAATAGGGGAAGATATTCGCAAATGACATGTCAGATAAAGGGCTGGTATCCAAAATCTATAAAGAACTTCTCAAACTGACCACCCAAAGAACAAATAATCCAATCAAGAAATGGGCAGAAGATATGAACAGACATTTCTGCAAAGAGGACATCCAAATGGCCAACAGACACATGAAAAATTGCTCAACATCACTCAGCATCAGAGAAATATAAATCAAAACCGCAGTGAGAAACCACCTCACACCTGTAAGAATGGCCAAAATTAGCAAGTCAGGAAACAACAGATGTTGGCGAGGATGCTGAGCAACGGGAACCCTCCTATACTTTTGGTGGGAATGCAAGCTGGTACACCCACTCTGGAAAACAGTATGGAGGTTCCTCAAAAAGTTGAAAATAGAGCTACCCTATGACCCAGCAATTGCACTACTCGGTATTTACCCTAAAAATACAAATGTAGTGATCTAAAGGTGCATGTGCACCCGATTGTTTATAGCAGCAATGTCCACAATAGCCAAACTATGGAAAGACTCTAGATGCCCATCGACGGATGAATGCATAAAGAAGATGTGGTATATATATACAATGAAATACTATGCAGCCATCAAGATAAACGAAATATGGCCATTTGCAACGACTTGGATGGAACGGGAGTGTATTATGCTAAGCGAAATAAGTCAGTCAGAGAAGGACAATTATCACATGATCTCTCTGATATGAAGAATTTGTGAAGCAAAGCAGGAGTTTGGGGGGGTGGGGTAGAGAAATGACACAGGAAGGGATGAGGAGGGAGACAAACCATAAGAGACTCCTAGACTCATGAAAGCCACTAAGGGTGGCTGGGAGGCAGTGGGTGTAGGGTTAGGGTGGCTGGGGTGTGGACATTGGGGAGGGTATGTGCTCTTAAGTGCTGTGAAATGTGTAAGCCTGACGATTCACAGACATGTACCCTGGGGGAAACAATATATTATATGTTAATAAAAATTTAAAATAATAAAAACATGTTGATAATAATTCATTAATAGTAGGAGACTTCAACACTCCACTCTCAGCAATGGACAGATCATCTAAGCAGAAGATTAAACAAAGAAACAAAAGCTTTGCATGACATATTGGACCAGATGGACTTCCTAGATATATACATTACATTTCATCCTAAAACAAACAAACAAAAAAGACCAAAAAAAAAAAAAAAAAACAGAATACTGATTCTACTCAAGTGCACATGGAACTTTCTCCAAAATAGATCACATACTCAGTCACAAATCAGGTCTCAACTGATACCAAAAGATTGAGATAATTCCCTGCATATTTTCAGATTACAAACTTTGAAACTGGAACTGAAGCACAAGAAGAAATTTGGAAGGAACTCAAACACATGGAAGTTAAAGAGCATACTGCTGAAGAATGAATGAGTCAACCAGGAAATTAAAGAAGAACTTAAACAATTCATTCAAACCAATGAAAATGAAAACACATCAGTTACAAACCTATGGGATACTGCAAAGGCGGTCCTTAGAGGGAAGTACATAGTCATCCAGGTCTCTCTCAAAGAATTAGAAAAGTTCCACATGCACATGGTAACCTTACACCTAAAGGACCTGGAGAGAGAAAATCAAATAAAGCCTCAGCCAAACAGCAGAAGAGAAATAATAAAGATTAGAGCAGAAATCAGTGAAATAGAAACTAGATGAACAGAAGAACAAATCAATGAAACTAGAAGCTGATTCTTTGAAAGAATTAATAAGATCACTAAAACTCTGACCAAACTTATCCAAAATAAAAAATACCCAAATTATTAAAATTAAGAATGAAAAGGGAGAAATTATGGCTAATACCAAGGTAATAGATACAATTATTAGAACTTATTATCAGAGTCTATATGCTAAAAAACTAGGCAATCTGGAAGATATGGTTGCATTCCTCAAAACTTACAAACTACCAAGACAGAAACAGGAAGAAATAGACAATCAGAATAGGCCAATAACCAGCAATGAAATTGGAAAACTAATCAAAATCCTCCCAAAAAGCAAGAGTCCAAGGCAGGATCACTTCCCAGGGGAATTCTACCAAACATGTACAGAAGAAATAATACCAATTCTACTGAAGGTGTTTCAAAAAATAGAAATGGAAGGAAAACTTCCAAACTCTTTTTATGAGGCCAGCATTACCCTGATCCCAAAACCAAAGATCCCATCATAAAGGAGAATTACAGACCAATAACCCTGATGACCATGGATGTCAAAATATCCAACAAGATCCTAGCCAATAATAACCGACAATCTATTTAAAAAGATTATTCACTATAGCTGGGTGGGATTTATTTTTGGGATGCAAGGATGGTTCAACATTTGTAAATCAATCAA
The DNA here is from genome assembly GCA_028646535.1 of Procyon lotor. Taxonomy (NCBI): domain Eukaryota; kingdom Metazoa; phylum Chordata; class Mammalia; order Carnivora; family Procyonidae; genus Procyon; species Procyon lotor. Next base: position 48,736,783 of record CM053612.1, read on the forward strand.
TCTGATAGAACACATTAACAAAATAAGAGACAAGAAACATATGATCCTCTCCATTGATGCAGAAAAAGCATTTGGCAAAATGCAGCATCCTTTCCTGATTAAAACTCATCAAAGTATAGAGATAGAGGGAACATACCTCAATATCATAAAAGCCATCTATGAAAAGTCCACAGCAAATATCACTCTCAGGAGTGATATTAAGGTCAGGAACATGACAGGGGTGCCCAATCTCAACACTGCTGTTCAACATAGTACTAGAAGTTCCTAGCCTTGGAATCAGACAACAAAAAGTAATAAAAGTCATTCAAATTGTCAATGAAGAAGGCAAACTCTCTCTCTTCGCGGATGACATGATACTTTATATGGAAAATCCAAAAGACTTCTCCCCCAAATTACTAGAACTCATACAGCAATTCAGTAATGTGACAGGATACTAAGTCAATGCAGAGAAATCAGTTGTATTGGAGGGATAGGCAAGATGGAAGAGAAGTAGAGACCCTGTTTCAACCAATCCCCTGAATTTAACTGGATACCTACCAAACCATTCTGAACACCCATGGCATCAGTCTGAGATGTCAGAAAATATGTCTGGATCTCTACAAGGAGAAAAACTCCGCCAGTCACAAGGTAGGAAGGGCAGAATTGTGAATCTGTGGGCAGATATCCGAAGATAAGCACAAGGGGGCAGGTGCCTCCATAAGGTGGTGCCTGGGAAGTGATATAACCCAAACACGAAAATGTCCCACCCTAGGGACTGGACAAAAACTTACAGAGGGGTAACAGCTGGGAAAGAGCTTTAGAGCAAAACCCAGACAGGATCCAGGAGCTGTGACTCCACACGTGTGTGAACACAAGGCAGTTCACAGTTTTAGAAGCACAAAGAGCAGAGACACACCTGGGCTCTGGGGTAGAGCTTTGGGAGAGTTGCTGTTGGTACTCACCACCACAGGAGGCTGTAGTATTCAGCAGCACATACAGAAACGGAGAATGTGTGTCCTGCAGGGCTCAGTGAAGAGCAGACTGTGAAATCTTTGCTCTGGGATAGAGGATTGTGTGTGGCCATTTTTGTTCTGACTCTCAGAAGAGATGCTGAAATCCACCAGAGAACAAAAGCTCAAAAAACCATGTTTCTATTGAGCCCAGCACCCCTGACAGAGGCAGGGCAACTCTGTCCAAGCAGGGTTGCCTGAGAAAAAGTATGGCAGCCCCCTCCCCCAAAAGACAGGCTGGAAGAACAAGAGGACAACAACCCTAAGTTCCCCATAAAATAAGTCTATCTTGCTTCAGTCGTGGTTAATATTTTGGACTCTCTATATTCCTTCAACCACCCCTCAACAGAATGATTAGGAGGAGGAACTCCCAATAAAGAAAAGAACCAGAGATGATAGCCTCTGCTACAGACCTAATGGATACAGATATAAGCAAGATTTTAGAGATAGACTTCAGAGTAGCAACTATGAAGTCAATATCTTCTAGGCTTTAGAGAAATATTAGCAAAAATATAGAATCTCTAAAGGCAGAATTTAGAGCTAATTAGGCCGAAAGTAAAAATGCTGTGAATGAGGAATCTCCACACTGTTTTCCAAAGTGGCTGTACCAGCTTGCAATCCCACCAACAGTGTAATAGGGTGCCCCTTTCTCCACGGTGGGTATTGAGGAGGGCACGTATTACATGGAGCACTGGGTGTGGTGCATGAACAATAAATCTTGTAACACTGAAAAAATAAAATAAAAAAATTTTTTTTTGGGAAAAAATGTATTCTAAACACACCCTAACAGCCAGGGTAAATGAAGTGGAGCAAATTAGTGAGCTAGAAGATAATATGATAGAAAAGAAAGAAGCCAAGGAGGACTGGGATAAACAGCTAGAAGACCGTGAGAACAGACTTAAATCAATGACACTAACATTCCAATGTCAGAATTATTGGGATCCCTGAAGGGGTGGAATGAGAGAGAGAACTAGAAGGTATATTTGAGCAAATAATAGCTGAGAACTTCCCTAATCTGGGGAAGAACACAAGCATTCATGCCCAAGAGACAGAGAGGACCCCTCCCAAGATCAATAAAAACAGATGGACACCCTGGCATATAAGAATAAAACTTGCAAATCTAAGAGCCAACAAAGCTATCCTGAGAGCAGCTAGGGGTAAGAGATTTCTTACTTTGAGAGAGAGGAACATCAGAATAATGTCAGACCAGAGACCTCGTAAGCCATAAAAGGCAGACAAGACATATTCAGGGTACTAAATGAGAAGAACGTAAAGCCAAGAATAGTTTTTCCAGCAAGGTTGTCATTCAGAATGGATGGAGACAGAAGGAGCTTCCTAGACAGGCAGAATCCTAAAATTTGTGTGGAACCAGAAAAGACCCCAAATCATTAAGGTGAATTTGAAAAAAAGAAAAGAAAGCTGGGGCATCATATTGCCTTACTTCATACTATATTACAAAGCTATGATGGCCAGGACAGTATGGTATCAGCACAAAAACAGACACATAGATCAGTGGAACAGAATAGAGAGCCCAGAAATTGACCCTCAACTCTGTTTAGCTCATCTTTGACAAATCAGGAAAAAAATTTCCAATGGAAAATAAAAACCTCTTCAACAAATGATGCTGGGAAAATTGGACAGTTATATACAGAGGAATGAAACTGGACCATTTTTTTACACCAAACCCAAAGATAAACTCAAAATGAATGAAATACCTCAATGTGACACAAGAATCAATCAGAATACTAGAGGAAAACATAGGCAGTAACTTCTTCAACATTGGCCACAGCAACTTCTTTCAAGACAAATCTCCAAAAGCAAAGGAAACAAAAACAAAAATGAACTTTGAGACTTCATCAAAATAAAAACTGCACAGCGAAGGAAATAGTCAACAAAAATAAAAGATAACCCACAGAATGGAAGAGATATTTGGAAATGACATTACAGATAAAGGGCTGATATCCATCACCTATAAAGAACTTCTCAAACTCAACACCTGAAGAACAAGTAATCCAGTCAAGAAATGGGCAGAAGACATGAACAGATACTTCTCCAAAGAAGACATACAAATGGCTAACAGACACACGAAAAAACATTCAACATCATTAGCCCTCAGGAAAATACAAATCAAAACCACAATGAGATACCACATTACAACAGTCAGAATGGCAAGGAATAACAAAGCAGGAAACAACAAATGTTGGCAAGGATGTGGATAAATGGCACACTCTTACACTGTTTGTGGGAATGCAAACTGATATAACCATTTTGAAAAACAGTATGGATATTCATCAAGAAGTCAAAATAGAGGTATCCTAGGACCCATCAATTGCACTACTATGTATTTACCCCAAAGATACAGATGTAGTGAGAAGGGGTACATGCACCCCAATGTTCATAGGAGCAATGTCCAAAATAGTCAAACAGTGGAAGGAGCTGAGATGTCCTTGAATAGAAGAATGAATAAAGAAGTTGCAATTCATATATATAATAGTATATTACTCAGTTACCAGAAAGGATGAATACCTACTATTTGCACTGACATCTATGGAATTGACTGGAAATATACTAAGTTGAATAAGTCAAGCAGAGAAAGACAATTGCTATATGATTTCATTCATATGTGGAACACAAGGTAAGGACCACAGGGGAAGGGAAGGAAAACTAAATGGGAAGAAATCAGAGAGGGAGACAAACCGTGGGAGACTCCGAACTCCAAGAAACAAACTGAGGATTACAGAAGGGAGAGGGATTGGGGGTTGGTTAACTGGGTGATGTGTATTGAGTATGGCACATGTGGTGATGAGCAGTGGGTGTTATATGCAAGTAATGAATCATTGAATGCTACATCAAAAATTAATGATGTACAGGGAGATTCAAATCAAACCCACATTGAGATACCACCTTACACCAGTTAGAATGGCCAAAATCAACAGGACAGTAAACAACAAATGTTGGAGTGGGTGTGGAGAAAGGGGCACCCTCTTACACTGTTGGTGGGATTGCAAGCTGGTGCAGCCACTTTGGAAAACAGTGTGGAAATTCCTCAAGAAATTAAAAATAGAGCTACCCTATGACCCTGCCATCGCACTCCTGGGTATTTACCCCAAAGAAGCAGATGCATTACAAAGAAGGGCCACATGTACCTCAATGTTCATAGCAGCAATGGCCACAATTGCCAAACTGTGGAAAGAACCAGGATGCCCTTCAACAGATGAATGGATAAAGAAGATATAGTACATATACACAATGGAATATTATGCCTTCATTAGAAAGGACGAATATCCAACTTTTGTATCAACATGGATAGGACTGGAAGAGATTATGCGGAGTGAAATAAGTCAAGCAGAGAGAACCAATTACCTTATGGTCTCACTTACGTGCTGAGCATAAGAAATACATGGAGTGCATTATGAGAAGGAAGGGAGGGGTGAATGAGGGGAAACCAGAGGGGGAGATGAACCATGAAAGACTGGACTATGAGCAACAAACTGAGGTTTTTGGAGAGGAGGGGGGTGGGGGTTGGGCGAGCCTGGTGGTGGTTATTGAGGAGGACACGTATTGCATGGAGCACTGGGTGTGGTGCAAAACAATAAATCTTGTAACACTGAAAAAAAAATAAATAAAATTTTAAAAAAATGCAGATTTAATTGAAAAAAATTAATGATGTAGTTTATGTTGGTTAATTGAACATAACAGATAAAAAAGAGATCAATGAAACTAGGAGATGGCTCTTTGATTAAAATGAATAAAATTCATAAATCTCTAGCTAGACTTATCAAAATGAATAGGGATAGGACCCAAATAAATAAAATCACAAATGAGAGGGGAAAAATAAAAGCCAACACTACAGAAATACAAACAATTAGAAGAGAATATTGTGAAAAAATCTATGCCAACAAATTGGAAAAGCATAAATTCCTGGAAACATATAAACTACTATAACTGAAATAAGAAGAAAAAGAAAACTTAGACTGATAACCATCAAAGAAATTGAATCAGTAATGAAAAGCCTCCAAAGATACCAAAGTCCAAGGACAAATGGCTTCACAAGAGAATTCTACTGAACATTTAAAGAAAAGTATTCTTCTCAAACTATTGAAAAAAATAGAAAATGAAGGAAAACTTCCAACTTCATTGTGTAAAGCCAGGATTACCCTGATACTGAAAACAGGTAAAGACTTCACAAAAAAGATAACTACAGGCCAATAGCATGATGAAGATGGCTGAATAAATTATTAATAAAACACTAGCACCTTCAATCCTATAGAACATTAAAAGAATCATTCACCAGGATCAAGTGGTATTTATTCCAGGATTGCAAGGGTGGTTCAATATTTGCAAATCAATCAATATGATACACCAAATTAATAAAAAACAAGATAAGAACCATATGATTCCCTCAATAAATGCAGAAACCCCTTTGGCAAAGTACGAAATCCTTCCCTGATAAAAACTGTCAACAAATTAGGTTTAGAGGGAATGCGTCTCAACACAATAATGTCCGTATATGAAAACCCCACAGCTAACATATTCTCAATGGGGAAAAATGGAACTTTTCCTTTACTGTTAGGAACAAGATAGGGATGTCCACTTTCACAATGGTTATTTAACATAGTAATGGAAGTCTTAGCCTCAGCAATCAGACAACAAAAAGAAATAAGAATCGTCCAGTTTGGCAAAGAAGAAATAAAACTGTCACTACTCAAAGATGACATGATACTCAATATAGAAAACCTGAAACACACAACTAAAAATATCCTAGAACTGACAGAGATTCAACAAACTCGCAGGATGCAAAATTATCTATAAAAATCTGTTGCATTTATATATACCAATAATGAAGCAGCAGAAAGAGAAATCAGGGAGTCAATACCATTTCCAAATGCAACAAAAAACAAGATACCTAGGAATAAACCTAACTAAAGAGGCAAAAGACTTATATTTTGAAAATTATACAATACTGATGAAAGAAATTGAAGAGGACACAAAGGAATGGAAACATATTGCATACTCATGGATCAGAAGAATATATATTTTTAAAATATTTATACTAAATAAAGCAATCTACACATTTATTGCAGTCCTTATAAAAAAATAGCCATCATTCTTCACAGAGCTAGAATAAACAATCTTAAATTTGTATGGAACCACAAAATACCCCAAATAGCCAATGCCAACTTGAAGTAGAATAAAAGCGCTGGAGGCATCACAAATCCACACTTTGAGTTATACTACAAAACTTTAGTCATGAAAACAGTATGGTACTGCCACAAAAGTGGACACACAGATCAACAGAACAGAATAGAACATCCAGAAATGAATCCACAACTGTATGGTCAATTAATCTTTGGAAAAGCAGAAAATAATATTCAATTGGGGAAAAAAAGTTAGCCTCTTGAACAAACAGTGTGGGAAAACTGTAGAGCAATATACAAGAAAAATGCAACTGGACATATTTCTAATAACGCACACAAAAATTCAAAATGGATTAAATACTTAAATGTGAGAAAAGAAGCCATTAAAATCCTAGGGAAGCACACTGACAGTAATCTCCTTGAAATCAGATAAAACAACTTCTTCATATATATGTCTTCTGCAGCAAGGGTAACAAAAACAAAAATAAAGTATATGGACTTCGTTAAAATAAAAATCTTCTGCACAATGAAGGAAACAATCAACAAAATTCAAAGGTGACATATGGAATGGGAGAAGATATTTGCAAATGACATATCTGATAAAGGGTTAGTATCCAAAATTTATAAGGAAATTATATGCAAAGACCCAATAAGAAAGGAGAATTTCAGACCAATATCCCTGATGAAAAAGGATGCTAAGATTCTCAACAAGATTCTAGCTAATAGGATGCAACAGTACATTAAAAAGATTATCCACTATGACCAGGTGGGATTTATCCCTGGGATACAAGGGTGGTTCAACATATGCAAATCATTCAGTGTGATAGAACAAATCAATAAGAGAAGAGAGAAGAACCATGTGGTCCTCTCAATTGATGCAGAAAAAGCATTTGACAAAATACAGCATTCATTCCATATTAAAATTCGTCAAAGTATAGGCATAGAGGGAATATTTCTCAACTTCAAAAAATCCATCTATGAAAAGCCCACAGCGAATATCATTCTCAAAGCGGAAAAGCTGAGAGCTTCTTTTTCAGATTAGGAACACGAAAGGATGCCCACTCTAACCACTCTTGTTCAACATAGTACTAGAAGTCCTAGCAACAGCATTCAGACAACAAAAAGAAATAAAAGGGATTCAAATTGGCAATGAAAAAGTCAAACTCCCTCTTTTCACAGATGACATGATACTTTATATGGAAAACCCAAATGACTCCACCCTCAAATTACTAGAACTCATAGAGCAATTCAGTAATGTGGCAGGATACAAAATCAATGCACAGAAATCAGTTGCTTTCTTATACACTAACAATGAAACTATGGAAAGGGAAACTGGAGAATCAATTCCATTTACTATAGCACCAAGAACTATAAGATACCTGGGAATAATCCTAACCAAAGTGGTAAATGATCTGTACTCGAGGAACTACAGAACGCTCATGAAAGAAATTGAAGAAGACACAGAAAGGGGGAAAAGCATTCCATGCTCATGGATCAGAAGAATAAACATTGTGAAAATGTCTACACTGCCCAGAGTGATCTATACTTTCAATGCCATCCCGATCAAAATTCCACTGGCAGTTTTCTAAGGGTTAGAACAAACAATCGCAAAATTGGGATGGATCCAGAAAAGACCCCGAATTGCTAAGGAAATGTTGAAAAAGAAAAACAAAGCTGGGGACATCACATTGCTTGATTTCATGCTTTACTACAAAGCGGTGATCACCAAAACAGCTTGATACTGGCACAAAAACAGACACAGAGACCAGTGTAACAGAGTAGAGAGTCCAGATGTGGACCTGCAACTCTAAGGTCAAATAATCTTCCACAAAGCAGTAAAAAATATCCAGTGGAAAAAAAACAGTCTCTTCAATAAATAGTGCTGGGAAAATTGGACAGCTATATGTAAAAGAATGAAACTTGATCATTCTCTTACACCATACACAAAGATAAACTTGAAATGGATAAAAGACTTCAATGTGAAGCAGGAATCTATCAAAACCCTAGAGGAGAACATAAGCAGTAACCTCTTCAGACATCAGTCACAGCAACTTCTTTCAAGGCACGTCTCCAAAGGCAAAGGAAACAAAAGAGAAAAGGAACTTTTGGGACTTCATCAAGATAAAAAGTTCTAAACAGAAAAGAAACAGTCAATAAAACAAACAGGTAACCCACAGAATGGGAGAAGATATTCGCAAATGACACTACAGACAAAGGTCTGATATCTAAGATCTATAAAGAGCTCCTCAAACTCAACCCTCACAAAACAGATAATCACATCAAAAAATCGGCAGAAGACGTGAACAGATACTTCTTCAAAGAAGACATACAAATGAAAAAAAAAAAAAAAAAAGAAGAAGACATACAAATGGCTAACAGACACATGAAAACTTGTTCATCATCATTAACCATCAGGGAGATTCAAATCAAAACCACATTGAGAAACCACCTTACACCAGTTAGAATGGCCAAAATCAATAAGATAGTAAACAACAAATGTTGGGGAGGATGTGGAGAAAGGGGAACCCTCTTCCACTATTGGTGGGAATGCAAGTTGGTGCAACCACATTGGAGAACAGTGTAGAGATTCGAGAATTTAAAAATAGAGCTACCCTATGACTTGGCAATTGCATCACTGGGTATTTACCCCAAAGATACAGATGTAGTGCAAAGAAGGGGCACGTATATCCCAATGTTCATAGCAGAAATGGCCACAATCACCAAAGTGTGGAAAGAATCAAGATGCCTTTCAACAGATGAATGAATAAAGAAGACCTGATCCATATATTCAATGGAATATTATGCCTCCATCAGAAAGGATGAATATCCAACTTTTGTATCAACATTGACAGGACTGGAAGAGATTATGTTGACTGAAATAAGTCAAGCAGAGAGAGTCAACTATCATATAGTTTTACTTACATGTGGAGCATAAGGAAAAATATGGAAGACATTGGGAGAAGGAAAGGAAGAGTGGATTGGGAGAAAGATGAGGGGGATAAGAAACATGAGATACTGTGTACTGTGAGAAACAAAGTGAGGGTTTTGGAGTGGAGTGTGGTGGTGAGTTGGGTGAGCCTGGTGGTGGGTATTGAGGAGGGCACATATTGCATGGAGCAGTGGGTGTGGTGCATGAACAATGAATCTTGGAATAGTGAAAAAATATAAATAAACAAACAAACAAACAAACAAACAAATTGTAGAACTCAACACTCAAAAACACAATTTAACATCCATGATAAACATGAATAGGCATTTTTCCAAAGAAGACAAAAAGATGGACAACAGGTATATTGAAGTTTCTCAGCATCACTTAACATCAGGGATATTCGAATTGAAATTACAATGAAGGGGGCCCTGGGTGGCTCAATTGGTTAAACACCTGCCTTCAGCTCAGGTCATGATTTTAAGGTCCTGGGATGGAACTCTGCATCAGGCTCCAGTACTGCATTGGGCTCCCTTCTCAGCAGGGAATCTGCTTCTCCCTCTGCTCCCCTTCCCTCACTTGGCCTCTCTGTGTCCCAAATAAATAAATCTTTTTAAAAACGAAATTGCAATGAGATATCACCTCGTACCTGTCAGAATGTCTAAAATTAATAACACAAGAAAGAACATTTGTTGGTGAGGATGTAGAGAAAGGGAATAGCTTTTCACTATTGGTCGGAATACAAACTGGTGCAGCCATTGGGGAAAACAGTATGGAAGTTCCTCAAAAAGTGAAAAATAGAAGTACCCTACAGTCCAGCAGTTGCACTACTACATATTTACCCAAAGAATACAAAAATACTAATTCGAAGGGATACTTGCTCCCCAATGTTTATAGCAGCATTATCTACAATAACCAAAATATGGAAATAGCCCACATGTTCCTTAACTGATGAATGGATAAAGAAGTGGTGTATATATACGATGAAATATTACATAGTCATAAAAAGGAATGAAATCTTGCCATTGGCAATGACAAGGATGGAACTAGAGAGCATTAGGCTAAGCAAAATAATTCAGTCAATGAATGACAACATATTATTTCAGGCATATGTAGAATTCAAGAAGCAAAATAAATGCTAAGGGGAAAAAAGAGAGAAAACAAAAAAACCTGAGAAACAGACTCAGAAAAATATAGAACAAACTAATAGTTAACAGAGGGGAGGTGGGTGAAGAGACCGGTTAGATAGGTGATGGGGCTCAAGGAGTGTGCTTATTGTGATGAGCACCAGGTGTGTATAAATAGTTGAATGACTATATTGTACACTTAAGCTAATATTAAACTATATGTTAACTAACAGGCTTTTGAATAAAGACTCAAAGTAAAAAACATCTTGCTACAGCTTATGCCAGAGAAGTTATGGCCCATGCTCTTTACATGATTTTTAAGGTTTAATATCTCAAATTTATGTCTTTAATCCATTTTGAATTTATTTTTGTGTATGGTGTAAGAAAGAGATCGAGTGGGGCACCTGGGTGGCTCAGTGGGTTAAAGCCTCTGCCTTCAGCTCAGGTCATGATCTCAGGGTCCTGGGATCAAGCCCCGCATCAGGCTCTCAGCTCAGCAGGGAGCCTTCTTCCCTCTCTCTCTCTGCCTGCCTTTCTGCCTACTTGTGATCTCTCTCTGTCAAATGAATAAAGTCTTTAAAAAAAAAAGAAAGAGATCGAGTGCTTTTGTTTTTTTGCATATTGCTGTCCAGTTTTCCCCATACTGTTTGTTGAAGTTATTGTCATTTTGCAATTGGATATTCTTTCATGAATTGTGGAAGATTAATTGACCATAAAATTGTGGGTTTGTTTCTGGATTTTTTTGATTATGTTCTACTGATCTATGTGTCTATTTTTGTGCAAGTACCATACTGTTTTGATTAATACAGTTTTCTAATGTGACTTGAAGTCTGGATTTGTAATACCTCTAGCTGTGCTTTTCTTTTTCAAGGTTGGCTTGTCTACACAGGGTCTTTTGTGACTCCATACTAATTTTAGGATTGTTTCTTCTAGCTCTGTGAAAATGCCATTGGTAATTTGATAAAGATTGCCTTAAATGTGTAGATTCATTGGGTATTTTAACACTATTCATTCTTCCAATTCGTGAGCATAGAATATCTTTCCATTTATTTTTGTTGCATTCAACTTCTTTCATTAGTTCTTTTTTATACCTTTCAGAATACACTTTCACTTTGGTTAGCTTTATTCCTAGATATCTTATTACTTAGGGGGCAATTGTAAATGGGATAGTATTATCAATTTCTCTTTCTGCTACTTCATTATTGGTGTATAAATATTAGATTTGTGTACACTGATTTTGTGTATCTTTAATGAATTTATCAGTTCTAGCACTTTTTTGGTGGAGTCTTTCAGGCTTTCAATATAGAGTATCACATCATCTGCAGATCGTGACAGTTTTACTTCTTCATTACTAATTTGGATGCCTTTAAATCTTTGTTGTCTCCTGTGGCTAAGACTTCAGATACTATGTTGAGTAAAAGTGCTGACATCTTTGTCTAGTTACTGATCTAAATGGAAAAGCTCTCAGTTTTTCTCCGTTGAGGATGATGTTAGCTGTGGGTTTCTCATATATGGTCTAAATTAAGTTGCCTTATAGTCCATCTAAACATTCTTTTTTGAGGGTTTTTATCGTGTGTGTATATATATACATATATATGTATATATACATATGTATATACGTATATGTACATATACATATATGTATATATATAATTATATATAAATATAAATAATATATAAATATATAATATATAATATATAATATATAATATATAAATATTAAAATTATATAATATAAATTATATATATTTATATATATTTATATATAATTTATATATATATAATGTTAGACTTTGTCAAGTACTTTTTCTTCATCTATTGAAATAATCATATAGTTCTTTTTATCTTATTTTTTAAAGGATTTTATTTATTTATTTTACAGAGAGAGACACAGTAAGAGAGGGAACACAAGCAGGTTGAGTAGGGGAGGGAGAAGCAGACTTCCCACCATGGAGCAGGGAGCCCATTGTAGAACTCAATCCCAGGACCCTGGAATCATCACCTGAGCCAAAGGCAGACACCTGACTGTGCCACCCTGGTGCCCTGAATATCTTATTGATGTGATATATCACATCGATTGATATGCTTGTATTGAACCACCCTTGCAACACAGGAATAAATCCCACTAATTCTCTTAATGTATGGGTGGTTTTAGTTTACTCGTACTTTGTTGAGGATTTTTGAATCCATGTTCATTAGGGGTATTGGCCTGTAGTTCTCTTTTTTAGTGATGTTTTTAATCGGGTTTTGGTATAAGGATAATACTGTAATTGTAGAATAAGTTTGAAGTTTCCTTCCTTTTCTAACTTTGGAATGGTTTGAAAAGAATAGGTATTAACTCTTCTTTAAATGTTTGATAAAGGGGAGGGGGGCAAGATGGTGGAGAAATAGGAGATCCTGTTGCAACCTGTCCCCCAAAGTGAGCTGGATATCCACTAGAACACGCTGAACACCCATGAAATCAGCCTGAGGAGCAAGATTTTTCCCTTCTCGATCTCTAAGGGAGCAGAAGACAGCAGTGGAGAGGTAAAGCAAAGTGGGAACACTTGAACTGATATCGGAGTTATAAACAAAAGGGGGAGGGAGACACCAGAAGTGGTGCAAGGACAGCATTATCCCAAAAGAAAGTGCCCAGTGGTTGGGGAGCAGCAATAACTTAGAGTCCTATTAAAAAACACTTAAAAAGAGCAAAAGGTTCTGAGGAGCAACTAGTGGAAGGGGGTGGTTGCAAGCATGGGCCTGGGCCCATGCTCCCAGGAAGTACACCACACGTCTCAGAGAGAGACTGGTGTGTGTGTGTGGGGGGGGGAGTCCAGTCTGTGGTTCCAGAACCTGCACCTTTCCACTCCTTGCACCATTTTGTGAGCAGGGCACATGATCCTGCAAGCACCTTAGAGAATGTGCTGTGGTCCAGGAGCTGTCAGCTTTTCCCTGTGTGCCCCACTCTCTGGACTGAGTGCAATCCTAACTGAAAAGACATTCATGGTCTGCAGCAGGGTCTGGGTGCTCCCAGCCAGCCCCTGAGAGAACATGGACCAGCGGCCTAATCTCTGGCAGGAATCTGAGCACACGCTGTGCGAGCCTGGAGCTTAGAGACCAGGGGAGCACTCTCGGAGTGGACGAAATGTGGTGGGTGGTGTGCAACACCTGTGACAGGCTGTGCTGTGAGCAGAATTTTATGGAGGGGAGTTCTGGACCACCCATAGGGGAGCAGACTGAAGCTTCTCTGTGACACGGAGGTCTGAGTACCTACAGGCAGATTGCTTGCTAGGACTCTCCAAAAAGGTGAAAAAGCTACAAAAGGCCAAAAACCTTCAGAGAGCAAAAGACTGAGAAACTGTTTTCCAAAGAGCTCAGACCCTTGACTGGGAGGTAGGGTGACTCAACCCAAGCAAGACTGACTGGAAAACAACGCAGCGGGCCCCTCCCCCAGAAGACAAGTCAAAAAACAAATGGACTATAACCAAAGGGTCCCCATAAAATTTCAAATCCCCAACATCAGGGGAAATCAATATATTAAGTGCCTGATAATACACTCAAACCTGTATATTACATAGATAAAAATGTTTTCTTTCTTCTTTTCTATTTCTTTATTCATTCGTTTTCACATTTCTTGTTTTGTTTTTTAAATTTTTTAAAACTACTTAACATTACAACAAGAGGCTTAATATAACGATAATCCCAGGAAGACCTCAAATAACCTTCCTCACCCACGAGGAGTTATAACCATCCTCCCATCTTATCCTTCAGTCAGTGTTTCTATGTATTTACTTTTGTTCTGTTATTATATAAATCTTATTCTTGGGGTTCATTCTGACTAGGTTCTTTTATTTCTTGTAATTTACTTTTCTCGGTCTATGTGTTTGTGTTGGTTTACATACCTTATAAATCTTATTTTGGGGGCCCATTCTAGCTGGGATTTCTTTTTTTCTCTATCTCTATAACTTTTTTATATCATATTGTTTCTTTTTGGTGGTGAATCCCAATTGCTCCTAAAACTTACAGGGTGCACCCTGCCTGGATCATGGGTGAAATATCCAGCTATACATTCTCTCATCCACTTCTCATCAAATTGACTAAGACAAGGAAAACTCAACAGTGGAAAAACCCAGATACTGCACCCTCTCCTTCAGACCTATTAGACATGGACATAAACAGTATGTCAAAAAGGGAATTCAGGCTGACAATTATCCAGGAAATGGCTAAGATCAACGACAATATAGAATCTCTAAGGGTAGAAATGAGAATCAGTATACCCGATGTAAGAAGCGCTATCAGTGAGATCCAATCCAATCTAAATAGTCTAACAGCTAAAGTTACAGAGACAGAGGATAGAATTAGTAATCTACAGGATAAAATGGTTTAGAAGAAAGGTCAGGAGGCAAGCTGGAACAAACTGCTCAGGAATCATGAGAAGAGACCTAGAGAAATAAATGATGCCATGAAATGTTCCAACGTCAGAATTAGTGGAATCCCAGAGAGGGTAGGGAAAGACAGAAGACTAGAAGATATAGCTGACCAAATTCTCAATGAAAATTTCCCCAATCTGGGGAATGGAAAAAGTGTTCATGTCCTAAAGGCAGAAAAGAGAGCCGTCAAAATCAATGAGTCTAGAAAATCAGCGAGACACATCATTGTGAAATTTGCAAATTATAATTTTAGAGAAGAGGTCCTGAGGGCAGCTAGGGGGAAGAGATTCCTTACATACGGAGGAAGACCCATTAGAATAATGTCAGACCTGTTCACAGAAACCTGGCAAGCCAGAAAGGGCTGGCATGATGTATTCAGGGCACTAAACGAGAAGAACATGCAGCCAAGAATACTTTACTCATCAGGGCTGACATTCAAAATGGATGGAGAGATAAAGAGCTTCCAAGATTGGCAAGGATTAAAAGAGTATGTGACCAAGAAACCGGCACTCCAATAAATATTAAAAGGAGTTCTATGAAAAGAGAAAGAACTCATGAGTGACTTAGAACAGAAATTTACAGAGACAATCTATAGAAACAAGGATTCACAGGCAACATGATGTCAATAAAAACTTATCTTTCAATAATCACTCACAACATGAATGGCCTAAAAGCTCCCTTAAAATGGAAGAGGATTGCAGAATGGATAAGAATACAGGACCCGTCCATATGCTGTCTACAAGAGACACATTTGGAACCAAAAGATACATCCAGACTGAAAGTGAAAGGAGGAAAAAAAAAAAAAGAAAGTGAAAGGAGGGAGAACCATCTTCCATGACAACAGGCCTCAAAAGAAAGCTTGGGTAATGATTCTTTTATCAAATAAAGTAGATTTTACACTAAAGACTGTAGTCAGAGATACGGAAGGACACTGCATCATTCTTAAAGGGTCTATCCTCCAAGAAGATCTAACAATTGTAAACATTTATGCCCCCAATATAGGAGCAACCAACTACATAAGCCGACTGTTAATCAAAATAAAGAGTCATATTGATATGAATACACTAATAGTAGCAGATCCTAACACGCCACTCTCAGTAACAGATCGTCTAAACAGAAAATCAATAAAGAAACAAGAGCTTTGAATGACACATTGGACTAGATGGACCTCATAGATATATTCAGAACATTCCACTCTAAAACAACAGAAGATTCATTCTTCTTAAGCACACATGGAACTTTCTCCAGAATAGACCACATATTGAGGCACAAATCAGGACTCAACCGATACCAAAAGTTTGAGATGAGTCCTTGCATTTTCTCAGACAACAATGTTTGAAACTGGATCTCAACCACAATAAAAAGTTCGGAAGGAACTCAAACACATGGATGCCAAAGACCAACCTGCTCAAGAATGCTGGGATCAACGAGGAAATCAAAGATGAACTCAAACAATTCATGGAGAACAATGAGAATGAAGACACATCGATGCAAAACCTGTGGGACACGGCAAAGGCAGTCCTAAGGGGTAATACATAGCCATCCAAGCCTCACTCGAAAAAATTGAAAAATCTCAAATACACCAGCTCTATTACACTTTAAAGAACTGGAAAATCAACAACAAATTAAGCCAACCCCATGTACAAGAAGAGAAATAATAAAGATCAAAGCAAAGATCAACAAGTTAGAAACTATAGAAACAGAATGCATCAATGAATCCAGAAGTTGGTTTTTTTAAAGAATCAATAAGATTGATAAGCCACTGGCCAAACTCATCCAAAAGAAAAGGGAGACGACCCAAATTAACAAAATTATAAATGAAAGGGGAGAGATCACGACTAATCCAAAGGAAATAGAAACAATCATCAAAAATTATTATCAACAGGGGCGCCTGGGTGGCTCAGTCGTTAAGCGTCTGCCTTCGGCCCAGGTCAGATCCCAGAGTCTTGGGATCGAGCCCCGCATCGGGCTCCCTGCTCCGCGGGAAGCCTGCTTCTCCCGCTACCATTCCCTCTGCTTGTGTCCCCTCTCTCGCTGTGTTTCTCGCTGTCAAATAAATAAAATCTTTAAAAAAAAATTATTATCAACAGCTATATGACAATAAGTTAAATAATCTAGAAGAAATAGATGCATTCCTGGAAACCTATAAACTTCCAAGTCTGAAACAGGAAGAAATTGACAACCTGAATAGAGCAATATCTAGTAATGAGATTGAAGCAAATAAAAAACCTCCCAAAAAACAAGAGTTCAGGATCTGACGGATTCCTTGGGGAATTCTACCAAACATTCAAAGATGAAATGACATAATACCTATTCTCCTGGAACTGTTTCAAAGAATAGAAGGGAAACTTCCAGATAATTTCTATGAAGACATCATTACCCTGATCCCCATATCAGGGAAAGACCCCATCCAAAAGGAGAATTTCAGACCAATATCCCTGATGAATATGGAAGCCAATATTGTCAACTAGATCCTAGCTAATACGATCCAATAGTACATTAAAAAGATTATTAATCATGGCCAGGTGGGATTTTTCCCTGGGATGCAAGGGTGCTTCAACATTCACAAGTCAATCATTGTGATAGAACAAATCAATAAGAGAAGAGAGAGGAAACAAATGGTCCTCTCAATTGATGCATAAAAAGCATTTGACAAAATTCAGCATCTGTTCTTCATTAAAACTTGTCAAAGTATAGGAATAGAAGGAACATTCCTCAACATCATAGAGTCTATCTATGAAAAGCCCAGAGCAATTATCATTCTCAATGGGGTATAGCTGACAGCCTTTCCTTTGAGATCAGGCACATGACAAGGATGCCCACTCTCACCACTATTGCTCAACATAGTGCTAGAAGTCCTAGCAACAGCAATCAGACAACAAAAAGAAATAAAAGGGATTCAAATTTGCAATGAAAAAGTCAAACTCTCTCCCTTTACAGACGATATGATACTTTATATGGAAAACCCAAAACTCCATCCCCAAATAACTAGAACTCATAGAGCAATTCAGTAATGTGGCAGGATACAAAATCAATGCACAGAAATCAGTTGCTTTCCTATACACTAACAATGAAAATATGGAAAGGGAAATTAGAGAATCAATTCCATTTACTGTAGTATCAAGAACCATAAGATACCTGGGAATAAACCTAACCAAAGAGGTGAAGGATCTGTACTCGAGGAACTACAGAACGGTCATGAAAGAAATTGAAGAAGACACAAAAAGGGGAAAAAACATTCCCTGCTCATGGATCTGAAATATAAACATTGTTAAATTGTCTATACTTCCCAGAGCAATCTATATTTTCAATGCCATCCTGATTAAAATTCCACCTATTTTTTTTCAAAGTGCTGGAACAGACAATCCTAAAATTTGTATGGAACCAGAAAAGACACCGAATTGCTACGGAAATGTAGAAAAAGAAAAACAAAGCTGGGGGCATCACATTGCCTGATTTCAAGCTTTACTACAAAGCAGTGATCACCAAGACAGCATGGTGCTTGCATAAAAACAGACACATAAACCAGTGGAACAGAATAGAGAGCCCAGATATGGATCCGCAACTCTATGGTCAAATAATCTTCCACAAAGCAGTAAAAAATATCCAGTGGAAAAAAGACAGTCTCTTCAATAAATAGTGCTGGGAAAATTGGACAGCTCTATGTAGAAGAATGAAACGATCATTCTCTTACACCATACACAAAGATAAACTCGAAATGGATAAAAGACCTCAATGTGAAGCAGGAATCTATCAAAACCCTAGAGGAGAACATAAGCAGTAACCTCTTCACACATCAGCCACAGCAACTCTTTCAGGACATGTCTCCAAAGGCAAAGGAAACAAAAGAGAAAAGGAACTTTTCCGACTTCATCAAGATAAAAAGTTTCAAAAAAAAAAAAAAAAAAAGATAAAAAGTTTCTAAACAGAAAAGAAACAGTCAACAAAACAAACAGGCAACCCACAGAATGGGAGAAGATATTCATAAATGACACTACAAAGGTCTGATATCTAAGATCTATAAAGAACTCCTCAAAGTCAACCCTCACAAAACAGATAATCTCATCAAAAAATGGGTAGAAGACATGGACTGACACTTCTCCAAAGAAGACATACAAATGGCTAACAGACACATGAAAAAATGTTCATCACCTCTAGCCATCAGGGAGATTCAAATCAAAACCACATTGAGAAACCACCTTACACCAGTTAGAATGGCCAAAATCAACAAGATAGTAAACAACAAATGTTGGAGAGGATGTGGAGAGAGGGGAACCCTCTTCCACTATTGGTGGGATTGCAAGTTGGTGCAGCCACTTTGGAAAACAGTGTGGAGATTCCTCAAGAAATTAAAAATGGAGCTACCCTATGACTTGGCAATTGCACTAAGGGGTATTTACCCCAAAGAAACAGATGCAGTACAAAGACAATGTTTATAGCACAAATGGCCACAATTGCCATTCTGTGGAAAGAACCAAAATGTCCTTCAACAATTGAATGGATAAAGAATATATGGTCCAGGGGTGCCTGGGTGGTCAGTGGTTAAAGTCTCTGCCTTCGGCTCAGGTCATGATCTCAGGGTCCTGGGATCGAGCCCCTCATTTGGCTCCCTGCTTAGCAGTGAGCCTGCTTCCCCCTCTCTCTCTGCCTGCCTCTCTGCCTACTTGTGATCTCTTTCTCTCTGTCAAATAAAGAAATAAAACCTTAAAAAAAAAAAAGAAGATATAGTCCATATATACAATGGAATATTATGCTTCCATCAGAAAGGATGAATATCAAACTTTCATATCAACATTGACAGGACTGGAAGAGATTATGCGTAGTGAAGTAAGTCAAGCGGAGAGAGTCAATTATCTTATGGTCTCACTTATATGTAGAGCATAAAGAAAAACATGGAGGACATTGTGAGAAGAAATGGAAGGGTGAATGGTGGGAAATTGGAGGGAGAGATGAACTATGAAAGACTGTGAACTCTGAAACACAAACTGAATTTTTTTGAGGGTTGGTGGTTGGGAGTTGGGCGAGCCTGGTGGTGGGTATTGAGGAGGGCACTTAGAGCATTGAGTACTGGGTGTTATGCATGATCAATTAATCTTGTAATACTGAAAAAATAAAATAAACTTATTTGGAAAAAATGTTTGATAGAACTTGACTCTAAAGCCATCTCATCCTGAACTTTTGTTTGTTGAGAATTTTATGAATGCTGATTCAACTTCTTTTGTGGTTATCACTCTGTTAAAATATTTTTTCTTGTCTCAGTTTTGAAATTTTATGTATTTCCATATAGCTTTTCATAATATTCTCTTCTAATTGTTTGTATTTCTGTGGTGTTTGTTGTTTTTTCTTCCTTCTCTTTTGTGATTTCATTCATTCAAGACTCTCTCTCTCTCTGTCTTTTCATAATTCCATCTAGTGTATTCTCAATTTTATTTTAGTTTTTCAATGCAACAGCTCCTGGTTTCATTGAACTGTTTTGTTGTTTTTGTTGTTGTTTTAGTTTCTATATCATATATTCTGTTCTAATCTTTATTGTTTCCTTTCTGCTGCTGGTTTTAGCTTTTGTTTGTGGTTCTTTCCCTAGCTCTGTTAGCTTCAAGGTTATGTTTTTTATTTGCAATTTTTCTTACTTCTTGAGGTAGGCATGTATTTCTGAAACTTTCCTATTAGAACTGTTTTTGCTGCATCCCAAATATTTGGGACATTCTGTTTTCTTTCGCTTTTGTTTCCAGGTACTTTTTTATTTATTCCATTTCCTGTTTGACCCATTTATTGTTTAGTAGCTTTTAATTTAGCCTCTACGAATTTGTTTTCTATTCAGACTTTTTCTCGTGGTTGACTTACAGTTTCATTAGTGTTACAGTTGTAAATGTTGCATTGTATGACGCAGATATTCTTGAATATATTGAGGGTAGTTTTGTGGACTAAATTTGTGATCTACCCTGGAGAATGTTTCATATACGCCTGAAAATAATATGTATTTTGCTGTTTTAGGACAGAATGTTCTGAATATATCTGCTAAATACATCTGTTCCCATGTGGCATTCAAAACCAACCTTTACTGTTGATTTTCTATTTAGGTCATCTGTCCATTGATGTGAGATGCTGAAGTCCCCTACTATTATTTTATTATTATGGATTTTTATGTTTGTTGTTAATTGTCTTATGTATTCAGGTGTTCATATTTTGGGGGCATAATCATTTATGATTATTATAACTTCTGGTTTATTTGTCCCTTTCATTATTATATAGTGTCCTTCTTTCTTTCTTTGTCTCTTTCTAAAGTCTTTGTTTTAAGGTGTATTCTGTCTGAAATACATACAAATGCTTTCTTTTGGCATCCATTTGCATGGTTGATGTTTTTCTATATCCCTTCACTTTGAACCTGCATTCTTTTTAGGTTTAAAATGAGTCCCCTATAAGCAATATATACATACATTCTGTTTATTTTTAGCCCATTCTTTCATCCCATGTCTTTTCCTTCAAACATTTAGTCTATTTACATTCAATTAATTATTGATAGATAAGTATTTATTGTCATTTTATTATTTTTGTGGTTGTTTCTGGAGATTTCTGATCCTTTTTTGTCTTTGCCTCTTTCACGGTTTGTTGATTTACATTAGTGATATATTTGGATTTCTTTCTCTTTATTCTTGGATATATATATTAGTGTTTAGTATATGATTGCCATTAGGTTTGTATATAATCTCTTCTGCATGTATTAAGTTACAATAAGTTGATGGTTGTTTATGTTGAACCCATTCTTTACTTCATTCCTCCCTACATCTTATGTATATGTTTTCATATTTTATATCCCTTTATCTCTTGAGTTTCTAGACTGATTTTTCCAGAATATTTCTTTTCACTGCTTTTGTGTTTTATACATTTATATTTTTCAATTTTGGTCTCTTTTCCATTCAAAAATTCCCCTATGATATTTCTTGCATGGCTGCTTTAGTGAATATTAACTCCTTTAATTTTTGTTTGTCTGGGAAATCTTTATCTCTCCTACTCTGAATGCTCGTCTTCCTGGATAGAGTATTCTTGGCTGCAGTCTTTTTTTCCTCCATTAAGTTCTTTGTATGTATCCTACCACTCCCTTCTGGGTCACAAGGTTTCTGTTGAAAAATCTCATGCTAACCTTATAGGTTTTCCCTTGAAAAGTACTGTATTCTTTGGATTTTCTGCTTTTAAATTTTTTTCTTAATCACTATACATTTTGCCAATTTAATTACCATATATCTTGGTGTAGGTCTGCTTTTGTTGATTCTGTTAGGCATTCTTTATGAATCTTGGGTCTGCGTATTTCTTTCCTTCCCCACAGTTTGGAAGTTTCCAGCTATTATTTCTTCAAATAAACTTTCTTCTCCTCTTTCTCTCTTTTTCTTTTCTGGAACTCCTAAATATGAATGCTACTACATTTGATGGAGTCACTGAGATCCCTAAGTTATTCTTATGTTACATAATTATTTTTTCTCTTTTATTCAGCTTGATTACTTTACATTTCTCAGTCTTCTAGTTACTAATATGTTCCTTTGCTTCTTCCATCCTGTTGTTCATTTCATCAAGTATGTTTCTCATTTCATTTATTGAGCACTTTATCTCTGTTATGTTATTTTTTTACCTGGATTAAGGGTCCCACTCACATCTTCCACTCTTTTCTCAAGTCCAGAGAATATCCTTCTAACTGTTGCTTTAAATTCTGTATCAGACATGTTGCTTATATCTGTTTCACTTACATCTCTGGCCATGACTTTGTCCTGTTCTTTCATTTGGGATAATTCTCTCTCTCTCTTGCCTCTCTGTGTCTGTTTCTTTGTGTTAAAAACTTAGCTATGTCTTCTGTTCTTGAAAATAGAGACTTTACAAAGAAGAGGTCTTGGAGTATTTTGCAGTGTGGTGTCCTATGTTACCCAGAACCTGCCACTTCAGGGGAGTATCCCATGTGTTGTTACTTATGCCCTGTTGTTGTGTTTAAGTCACTTTTCTTTCAGTGAAGTCATTTGCACTAACTCTCTGCATGTTGTAGGCTGTGTTTGCTCTTTGTGGTGTTAGAGGGACCTAGGCCAGCCAGCTCTGCAGGGCCATGACCACTGGGAAATGTGGGAGTAGAGTGCAGTGTTAGCAAAATTTGTGTTGGGCCATTAGTCCTATACTGGATCCCCCAGTGTGCTGTGGTCGCTAGGTGGATGTGGATAATATCTACATGTAAGATTTGGATGGGTTAAGATCAGGGTCTTCTTCTTCTGTCATTTTCTCAAGCTTCTACAAGAATATATTTGTTAATTCTAAACTAGAATTAATTCTAGTTAATTCTAAACTAGGATATAGAAAGTAAGATAAATATAGAAATGAGAATTTTGGTCTGAATAAAAATTAAAGCACAACATGTCAAAATTTATGGGATACAAACAAAGTAATACTTACAGGGAAATTTATAGGTTTAAACACCTGCACTAGAAAAGAGAAATACTGATCAAGTTTTCTGATTTTTTTCATATTTCAGTATTGGTACTTTATTTGTTTTG
>CM053612.1:48760396-48775590 GCA_028646535.1 Procyon lotor
GATTTGTATTTCTCTGATGCTGAGTGATGTTGAGCACTTTTTCATGTGTCTGTTGGCCATTTGGATGTTCTCTTTGCAGAAATGTCTGTTCATATCTTCTGCCCATTTCTTGATTGGATTATTTGTTCTTTGGGTGGTGAGTTTGAGAAGTTCTGTATAGATTTTGGATATGAGCCCTTTATCTGATAGGTCATTTGCGAATACCTTCTCCCATTCTGTCAGTTGTCTTTTGGTTTTGTTGACTGTTTCCTTTGCTGTGCAAAAGCTTTTGATCTTGATGAGGTCCCAAGAGTTCATTTTTGCCCTTGCTTCCCTTGCCTTTGGGGATGTAGAAAGGAAGAAGTTGCTGTGGCTGAGGTCGAAGAGGTTGCTGCCTGTGTTCTCCTGCAGAATTTTGATGGAGTCCTGTCTTATATTGAGGTCTTTGATCCACTTTGAGTATATTTTTGTGTGCGGTGTAAGGAAATGATCCAGTTTCATTCTTCTGCATGTGACTGTCCAGTTTTCCCAACACCATTTGTTGAAGAGACTGTCTTTCTTCCATTGGATATTCTTTTCTGCCTTGTCGAAGATCAGTTGACCATAGAGTTGTGGGTCCATTTCTGGGCTCTCTATTCTGTTCCATTGATCTATGTGTCTATTTTTGTGCCAGTACCACACTGTCTTAATTATTATAGCTTTGTAATGGAGCTTGAAGTCAGGAATTGTGATGCCGCCGACTTTGGTTTTCTTTTTCAACATTCCTCTGGCTATTCGTGGTCTTTTCTGGTTCTATATAAATTTTAGGTTTATTTGTTCCACTTCTTTGAAACAAATTGATATTTGTATTTTGATAGGGATTGCATTAAATGTGTAGATTGCTTTAGGTAGAATAGACATTTTCACAATATTTGTTCTTCCAATCCAAGAGTGTGGAATATTTTTCCATTTTTTGGTGTCTTCCTCAATTTCTTTCATGAGCACTTTGTAGTTTTCTGAGTACAGATTCTTGGCTGCTTTGGTTAGGTTTATTCCTAGATATCTTATGGTTTTGGGTGCAATGGTAAATGGGATCAACTCCTTAATTTCTCTTTCTTCTGTTTTGCTGTTATCATTGTATTATTAACAAGAAGTTCCTTTTTGTTTGTTATTAATTGTTTTATATATTTGGGTGTCCCCATGTTAGAAGCATAATATTTACAATTGTTAGATCTTCTTTTGTATTGTCCCCTTTATGATGATATAGTGCCCTTCTTCACATCTTCTGCATTCTTTGTTTTAAGGTCTAGTTTGTCCAATGTAAGTATTGATAGTCTGGCTTTTTTCTTCACTCCATTTGTATGATAAATATTTCTCATTCCTTCACTTTCAGTTGCAGCTGTCTTTAGGTCTAAAATGTTTCTCTCAAACAATGAATCACGGAACACTACATTAAAAACTAATGATGTACTGTATGGTGACTAACGTAACATAATATAAATAAATAAATAAACAAATAAATAAATAGTGTCTCTCATAGGCAACATATAGGCAGGTCTTGGTTTTTATGGTTTTGTTTTGTTTTGTTTTTTAAAGATTTTTATTTATTTGACAGTGAGAAACACAGCTAGAGAGGGAACACAAGCAGAGGGAAAGGTAGCGGGATAAGCAGGCTTCCTGCCAAGCAGGGAGCCTGATGTGGGGCTTGATCCCAGGACCCTGGGATCATGACCTGAGCCGAAGGCAGACGCTTAACGACTGAGCCACCCAGGCGCTCCTTGTGTTTGTTTTTTAATTCATTCTGACGCCCTGTGTCTTTCGATTGGAAAGTTTAGTCCATTTACTTTCAGAGTAATTATTGATAGATATGTATTTAGTGCCATTTTATTACTTGATTTTTTTCATTGTGTGGAGATTTTCTCTGTTCTTTTCTTTGTCACTTTTGGTCTTTCCTTCCCAAATATTTCCCTTTAATATTTTTTACAGGGTTGGTTTTGAGTTTACACGCCCCTTTAGTTTTTCTTTCTCTAGAAAACTCTTTATCCCTCCTTCTATTCTGAATGCTATCATTGCTAGTTAGAGTATTCTTGGCTGCAGATTTTCCCTATTCAGCACTGTGACTGTCATGCCACTTCCTTCTGACTTGCCATGTTTCTGTTGAGAAATCTGCAGCTAGGCTTATGGGTCTTCCCTGGTAAGTAAAGAACTTCTTTTGTCTTGCTGTTCTTAAGACTTTTTCTTTATAACTGTATTTTGCAAATATAATTAAACTGTGTCTTGGTTTTGGCTTGCTTTTGTTGATTTTTAATTTTTAATTTAAATTCAGTTTAACATATAGTGTTATTAGTTTAAGAGACAGAATTTAGTGATTCATCAGTTGCATATAACACTCAATGTTCATTACATCAAGTGCCCTCCTTAATGCCCATCACCCAGTTATCCCATTCCTCCCACCCACTGCCCCTCCAGTAAACCTGTTTGTTCCCTATATTTAAGAGTCTCTCATGGCTTCTCTCCCTATCTGATTGCATCTTATTTTATTTTTCCTTCCCTTTGCTTGTGTTCATCTGTTTTGTTTCTCAAATTCCACATGTGAGTGAAATCATTTGATATTTGCCTTTCTTTGACTGATTTCTTTTGCTTTTGTTGACTGATGGCTATTCTCTGTGCCTCCTGAATCTGAGTGTCTGTTTCCTTCCCTAGATTAGAGAAGTTTTTAGCTATTGTTTCCTCAAATAAATTTTCTGCCTCATTTTGTCTCTCTTCTTCTTCTGGGACTCCCATAATGTTATTATATTTGATATAGTCACTGAGTTCCCTAAGTGTATTCTTGAGTTCTACAATTATTCTTCCTCTTTTTCAGTTTTTTTTCCATTACTGTGTGTTCTATATCACTTATTTGCTCCTCTCTTTCCTCTAGCCTTGTGTTCATTGCATCAAGCCTGGTTACAATCTCAGCTATTGCATTCTTCATGCCTGACTGATTCTTTCTGAAGTCTTTTATTTCTGCAGTTACGGCATCCCTGAAGTTTCCCATTCTTTCCTTGAGCCTAGTGAGTATTCTTATGATTGTTGCTTTAAATTCTTCATCAAGCATGTTACTTATATCACTTAGATTTCACTAGATTTAGAAATCTAGTTTCACTTAGATTTCTGGCCATGACCTTATCTTGTTCTTTCATTTGGGATAAATTCCTCCATCTTGGTATTTTGTTTAAGTATTTGCCTTCTTCTGCATTTTAGAAGAGCCCATTATGTTTCTTGTTCCTGCAGGTGTGGGCTTTATGAAAAAGAAGTCATATACTATCCAGGGCCTGGTGCTTCAGGGAGTGTTTCTGGTGTGTGCTGCATACACTCTGCTATTATGTTTTGTGTGCTCTGTCCTTCAGGCCTGTCATCTGTAGAGGCTCTCCTTGCCTGCAGTTGATAGTGTTTGGTCCTTGGCCAGAATATGGCAATTTTGACTAGATACACTCCTTAGTTTATGAAATGAGTCCAGATGCTACTTCCATTAGAAATGAAGTCCTGCAAAATTTTCTGGTAAGGATTTGTGGTGTGGGCAAGGTTTTCTGCTTGGTTTCTGGTGACCCAGCCCCATGTGCCAGCACAGGGAAGCTTGATTATGATGTGCAAACCCACTAGAGCACTGGGATCTGGGAATTGGTGTATTCAGGTTAGGTAGCTGGTGTCAGTGTTGTGATGTCTTCCACGGGTGACTTTGTGTTTATACTGAGGGGTAGAGGAGGGAAGTGGTGGGAATGGACATCTTTGTCCCTTAAGTAGTGTCTCTGTGAACACTGTGTTTCAGGGAAGTACCCTGAGAAAGGAAATAATCTCTGTCCTGTGTGACCTAGGTCTTTTTCAGATAGCTGTTTCCACACTGTCCACCTCAGTGTTTTTTACCTGCCTTCTCTCCAGGAGCAGCACATTGCCCTCCAAACTCTATCCTAGCCATACTTGCTAGCTTTTAAAACTATAGTCTTTAGGGATGAGGTTTGCATAGAAGCTTTGTCTGGTCTTCTGAGAAAGGGGTTTGCCATGTCAGAACTGAGGCAGACTTGACTGAAAAGGGCAGTGGGGTCAGAGCAGAGGAGGTCAGGACTTTGTATGAGCAAGTTAGGCAGCTAGTTTTGTCTCTGTGATGTTTTCAGCAGGTAACTGACTCTGTTTATGCTGAGAGGCGGGGTAAGGAAATGTTACCAGCAGACTTCTTTCTCCTCTGAGAGGTGTTTCTATGAAAGCTGACTCTCAGGGACACACTCAAAGAGGAGTAAATAATGTCTCCCGTGTGTGCCCCATGTGTTCTTCAGTTTGCTGTTTTCATGATATCTGCCCACTGGTTGTTTGCCTACCTGTTCTCCAGGAGTAAGGCACTGTCTTATGGGCTCTATCCCAGTCAAGCCTACTGACCATTAAAACTCCATTCTTTAAGCACTGGTTGCAAGAAATCACAAAAATCAGCCTCTTTTGTTTTCCCAGCCAGTGGCTTTGGGGAAATGTTCCCTTTCTGCATTCTCCTCTGTGCTCCTTTCTCTCTTTCTTGCCTTTATCCGTGACTTCCCCTCTGCAGCACCTGGGATCCATTTCTCCCCTAAACCACGTCTCTGCATTTCCTCCCTTCTTCAATGTGGCTTCTTGACTCCCTTTAGTTGTAGATCAAGCCCCATGTTGGGCTCTCTGCTCAGCAGGAGCCTCTCTCTGTCAAATAAATAAATAAAATATTTTTTAAAGATTGTCTGCTTTTTTCTTCTTTCTTTACTCCACTTCTGTTGTCACTTATAAATTTCAATGAGGGAGAAGGTCAGAGACCTTCTTAGAGCCAAAGTGCTTGAATTTACAGGAGGTGGTCAGAGTGGAAGTTACATTTCACAGTCCTCAGTTCTTCCCAATGACTCCACTCAGGTTTTTACATTTGAGGACAGCCTTACCCTCATTTCAGTTCAACTAAAGGTAAGTCCCTGCTCAGTACGGGCTGTACTTTGGCAAGTGGGACTGAGTCAAAGCAGGTTTTTTCCTTACCTTTTTGAAGCTCATTATCTAGGAGGAAAACATTTACATCAGGGTTTTGCCTCTTTACTGGGTACTTAAAATTTAGAGAATTGTGTAACTTCTCTGAACTTCAGGTTTTCTTTTCTTTTCTTCTTTTTCTTCTCTTTTTAATCTGGAAAGGATAATAATAACAACCATGATAACAATAACAACAACAACAATAATGCCTACTCCATAGGATTGTTGAGAGATTTCATTGAGCTGAAGTTAATAATAGATGAAGTAAGCTCTACAAATAGTGTAATAATGACAATGATAAAGCATTTAGCAAAATGGCTGGCTTATGGTAAGTGCTCAATAATTGTTATTTTTTAAAAGCAATTATTATTGACATGGTTGTAGCTTTGTGAATTCTGAGACGACTGCCTTGCCAAAACAAATACCAGCATTAGCTCTCTCAGAGTTTTTCTAATGCTCTTTTTTCCTCATTCTATGTATCTGATGACATGGACTTACAGTAATTCTCATAATTTAGTTTGTGTCAGAAACATACGAGGGGCACGTAAAAAATATACCTGCTACCACAATCTTTAAAGGTTTTAACTTAAGTTTTAGAAGTAGCTTCCAAGAATCTGAATTTTAAACAAGTGTCTTAGGTGTTACTAATGTAGGAAGTTCACAGCCCACATTTTTGCGATAGTATGGCCTAGAAACTCTCCAGATAGATATCTTTTGGGGATACAGTGGTATCCTGGATTGTTTTACCATGTCAATCCTAGCTCCTCCCAAACCAACTGTCATGTCCATGAAAAGAAAAATCTGAGAGATTCCCATGAAATCATCCAGTATGGAGAAGAAGGATTAATACATACCAAGGGAAGAAAATATTTTAGGAAAGCAGAAGATCTGTTCCAATTAGGTCCATGTGCCTGCCCCTGGCACAGTGAGCATTCAGGAAGCAACAGTGCTTCTCACACTCACTGAGTTGGAGAAAAGGCCAGGGCACAGCTGGAGATGGCTATTCTGTGGTTAGAGCTTTGGCAGAGCTTAATTAACAAAAAATGTGGTAATACAAAACCTTGCTAATTCAGTCTAATTGAGGGCCTGAATAATTTTTTAATTAAAAATTTTTAAATTAAAAAAATGATAGAATATTTGAAAGGCAATTTTATTATAATCAAGAAGCTACAGCAACCTGAACCAAGCTAACAGTGTTGCCAAGTATGGGGCCTCTGGGAGCTAGTTTAATGAATTGAGAATTATTTGTCATCAGGAATTTGTATGTAAATGGATTTGTATGAAAACGGAGGCTTCAAAAGTGCTTAAAAACAGTTTGTTCTTTTAAGGGGGATAAATGTGTCCCTTGGTAATCATGTTTGCATGATTTTACTCACCCCTCCCCTCTCCCAGATTATTCCATCAGCCAGACAGTCCAGTTTTTACTTTGGGTAGAATGATTTCAAGTTTATTTGCAAAGCTTTTGAAATCACAACTGCCACTTGGAGAATGAACATGTCATGAATTTTTGTGAATAAAATAAAAAAAAAACCTGAACTGAAAAGAAGCTTAGATATCATTAAGCCCATAACTGTCATCTTACATAGGGAGAAACTGAGGCTTATAACAAAGATGTGACTTGTTCAGGGATAAACAGTTTTGGGGTAGAGCCAGTATTAGATACAAGATCTTCCTCATTTTAGAGCAACCTGCCCTTTATGGACCATGCTGCCTCATAATGAATGCTATTTACTAAAATATATCCTGGTCAGTAGTACATTTTATCATTATTGTCCTTTCATTAAACAATGCCCTTTGTTTACTATCCAAATATGAATTAAAGCGATTCTAATGAGGATAAGATCCATGAAGGCTCAAGGAGCAAAATTCCAATTTGATATTTAAATTTAGTATTTGGCATTTAGCTTAACATGGTATTTGTTAATAGGAGAAAACACACCTGTTACTTAAAAATACAGGCAAAAATACAAAGAAGCAGAAACTACTAAGGTAGGTAAATGAGAAGAGATCCAACTGGGGTTCTAGACCTCAGCAAAACTGTGTCAAGGTGAATCTTTATCATCCTCTCCTTCTGACACTATTTGCACTTTCTATGCTTTATCTGTTCTTCTGAGGTACTTAAGATTGATGTTAAGTAAATGATAAAGGAAGAAAGTTGGTGCCAATATGTTCTGGCAATGCCATTCTTATTTAAGTAGGAGAAAGCCCAAATTAGAAAAGTATTTTAATTTCCAGTAACTTGTATCACTTGTATCGCTATAGGTCAAAGTTAGGTAGCTAAGTAGTTTACTATCCAAAATTGAATGCTTTTGAGTTTGAAAGAAGATGCTATTAATATACTGGGACAAAATGCAGAAACTTGGACTATCTCAGGCAAACATGATAATCCTTGAAGCAGATGGAACACAGTGTTAAAGAAAGCAGAGTATAGCACAACCTGATTCAGTCATCCACAAGGAGGTGGGAGACAAATAATGAATTGATTCCATTGAGGTTTGGCATTAGCTAACTTCATAAAACCCTAACTTTTCTAATCTTAAAAGAAATGCTCTCCACTTAGATGCATTAATGACTAAAATCATGGATTTCCATTTTAAATCTGAATTTGGTTGCCAGCTTTGTCATTTACTTGCTGTGACCATGGGCTTTAATCACTTAATATTTCTAAATTTCAATCTGCTCTTTATAAAACGTGGATAATATTAATAGGTATTACTCTATATAAGGTACATATCACATAGTAGTGCTATTAAGGGTAAAGTTATTCATATTATCATTATTGTTTACCGATGTTAAAATGATAAGTAGTTCATTGTAAGAGGAAGGTTATTGCTTTTGAATTAAAAGTCAGATAAACTAATTTGATCAGATTTTCTTTTTAGTAGATGCTGTGTAGATGCTGTATAAGAGTCAGCATTCTTATTCAGTAACAATAGTGTTTATATCCAAAAAGAGTCAAAGAAATAGTTATACTAGCAAATAATACTAAAAATGAAACCAACATCATCTATTAGTTTGCTCAATTCCCTTACCCTTATGTATAAAGATCCACAGGATAACATTATATTGCTGTTTAGTTCCAAGGGGTAAAATGTATTCCTCTTGATAAATAGTATTCTGCCTAATAAATTAGCCCTGGCTAATAGGAAGTTATAAAAAAAAATGTGTGCTCAACTGCAGCAAACACTTTTTAATCCAGTTTTCATTTTGCCTGTATCAATTGGTTCTTTTACCATTATAATAGTCATATTTTATCTGTATTTTTATAAGAGGTCTCAAGTCATAGTTTTTATGATAAACAGGATATAAATATTAATTCTATGTAAATAACTTACATTAAATAAATATGAAGGTGTAATTTAAGTTGGACTTTTCACTTAACTACATGCTATTGTTTTGCTAGTATACCGATTTATATAATTTTGGCTTATGATAATTTGCTCTAATTTCAAAACTTTTCACTCATCATCTTTTTTATAAGATTTTATTTATTTGACAGGGAGACACAGTGAGAGAGGGAACACAAGCAAGGGAAGTGAAAGAGGGAGAAGTGGGTTTCCCGCTGAGCAGGGAGCCTGATGCAGGGCTGGATCCCAGGACTCTGGGATCATGACCTGAGCTGAAGGCAGATTCTTAAACAGCTGAGCCACCCAGGCGCCCCAAAACTTCTCATCATCTTTATCATGACAAATATCCTGTCCAGAATGGCTGAAATAGCCTCCTAACTGGTATTCCCATTTTTATTCTGTTTCCCTAGAATCTCTTCTCCACAAAATAATTCAACCCAATCTTTTAAAATTATAAATAAAATTGTTTATTTCTTTGCTTAAAACTCTGCACTTTAGAACCATTGCATTTACAATAAGAGCATATTAGGTCCTATATGATCTGACCTTTAATTATATTTCTTTTTTTTTAATTTAAGTTTATTTTTCCAGGATTCATTGTTTATGCACCACACCCAGTGCTCCATGCAAGACATGCCCTCCTTAATACCCATTTTCATCTCCTCTGACCTTCTCACTCACTCATAATACTCCTTCCACACTAGCTTCTTGTTTTTCCTCAAACACATAGACCTCATTCTTGCCTTATGGCCTCTGCACTTTCAGTTCCCTCTCTCTAGACTGCTCTTCATCAAGGTCCTTGCTTGAATGGCTTTTTTGTTGTTGTTCATATTTCACTTCTTTGGAGTAGCTCACACTGACCATCTGAAGTAGCCCTCAAAAAAAAAAAAAAAAAAGTAGCTTTCAACTCCCTATAACATTAACTTGTCTCAATTTTTTCCTGTTGTCACAATCTTAAATTTGCTTAAATATCCATCTGTGCATTCTCTCTTGCTCTGTTAAAATGAATGTTCCTTGTGAATAAATACACTGTCTGTCTCATTCTCTGCTATATCTAATTTTCTGCTGTAGAAGAGTATTTATCATATCATAGCCTCTCAATAGTGTTGAATGAATGATTATAGATAAACCACTATTTTTTTAAAGTTTTCATTTAAATTCCAGTTAGTTAATATACAGTGTAATATTAGTTTCAAGTGTACAATATACTGATTCAACACTTCATTACAACCCCGGGTCCTCATCGAAACAAGTACCCTCCTTAATACTCATGAACTATTTAACCCATTCCCTCACCAGCCTCCCTTTTGGTAACTATCAGTTTGTTCTATATAGTTAAGAGTCTGTTTCTTGGTTTGCCTCTCTCTCAATTTTTTTTTCCTTATACTCATTCATTTTTCTTCTTAAATTCCACCTAAGTGTTAAATCGTGTGGTAGTTGTCTTTTTCTGACTGACTTACTTTACTTATCATAACACTTTCTAGTTCCATCCACATCCTTGCAAACAGCAAGATTTCATTACTTGTTATTGTTGAGTAATATTACATTGTTTATGTACCACATCTTCTTTATCCATTCACCAGTTAATGGACACTTGGACTGTTTCCATAATTTGGCTATTGTAGATAATGCTGCTATAAACATTGGGGTGCATGAATGCTTTAGAATTAGTATTTTTGTATTCTTTGGGCAAATACCTAGTAGTAAAATTGCTGCATCATAGGGTAGCACTATTTTTAACTTTTTGAGGAACTTCCATACTATTTTCCAGAGTGGCTGCACCAGTTTGCATTCCCACCAACAGTGGAAAAGGATTCCTCTTTCTCCAAATCCTCACCAATACCTATTGTTTCTTGTATTGTTAATTGTAGTTATTCCAGCAAGTGTGAGGTGATATCTCGTTGCAGCTTTGATTTGCATTTCACTGATGGCAAGTGAGGTTGAGCATCTTTTCATGTGTTTGTTGGTAATCTGTGTGTCTTCTTTAGAAAAATGTCTATGAATGCCATTTGTCATTTTTAATTGGATTACCTGTGTTTCGGGGGGGTGTTGAGTTTGGTAAGTTCGTTATAGATTTTAGATATTAGCTCTTTATTAGATATGTCATTTGTAAATATATTTTCCTACTCCAAAGATCACCTTTTATTTTTGTTGATTATTTCCTTTGCTGTGAAGAAGATTTTTATTACAAAGTCCCAATAGCTTATTTTCTCTTTGGCTTCCCTTGCCTCAGGAGACCTGCCTAGAAAGAAGTTGCATTGGCCAGTGTCAAAGAGGTTACTTCCTATGTTCTTGATTTTGATGGCTTCCTCTCTCACATTTAGGTCTTTAAATCTGTTGAATTTAATTTGTTTTTGTTGTAAGAAAGTGGTCCAGTTTTGTTCTTTTGTACACTACTCTCCAGTTTTCCCAACACCATTTATTAAAAGGACTATCTTTTTTCCATCGGATATTCTTTCCTGCTTCACTGAAGATTAATTGACCGTATAGTTGTGGGTTTATTTCTGGATGTTCAGTTGACCTATAACTCTATTTTTCTGTCAGTACTATACGTTCTTGAGCACTACAGCTTTGTAATATTATATGAAATCCAGAATTGGGATGTCTCCAGATGTGCCTTTTTTTAAATTAGCATATAATGTATTATTTGCCCCAGGGTACATGTCTGTGAATCATCAGGTTTACACATTTCACAGCACTTACCATAGCACATACCCTCCCCAATGTCCACAACCCAGCCATCCTATCCCTACCCCCCCACCTCCCAGCCACCCTTAGTTCGTTTCATGAGTCTAGGAGTCTCTTATGGTTTGTCTCCCTCCCCATCCCCTCCTGTTTCATTTCTCTTCCCGACCCTTCCCCCCCCCACAAACCCCCACCTTGCCTCTCAAGTTCTTCATATCAGAGAGATCATGTGATACTTTTCTTTCTCTGACTGACTTATTTCACTTAGCATAATTTTTTTTTCCAAGTTTGTTTTGGCTATTCAGAGTCTTTTGCTTGATTGTTCTACCTCTGTAGTACCACACAAAATTTAGGATTGTTTGTGCTTCCTCTGTAAAAATGTTTTGATAAGGATTGCATTAAATGTGTAGACAGTTTAACAATATGTATTCTTCCAATCCATGAGCATGGAATGTCCTTACATTTGTTTGTGTCTTCAATTTCTTTCATCAGCGGTTTGTAGTTTTCAGAATACTGATCTTTCACTTCTTGATTAGGTTTATTCTTAAGTATCTCAAGACTGTGGTGCAATTGTAAATGGAATTGATTCTTTAATTTCTCTTTCTTCTGCTTCATTATTGGTGTACAGAAATGGAAGAGATTTTTGTATGTTGATCATGTATCCTGCAACGTTATTGAATTTGCATGTTGATTCTAGCAATTCTCTGGCGGAGTTTTCCAGTTCTCTATCTAGAGTATCATGTAATATGCAAATAGTGAAAGTTTTACTTCTTCCTTGCTAATTTGGATGCATTTTATTCCTATTTGTTATCTCATTGTTGTGGTTAGTACTTCAATACTATGTAAATAACAGTGGTGAGAGTGAGCATCACTGTTATGTTCATGACCATAGAGAGGTTCTGTTTTTCCCCATTGAAGATATTAGCTATGGATTTTTTTTACAAATAGTCTTTATTATGTTGAGGTGTGTTCCCTATATCCCTACTTTGTTGAGAGTGTTATGTTGAGGTGTGTTCCCTGTATCCTTACTTTGTTAGGGTTTTTTGTTTTATTTTTATTTTATTTTATTTTTTATCATGAGTGGATGTTGTCCTTGTCAGGTTTTGGAATTCAGGTGATGCCCCCTCATAGAATGAATTTGGAAGTTTTGGTCAGAAAAGATGCATGGTATAATCTCAATCTTTTTGTTCTTGTTGAAGTCAGATTTGTGAACTAGCATGTGATCTGTTCTGGAGAGTGTTCCATGTACACTTGAAAAGAATGCATATTCTTCTGTTTTAGGATCAAATGTTCTGAATAGATCTGTTAAGTCCATCTGGTCCATTATGTCTTTCAAGCCACTGTTTCCTTGTTAATTTTCTGTTTAGATGATTTATCCATTGATGTAAGTGTGGTATTAATGTCCCTAACCATTATTGTATTATTATGAGTGTGTTCCTTTATGTTATTAATTGTATTATATATTTGAGTGCTTTCATATATGGTACATAAATATCTATAGTTGTTAGGTGTTCTTGTTGGATTGCCCCCTTTATCATGATATAGTGCCTTTCTTGTCACAGTCTTTTTTTAAACATAGTTTGTCTAATATAAATATTGCTACTCCAACTTTCTTTTGATCCATTTGCATGATAAATGTTTCTGCATCCCCTCATTTCAATCTGCAGGTATGTTTAGGTCTAAAATGTGTCTTATAAAGGCAGCATATAGATTGGTCTTGTGTTTTTTACCATCCTGACACCCTATGTCTTTTGATTAGAGTGTAGGCCATTTAATTTTAGGGTAATTATTGATAGATATGTATTTAGTCTTATTATTTTTTACTTGTTTGGTCCTTGTTTCTGGAGATTTTTCTTTTTTTCTTTTTTTTTAAGATTTTGTTTTTTATTTATTTGAGAGAGAGGGAGAGACAGAGAGAGTGAGCGCACAAGTAGGTGGAGCAGCAGGCAGAGGGAGAGGGAGAAGCAAGTTCCCTGCTGAGGAAGGAGCCTGATGTAGGGCTTGATCCCAGAACCCTGGGATCATGACCTGAGCTAAAGGCAGCGCTTAACTGGTTGAGCCACTTAGGTGCCCCTCTGGAGAGTTTTCTGTTCCTTTCTTGTCTTTGTCTCTTTTGGTCTTTTCTTTCCTCTCAGAATCCCAATTAATATTTCCTACAAAGCTGGTTTCGTGGCCACAGACTTCTTCAGTTTTTGTTTATCTGGGAAATTTTTTCTCTCCTTCTATTCTGAATGATAGACTTGTTGGATAGAGTATTCTTATCTGCAGATTTTTACCATTTGGCACTTAGAATATATCATGCCACTCTCTTCTGGCTTGCTATGTTTCTGCTGAATGATCTACAGCTAGCCTTATGGGTCTTCCCTTGTAAGTTGACTTCTTTCATCTTACTGCTTTTACGATTTGCTTTTCTATGACTACATTTTGCAAATTTAATTATAATGTATCTTGCTGTTGGCCAGCTTTAGTTGATTTTTATGGCTCTCCTCTGAGCCTCCTGGAT
The DNA here is from genome assembly GCA_028646535.1 of Procyon lotor. Classification (NCBI taxonomy): domain Eukaryota; kingdom Metazoa; phylum Chordata; class Mammalia; order Carnivora; family Procyonidae; genus Procyon; species Procyon lotor. The sequence goes on from CM053612.1 coordinate 48,773,897, forward strand.
ATGGATGTCTGTTTCCTTCCCCAGATTAGAAAAGTTTTCAGCTATTATTTCCTCAAATAAAATTTCTGCCCTTTTTTGTCTCTTTTCTTCTTTCGGGGCTCTTATAATACAAATGTTATTACATTTGATGGTGTCACTGAGTTCCAATAGTGTATTCTTGAGTTCCACAATTATTCTTTCTCTTTTTCAGTTTCATTGTTTTCTGTTGTTGTGTGTTGTATATCACTTATTGGCTTCTCTGTTTCTTCTAGTTTTGTGTTTATTACATCAAGCCTGGTTACAACCTCAGCTATTGCATTCTTCATGTCTGAATGATTCTTTCTTTTTTTTTTTTAAAGATTTTACTTATTTATTTGTCAGAGAGAGAGCACAAGCAGGCAGAGAGGCAGGCAGAGGTGGAGGGAGAAGCAGGCTCCCTGCTGAGCAAGGAGCCTGATGCAGGACTTGATCCCAGGACCCTGGGATCATGATCTGAGCTGAGGGCAGCTGCTTAACCAACTGAGCCACCCAGGCATCCCTGACTGATTCTTTCTGAAGTCTTTTATTTCTGCAGTAAGGGCCTCCCTGAAGTTATCCATTCTTTTCTCAAGCCTAGTGAGTATCCTTATGATTGTTGCTTCAAATTCTCCATCAAGTATGTTACTTATATCACATTTCACTAGATTTTTAAATCTAGTTTCACTTAGATTTCTGGCCATGACCTTATTTTGTTCTTTCATTTGGGATAAATTCCTCCATCTTGATATTTTGTTTAAGTCTTTGCCTTCTTCTGTGTTTTAGAAGAGCCCATTATGTTTCTTGTTCCTGCAGGTGTTGGCTTTATGAAAAAGAAGTCATGTACTATCCAGGGCCTGACACTTCAGGGAGTGTCTCTGATGTGTGCTGCATATACTCTGCTATTATGTTTTGGCTGTTTTATCCTTCAGGCCAGTCATCTGTAGGGGTTCTCCTTGCTTGTAATAGGTCTTGTTTGGTACTTGGTCAGAATGTGTCAAGTTTTTTGTTGTTGTTGTTGTTTTTTAAGATTTGATTTATTTGACAGAGAGAAACATAGCGAGAGAGGGAACACAAGCAAAGGGAATGGTAGTGGGAGAAATAGGCTTCCCATTGAGCAGGGAGCCCAATGCGGGGCTTGATCCCAGGACCTCGGGATCATGACCTGAGCCAAAGGCAGACGCTTAATGACTGAGCCACCCAGGTGCCCCAGAATGTGTCAAGTTTTAACTAGGTTTGCTTTGGCCAGTTTGCTAAATGAGACCGTATACTACCTACACCTAGATCTTAAACCTCTCCAGAAGTCTCTGGTCTGGAGTTATGGTGTGGGAAGGAATTTCTTCTTGTCTTATTGGGAAGGGGTCCTCTGTTTTGGTACTGAGGCAAGCTTAACTGAGAAGCACAATCCTACCAGACTGCAGTGTATGGAGTTTGGTGTAAGGAAATTAGGCAGCCACTGTCTGTGTTGTCTCTCCTCTAGCAGGTGGCTCTGTGTTTATGCTAAGGAGTGGGTCAGAGAAATGGCACTAACCAGATTCTTTGTTCCTAGAGATATGTCTCAGTAAATGCTGGCTCTGAGGGACCTGCTCCATGAAGAGCAAATGCTCTCCCCCTTGTGTGCCCAGGCATTCTTTAAATGGCTGTTTCTTTGTTGTTTTCACCTGCTTTCTTTCTTTCTTTCTTTCTTTCTTTCTTTCTTT
>CM053612.1:48776090-48799223 GCA_028646535.1 Procyon lotor
ATCCATTTTGAGTCTACTTTTGTGTGCGGTGTAAGGAAATGGTCCAGTTTCATTCTTCTGCATGTGGCAGTCCAGTTTTCCCTACACCATTTGTTGAAGAGACTGTCTTTCTTCCATTGGATATTCTTTCCTGCCTTGTCGAAGATCAGTTGATCATAGAGTTGTAGGTCCATTTCTGGGCTCTCTATTCTATTCCATTGATCTATGTGTCTGTTTTTGTGCCAGTACCACACTGTCTTAATTATTATAGCTTTGTAATGGAGCTTGAAGTCAGGAATTGTGATGCCGCCAACTTTGGTTTTCTTTTTCAACATTCCTCTGGCTATTTGTGGTCTTTTCTGGTTCCATATAAATTTTAGGATTATTTGTTTCATTTCTTTGAAATAAATTGATGGTATTTTGATAGGGATTGCATTAAATGTGTAGATTGCTTTAGGTAGAATATACATTTTCATAATAGTTGTTTTTCCAATCCATGAGCATGGAATGTTTTTCCCTTTCTTGGTGTCCTCCTCATTTTCTTTCATGAGCACTTTGTAGTTTTCTGAGTACAGATCCTTGGCCTCTTTGGTTAGGTTTATTCCTAGGTATCTTATGGTTTTGGGTGCAATGGTAAATGGGATCGACTCCTTAATTTCTCTTTCTTCTGTTTTGCTGTTGGTATATAGAAATGCAACTGATTTCTGTGCATTAATTTTATATCCTGATACTTGACTGAATTCCTGGATGAGTTCTAGCAGTCTTGGAGTGGAGTCTTTTGGATTTTCCACATAAAGTATCATATCATCTGCAAAGAGTGAGAGCTTGACTTCTTCTTTGCCAATTTGGATGCCTTTGATTTCTTTTTGTCGTCTGATTGCTGAGGCTAGGACTTCTAGTACTTTGTTGAATAGCAGTGGAGATAGTGGGCATCCCTGCCGTGTGCCTGATCTCAGGGGAAATGCTTTTCCCCATTGAGAATGATATTTGCTGTGGGTTTTTCATAGATGGCCTTGATGATGTTGAGGAATGTACCCTCTATGCCTACACTGTGAAGAGTTTTGATCAGGAAGGGATGCTGTACTTTGTCAAAAGCTTTTCAGCATCAATTGAGAGTATCATATGGTTCCTGTTCTTTCTTTTATTATAGTATTGAATCACATTGATTTATTTGTGGATGTTGAACCAACCTTGCATCCCAGGAATAAATCCCACTTGATCGTGATGAATAATCCTTTTAATGTACTGTTGGACCTATTGGCTAGTATTTTGGTGAGAATTTTTACATCCGTATTCATTAAGGATATTGGTCTGTAATTCTCCTTTTTGATAGGTTCTTTGTCTGGTTGTGGGATCAAGGTGATGTTGGCCTCATGAAATGAGTTTGGAAGTTTCCCTTCCGTTTCTATTTTTTGGAACAATTTCTGAAGGTTAGGTATTAATTCTTTAAATGTTTGGTAGAATTCCCCTGGGAAGCCGTCTGGCCCTGGGCTTTTGTTTCTTGGGAGATTTTTGATGACTGCTTCAATCTCCTTACTGCTTATGGGTCGGATCAGGTTTTCTATTTCTTCCTGGTTCAGTTTTGGTAGTTTGTGTGTCTCTAGGAATGCGTCCATTTCTTCCAGGTTGTCTAATTTGCTGGCATAGAGTGGCTCATCATATGTTCTTATAATTGTTTGTATTTGTTTGGTGTTGGTTGTGATTTCTCCTTTTTCATTTATGATTTTATTAATTTGGGTCCTTTCTCTCTTCTTTTTGATCAGTCTGGCCACGGGTTTATCAATTTTATTAATTCTTTCAAAGAACCAGCTCCTAGTTTCTTTAATTTGTTCTACTGTTCTTTTGGTTTCTATTTCATTGATTTCTGCTCTGATCTTTATTATTTCTCTTCTTCTGCTGGGTTTCAGCTTTCTTTATTGTTCTTTCTCCAGCTCCTTTAGGTGTAGTGTCATGTTGTGTATTTGAGATCTTTCTTGTTTCTTGAGAATGGCTTGTATTGCTATATACTTTCCTCTCAGGACTGCCTTTGCTGTGTCCCAAAGATTTTGGACAGTTGTGTTTTCATTTTCACTTGTTTCCATGAATTTTTTAAGTTCTTCTTTAATTTCCTGATTAACCCATTCGTTCTTTAGCCTCCATGTATTTGAGTTCTTTCCATTTTTCCTCTTGTGATTGAGTTCTAGTTTCATGGCATTGTGGTCTGAAAATATGCAGGGAAAGATCCCAATCTTTTGGTACCCATTGAGACCTGCTTTGTGTCCCAGGATGTGATCTACTCTAGAGAATGTTCCATTTGCACTTGAGAGGATTGTGTATTCTGTTGCTTTGGGATGGAATGTTCTGAATATATCTGTGATGTCTGTCTGGTCCAGTGTGTCCTTTAGAAGCTTTATTTCCTTGTTGATCTTTTGCTTAGATGATCTGTCCATTTCAGTGAGGGGGGGTATTAAAGTCCTGTACTATTATTGCATTATTGTTTATGTGTTTCTTTGACTTTGTTATTAATTGGTTTATATAATTGGCTGCTCCCATGTTAGGGGCATAGATATTTACAATTGTTAAATCTTCTTGTCGGACAGTCCCTTTAAGTATGATATAGTGTCCTTTCTCATCTCTTATTATAGTCTTTGGCTTAAAATCTAATTTATCTGGTAGAAGGATTGCCACCCCAGCTTTCTTTGGATGTCCATTAGCATGGTAAATTGTTTTCCACCCTCTCACTTTAAATCTGGAGGTGTCTTTGGGTCTATGATGAGTGTCTTTTAGACAGCATATCGATGGGTCTTGTTTTTTTATCCATTCTGATACTCTTTTGATTGGGTCATTTATCCCATTTACATTCAGGGTAACTATTCTGCCTATTTCTTAACTGGATTATTTACTTTTTGGGTGTTGAGTTTAATAAATTCTTTATATATTTTGGATACTAACCCTTTATCAGATATATCATTTGCATATATCTTCTCCTGCTCTGAATGTTGTCCTTTAGTTTTGTGTATTGTTTCCTTTGTTGTGCAAAATATTCTTATCTTGATGAATTCCTAATTGTTGCTTTTGTTTACCTTGCCTCAGGGCATGAAGAACTTGTAAGAAGTTGCTAAGGCCAATATCAAAGAAAATGTGCTGTGTTCTCCTCTAGGATTTTGATGGTTTCCTGTCTCACATTTAGGTCTTTCATCCATTTTGAATTTGTTTTTGTGTATAGTGTGAGAAATTAGACCACTTTCCTTCTTTTTGCATATCTCTATCCAATTTTCCCAACACCATTTGTTGAAGATACTGTCTTTTTTTTTTCCCCATTGTATTCTTTCTTATTTTGTTGAAGATTAATTGACCATAATGTTGTGGGTTCTTTTCTGGGTTTTTGTATCCTGTTCCATTGATTTATGTGTCTGTTTTTGTGCCAGTAACAGACTCTCTTGATGACTGCAGCTTTGTAATACATCTTGAAATCTGGAATTGTCATGCCTCCAGATTTGTTTTTCTTTTTGACTACAGGTACACAAATTTACATCAGTTTCAAGTGTACAACCTAGTAATTCAACAAGCTTATGTATTATATTATGTTTATCACTTGTATAGCTACCATCTGTCCTGATATATTGCTATTGCAATATCATTGACTTTATTCCCAATTCTGTGTCTTCTTTTCCTATGATTTATTCTTTCTATGATTGAAGCCCATATCTCCCTCTACCCTTTACCAATCTTGCCCTGCCACCCCCATCAACAAACATCAGTTTTTTTCTCTTTATAGTTCTGATTCTGCTTTTTGTTTTACATTTTTTAAAAGATTTCTTTTATGAATGTAATCATGCGGTACTTATTTTTCTCACTCTGTCGTATTTCACTTAACATAATACCTTCTATGTCCACCCTTGTTCTCTCAAATGGCACAATTTTATCATTTTTGTGGCTGTGTAATATTCCATTTTATATATTGCCACATCTTTTTTTTTTAAGATTTTATTTACTTATATGAGAGAGAGAAAGAGCAAGTGCAAGTTGGGAGAGAAGCAGAGGGAGAGGGAGAGGAAGAAGCATACTTCTCTCTGTGAGTGGAGACTAATGTGGGACTCGATCCCAGGACCCTGAGATCATGCACGACCTGAGCCAAAGTCACACACTTAACTGACTGAGTCATCCAGGGAGCCCTCTTCTTTATCCATTTGTCTATCAATGGACATTTAGGTTGTTTCCATATCTTGGCTATTATAAATGATGCTGAAATAAACATAGTGGTGCCTGTATCTTTTCAAAGTAGTATTTTCCTTTTCTTTTGGTAAATACCTAATAGTGGAATTGTTGGATCATAAAGTGTTTGTATTTTTCCTCTTTGAGGGACACCCATAGTGTTTTCTACAGTGACTGTACCAATTTACATTCCTGCCAACAATGTACAAAAGTTTCTTTTCCTCCACATCTTCATCAACAATTGCAATTTCTTGTCTTTTTTTATTATAAAATGGTCTGAAAGAAGTCTCTTCAATATATGTTGGGAGAACCAGACAGCTCCATGTAAAAAATAAAATTGTACCACCTTTTCACACCATACACAAAACTAAAAATGGATTAAGTACCTAAATATCAGACCTAAAATCATAAAATCCCAGAAAAGAACACAGCAGTAATTACTCTGACATTGCTAATAGCAACATTTTTCCAGACATGTCACTTAGGCAACAAAAACAAAAGGAAGAATAAACTACATCAAAATAAAAATATATAGGGGTGCTTGGGTAGTTCAGTGGGTTAAGCCTCTGCCTTCGGGTCAGGTCATGATCCCAGCCTCCTGGGATCGAGCCCCACATGGGGCTATCTGCTCAGCAGGGAGCCTGCTTGCCTGCTTTCCCCCCTCTCTCTTTTCCTGTCTCTCTACTTATGATCTTTGTCTGTCAAATAAATAAATAAAATCTTTAAAAAAATAGAATAAAAAATATTTTGAAAGGAAAAAGAAAACTTCAATAAAACAAAAAGACAACCTACTGAATGAAAGAAGGTATTTTTAAATGATATATCTGATAGGGAATTAATATTCTACATGTATAAAGAACTTTACAACTCAACATTCTCCAAAAAAAATCTAATTTAAAAATGGGCAGAGGACCTGAATAAAATTTTTCTAAAGAAGACTTATAGATGGCCAAGGAGCACATGGAAAAGATACTAAACATCACTAATCATCAGGGAAATACAAATCAATGCCATAATGGAATATCACCTCACACTTACTTTTATTTATTTTATTTATTTTATGTAATTAATTAATTTAATTTGTTTATTTTATTTATTCCTTACCTGCTAAGCGTCCTGTGTGTGTTGAGTAAGACCTCCATGACCTCCATGCTATCCTAAACACTGAATTGATCTCTTGCTTGAACACTTACTGCTAGGAATGAAGACCAATGAAATACCAACCCTCCAAACTAGGTAGTGGAGTCAAATATCACACTTAATGGGAAAATAAAAGGCATCAAAAACCTCAAAAGCAAAGAATAAACCTCACATTGAGAAATTTACTTTAGTGAATGTGGTACTTCTTCTACCTGGTAAGTGCAGCTCACCTTCTCATTTTTAAACTCAGTATCTTCCACTCCTTTTCGTTTGTTTATCTTTTTATCTTAAGCTTTATATGAAAAAAGTTTTTTCTGTGCCTTTTACTGAAATTTTTCATAGGTCAGTGATAGTCTAAAAGCAGGCTCCCTGCTGAGTAGAAAGTCTTATGTGAGGCTCAGTCCCAAGACCCTGGGATCATGACCCAACCCCAAAGTCAGTTTTTTGTTTGTTTGTTTGTTTGTTTGTTTTTACTTAGTATGTGTCCAGTAATGTGGAGCAGCATGGTATTATTTTTGAATTGTGCTACTCAAAATTCAAGGAGATCCCAAGGTATTATATCAAAACTAACTTGAGTATGAGTTGTACAGATGAGTAGAATAGGGGAAAGTGTGACTAAGTGAAAGGAATTTGAGTCACCAAATCTTTTGACTTAGGGAAGGCCTAATTTTTATGTTTTATGTATTGGTCTTCTGTGTTATATATTTATTAAAGAAGGGGCTCCATTACTAAAATAGGTGGATAGGAAACAGGTGGAAATTACTGATATTGTGGAAAAAGCAAGCATGGGCATTGGAGCCAGACAAATATAAATCAAATTTTAGTTTGAACTCAGTGGTTTAGAGTTTACCTATATATCCTTGGAAAACTTGAACTCTCTAAGCCTCTGAATCCTTATTTCTGAATTGGAGACAATATTTTCTAGTGGATTAAATTTAATAGAATAACATAGCACATATAACAGTATCTGGCGCACACTGGTGGTAAATATATGTTAGTTACCAAAGTGCTTTGGTGGATAGATGAAAAAGTAAATCAATATTCTCACTTGCAGAAAGCTTATATTTCACCTAGGATGAACAGATCAATATACCTAAGAAAATGAAAATAGAAGTCACTAGCGTATCAGGGTGTCTATATGAATAGTATTATTTCTGAGGAGACAGAGCTACGTAAGCCAAAGTAATTAAAGACTTCATGGAGAAGGTTTGCTTTAAATAATTTAGGTCAGTGGCTCTCAGCCATCATTATGGAGATGAATTTGCTAGGGAGTTAGATATGTGTGTGTATATATAGGTATGTATATGTGATATACATATATTTAATAACTATATATACATGTATACATGCATATGTATGTATCCATATATGCATATGTATATGTGTGTATATGTCTATGTATATGCATGTATATATGTACATATGTGATATATATATATTATAGCTATGTATATTAGATATATATCATATATATATACACAGATCACAGATATCTATATCAAAGATATTAATAATCTAAATAACAAACTGAGGGTTTTGGAGGGGGGGTTGGGTGAGCCTGGTGGTGGATATTGAGGAGAGCACGTATTGCATGGAGCACTGGGTGTGGTGCATGAACAATTAATCTTGTAACACTGAAAAAATAAAAGTATTTGGAAAAATAGATAGATAGATAGATAGATAGATAGATAGATAGATAGATAGATAGATAAATGAAATAGCCATGACTAGTAGCCCAATAGGTACTCATCCAGTAATAGTAGGAAGTTCAGGCTATAGATCCACCATCGAGGAAAATATTGAGCAAAAAGTATAGTTTTTTATTTTAATTCCAATATAGTCGATAATATAGTCTTATATTAGTTTCAGGTATACAATAATGGTGAAAACAGCAATTCTATACATTACTCAGTGCTCATCATGATAAATGTATTCTTTAATCCTCATCATTTATTTCACCCATCCCCCAACCCACCTCTTTTCTGGTAATCATCAGTTTGTTCTCTATAGTTAAAAGTCTGATTCTTGTTCCCTTGCTCTCTCTGTCTCTCTCTGTCTCTGTCTTTGTCTCTCTCTCTCTCTCTCCCTCTCTCTCTCTCTCGGCTTTGCTCATTTGTTTTGTTGTTGTTTTTTTTTTTAAAGGTTTTATTTATTTGACAGAGAGAAACACAGCAAGAGAGGGAACATAAGCAGGGGGAATGGTAGCGGGAGAAGCAGTCTTCCTGCCGATGTGGGGCTGATCCCAGGACCCTGGGATCATGACCTGAGCAGAAGGCAGATGCTTAACGACTGAGCCACCCAGGCACTCCTGTTTTGTTGCTTTTTAAAAATATTTAATTAATTTGTTTATTTGACAGAGTGAGAGAGAGCACAAATAGGCAGAGTGTTAGGCAGAGGGAAAGGGAGAAGCAGGCTCCCTGCTGAGCAGAAAGTCTGATATGAGGCTCAGTCCCAAGACCCTGGGATCATGACCCAAGCCAAAGGCAGATGATCAACTGACTGAGCTACCCAAGCACCCCTGTTTTGTTTCTTAAATTCCACATATGAGTGAAATCATATGGTATATGTCTTTCTCTGACTGACTTATTTCACTTAGCATTATAGTCTAGCTCTATGTTGTTACAAATGGAAAGATTTCATTATTATGGCTGAATAATATTCCATTATATATATTTACCACTTCTTCTTTATCCATTCATCTATTAATGGACAGTTGGGTTGTCCATTGGGTTGCTTCCATAATTTATCTAAGGTCATCTTAGAGTATCTTGTAGTGTCATATTGTTCAAAAAGAAGAATAATAGCAACAAATATGAGGGAACATGTGAAAATGACAGAGGAGCTGACTTAAGAGCTCCCAATGTCCAAAGCTGGGACAATTTGAGCAACAAAATAAATAATATTAGCAAAGACAAATCAGTTCTGTTTAGAATAATAATCATAACTTGAATAAAAAATAATTAGAGCATTTTCTAATGGCACATTTAAATTTAGTCTTCTCCCATTGATTATACTATACTCCTTATATTTAGTCTATCGGTATTGGCGAAATATATTTCGAAAAAAAAATCCACAAAAGCTTCATTTCCTTACTTCAAAATTTTTGGATATAGGACTTAGGCTCTTTATTTGAAAATAAATGTTAAGTAGGTAATACAGAAAATTTAAAAGAGTGCCTTGAGAGGGTATGTACTATCCAGATCTACATTCAGGCAGCAAGGACTAATGTAATCCTGCAAATACCTAATAAACTCAGTCATATAGATTTTGTTTATTTATGGGCTCATAATCCTTACTAATACATATATCATATTTGTTCTAGTCTGGTCAATAAAGATGGAATATTCAATAAAGGAGGACAACCTGTTAAAGAATAAACTAGATTCACAGGTATTGTTTTTAGAGGATTACAGTCAAATTTCTGTTCATCATTATAATGCTTAACTAAATAGCTTATACTTTAACTCAAGCTTCCAGAACAACACAAGCTTGGAGGCAAAAAAAATAAAACTTAATAAATATGTTAAAGCTATATTTCTCTGAGTATGGTTCCACCTGTAATTTCAGGAGCCCATTTCAACTTCCAAGACAATTTTTTTTAAATTATGGCCAATTTGGCTTTATTTTTTTTATTAACTTATAATGTATTATTTGCCCCGGGGTACATGTCTGTGAAACATCAGGTTTACTTACCCACAGCACATACCCTCCAATGTCCATAACCCAGCCACCCTATCCCTATCCCCCCCCCCACCTCCCAGGCACCCTTAGTTCGTTTCGTGAGTTTAGGGGTCTCTTATGGTTTGTCTCCTTCCCCATCCCATATTGTTTAATTTCTCTTCCCCCCCCCACGACCTCCCGCCCTACCTCTCAAATTCTTCATATCAGAGAGATCATGTGGTAATTGTCTTTCTCTGACTGACTTATTTCGCTTAGCATAATACCCAAGACAATTTTTCAACTATTTATGGATAATGCCAAGAATGACATGTTGATATCCATAAACTTAGGCCACTTGACTCCATATAGGATTGCATTTTTTTCTCTCCTGCTTTAGCTCATGTGTATGATGTCTACAGCTTAAGACACTGATGTCTCCACCTATGATGTTGATTTCTCAGGTCAAAAGTGACAGTGTTAAAGTGTGCTGATGCTGGAAGTCAAGGACATTAAATGTTGCTATCAGATGATGCTGTCAGTACAGCTGCTAGTATCCCTACTACTGAATACTCTGTTGTTACTTTGTGGTTTCCAATGCTCTGAAGAGATTTTAATGAAATAATTACTTTAAATTTTACCTTTTGGGTATTGAGGAGGGCATGTATTGCATGGAGCACCGGGTGTGGTGCATGAACAATTAATCTTGTAACACTGAAAAAATAAAATAAACATATTTGGGGGAAAAATTAAAAAAATAAATTTTGCCTTTTGTAATTTATTGATATATGTATCAATTAAATAGATATTTAGAAGTAGTAGGTACTATGTGAGACAATGAGATACAATATTAAGCCAAAACTAACATAGCTTTTGCCCTCCTTTTTTTATTTTATTTTATTTTTTAAGATTTTATTTATTTATTAGACACAGAGAGAGAGATCACAAGTAGGCAGAGAGTCAGGCAGAGAGAGAGGGGGAAGCAGGGTCCCTGCTGAGCAGAGAGCCCGATGTGGGGCTTGATCCCAGGACCCTGAGATCATGACCTGAGCCAAAGGCAGAGGCTTTAACCCACTGAGCCATCCAGGCCCCCCAGTTTTTGCCCTCCTTAAGCAGCATACTAGTGGGGGATATAGATGATAATAAGTGAGATACACAAATAAATGACAAATAACAAATACGATACTGAAAGAAGCCTGCTGCTATGGTAATATTAAGTGGAAAGATCAGAAAAATTTTTCTTGAGGAAATGGCATGAAATCAAAGGAAGTGGTGGTGGGTAGGAAGTAGTGGGTAGGGAATAACACTTCAGATAGATTCCTATTCCTTATCCTACAATTCAGACTTAGTGATGAATAATTGGAACAAATCTCTGGACATAAAATAGCTTCTCTCATCCTATGTTTGACCGTTGTCCTTGGTGAGTATTTTATGTTTTGTCTATTTCTTTCCTTGAGATGACTTTTTTCCTAGTGGGATTTTCAGTTATACATGAAAGTAGACTCAAGTTCAGTCTGCACCATAGGCCTTCCATCAATTCACACCTGAATCCTAAATTGAACACAATGAATTTCTCGAAGTGAAGACCCTTACCATACACTGAGAAGAAATGCAAGACACTTTCATTGTTTGTTCATCTGCATTTAAAATACTTCATCTTACTTTATAATAGTACTTTGGGATTTTCAAAAGATATAGCATTATTCTTACTCAAAGCATCACTACAAATAATAAGATACTCTTTTTTTTTTCTATCTATCTAGTTTTCTTCAAGAGCTGTATATGAACCTATAGAGAGCTGCAAGTTGCTCCAGGATCACAAGTTGGTAGTTGAGAATTACTGAGCTCAGTTGTCCCTATTAGGCCTAGAAAAGCAAAATTGTTATGCTCATCCAGTCATGGAAGGAAGCCCACAACTCATCCTCATTTACTTCCTATCAGTTAACCTGCTACCTGGCAGCTGAAAGAAGTTACTTTTCTAAGTGATTTTTAGCAGTAGCATTTCCTGTCTTAAGAAAGCTGGAATTAGATGCCCTTTGGATGTTTGGTTATTTCCCCGAATTACTTCTTTCAGAACATCCATATCTTACTGACATTTTTTGCCAGTAGGGAAATCAACCTATTTTTTCTCCTGTGCAGATTGAAATTTTTGTGTTTAAATGTAACCATCCCTCAGAACAGCTGGGAACACCCAAACAGCTCAGGGTGGAACACCGCCTGCTTCTTTTTTCTGTTACCTCCCCTTCTCCAGAGATCACCTGTAGTTAATTAGATGATCCCTTTAAATGTGTTTACTCAACCACAAATCCTATACTGCTTGATCAGGCATATCTTGCTTATCTCTAACTCCTTTGACTCCTTTGTTGATCGTTATCTTGTATCTAATAAATATGGAACTGAGGAGTTGTTCTGGGCAGCAGTCTTCTTAACTGCCGAGCCTTGCTCCCATTATTTTGAAGCTGCCTTGTTTGTGCCTCATTTTCCCTTGTGCCCTCAGGAAGCAGCATTTAAATTTGTATAATAAATAATTGTGCAGTAGAAGGGATAATACTATAAAGAATCTTTCCTCATATACTTATTACCCAACCTGAAAAATTTTAAACATTCTGTTGTTTTATTTCCCTTATGGTTTGATGTTTTTAAAGCCAGATACTTATATTAGAATATTTTAATTTAAATAATATCCTGTAGGGGCGCCTGGGCGGCTCAGTGGGTTAAAGCCTCTGCCTTCGGCCCAGGTCATGGTCTCAGGGTCCTGGGATCAAGCCCCACATGGGGCTTTCTGCTCAGCAGGGAGCCTGCTTCCTCCTCTCTCTCTGCCTGCCTCTCTGCCTACTTGTAATCTCTCTCTGTCAAATAAATAATAAATAAAAATCTTTAAATAATATCCTGTAATAGAAGTGAGTGTTCGGGTAAAATTACCCTTGTTTCAGAGCAGAGAATCTTTAACAAAGTCATGTTAAATGACTTTCAATGGTCACAGCATTACAGCAAAGGTGAAATTAGAACTTTGGACTCTTGACTACCTTTCTCTTTATTTGTATTTCACATCAGATTGTATCTTAAAGAAAACCTGACTGATTCCATTTTCAGAGAGTTATGAAAATTCTCATTGCTCTTTGAATTAAAAAGTCACTTAACCTGCCAGATATAAGATCTTAATTTTTATAATAGCGTCTGCTATATCCAGCTCTTCAAGGAGTAAAACTAACTTTCTGAGTTCAGTATTTGATCAAAAAAAATTGTTGCCGGGCTGTTACCATATTTCCTATTTAGTTGGTTATCTTGAGCTCTATTTGACAAAATCTGACATTAGCAATTTCATGCCCATAAAATTGCCTCCCAGATATGGTTTCAGATTTTCCAGTACTTGTTTGAACTGGTCTCCTAGGACTCTGAAAGCTTGGCTTGCATTCTGGGCTCCTAGTTAGACTGTCTTATTTTGCTTTTTTCAGTCTTACTTTGCAACATAGTTCACTTTGTTAGCTTTCTGGTCTACTGCTTGGACTGCCCTTTCAGGTTATTAACACTGAAATTCACAGTAATTGCCAGAATGTTCACTTCATACATAATCTTGAGTGAAACTGCAGTTTTCTCACTCAGCCTCTAAAAGTGGCAGCTTTACATTTTCAGTTTACACTATGGTAGAATGCAGGGACAAGTTGTGCCAAAAAACCAGACTATAGAAAAATATCCTTAATATATTACTGTTAGGGTGTTTCATAGCCCTTATATCTCTCTGTATTTAATAGCAGGAGTCCCTTGGGGCTATGGATTCATCTCTTTCACCAATTCCCAACTGAAATCGTTGCCTGCGATAGGACAGAACTCTAAAATCTTTACATGTATTGTGTCTCCCTTGCTATTAATCTGGTGCCACTCTTGGGCCATAGTTTGGCTAACTGGACTCTTATCTTCATTTCCTATATGTGAATCCTTACTTTAGTGCCCCTCTCCTTTTAGAAGTAAAATCCTGAAAAAAAAAATCCTGACTCACTTATTTGAAATTTTAGTCTTCTTGCCCCTGGACCTTAGATGAATACTTGGGATCTTGCTAGCTACTGACAGAATTTCCATGAACTAATTATCTGGACTTCAGTTTCATAGCTAATTTGATTTTCTTTACTGTGTGAGCCCTATTAGCTGGATGTAAATAATAATAGTAAACAAAAATGGATAATATTAATTGAGGGTTAACTATGTGATAAGTTCTACTATATGCACTGCTTAAAAAGTTTTTATTTAAAAACAACTTAGTAAACATACAGTATAATATTAGATTCAGGTATACACTATAGTGATTCAACAGTTCCATACAACACCTGATGCTCATCAGAAGTACCCTCCTTAATCTCCATCACCTACTTAACCATTTACCCCACCAACCTCCCCTCTGCTAATCATCGGTTTGTTCTCTATAGTTAAGAGTGTGTTTCTTGGTTTGCCTCTCTCTTTCTTTTTCCTCTTTGCTCCTTTGTTTTGTTTCTTAACTTCCACACATGAGTGAAATATACCATATTTGTCCTTCTTGGACTGACTTATTTTGCATAGGATAATACTCTTTATCTTCATCCATGTCTTTGGAAATGGCAAGATTTCATTCAATTTTAAGGCTGAGTAATATTCCATTCTGTATATATACCACATTTTCTTTATACATTTATCAGTCAATGCACATTTGGGTTCTTTCCATAATTTGACTATTGTAGATAATGCTACTATAAACATTAGGGTGCATGTATCCGTTTGGATTAGTATTTTTGTATTTTGGGATAAATACCTAGTAGACCAATAGCTGGATCATAAAGTAGTTATATATTTAATATTTTGAGCAACTTCCATACTGTTTTCCCCAGGGGCTACAATAGTTTGCATTCCCACCAATGCTTTAAGAGGGCTCCTCTTTCTCCATATCTTCACCAACACTTGCTGTTTCTTTGTTTTGTTGATTTTAGCCGTTCTGACAGGTATGAGGTGATATTTCATTGGAGATTTGATTTGTGGTTCCCTAATAATCAGTGATGTTGAGAATCTTTTCTAGTGTCTGTTGTCCATCTGTATATCTTCTTTGGAAAAATGTCTATTCGTATCTTCTGCCAGTTTTAATTAGATAATTCTTTTTTGAGGTGTTGAGTTTAATCAGTTCTTTATATATTTTGGATATTAACCCTTTATCAGATATGTCATTTGTAAATATCTTCTTCAATTTGGTATGCTGCCTTTTAGTTTTGTTGTTTCCTTCACTATCTAGAAGCTTTTATTTTGATGAAATTCGGACAGTTTATTTTGGCTTTTGTTTCCCTTGCCTTAGGAGACATACCTAGAAAGAAGTTGCAATGGCCAATGTCAAAGATGTTACCGTGGATGTTCTCTTCTAGGATTTTTATGGTTCAGTTCTCACAAGTAGGTCTTCAGCCATTTTGAATTTATTTTGGTATATGGTGTAAGAAAGTGATTCCATTTCCTTCTTCTGCATGTTACTTTTCTTTCTTCTGCATGTTACTGTCCAGTTTTCCTAACATGATTTGTTCAGGAGACAGCCTCATACCCATTGGATATTCTTTCCTGTTTTGTTGAAGAGTAATTCACCATACAGTGGTGGCTTCATTTCTGGGTATTCAATTCTGTTCTGTTCACCTATGTGTCTATTTTGTGTCTATTTTTGTGACATGACAATTCTGTTCTCACCACCACAGATTTGTAATATACCTTGAAGTCTGGAATTATGATGCTTCCAGCTTTGCTTCCTTTTTTAAGGTGACTTTGCCTATTTGGTGTCTTTTGTGGTTCCATACAAGTTTTAAGATTGTTCTAGTTCTGAGAAAAATGCTGTTGGTATTTTTTTTTAAGATTTTATTTATTTATTTGTCAGAGAGAGAGAGAGAGAGCACAAGCATTCAGAGCAGCAGGCAGAGACAGAGAGAGGAGCAGGCTCCACACTGAGCAAGGAGCCCGATGCAGGACTCGATCCCAGGACCCTGGGATCATGACCTGAGCTGAAGGCAGTGGCTTAACCAACTGAGCCACCCAGGCATCCCTGCTGTTGCTATTTTGGTAGGGATTGCATTAAATGTGTAGGTTGCTTTGAATAGGATATACATTATAACAATATATGTTCTATTCCATAAGCTTGGAATGTCTTTCAATTTCTTTGTGTCCTCTTCAATTTCTTTCATCAATATTTTATAGTTTTCTGAGTAGAGATCTTTTACTCCTTTGGCTAGGCTTATGTGTAGGTATGTTATTGTTTTTGGTGTGTTGTAAATGTCTTGATTCCTTAATTTCCCTCCTGTTGTTTCAATATTCTACTATTTATTATTTATTTATTTATTTATTTACTTACTTACTTATTTATTATTTCCAAGTTTTTATTTAAATTCCAGTTAGTTAACATACAAGTTTCAGAAGTAGAATTTAGTGATTCACATTTACATTTGACACCTAATGCTTCTCACAACAAATTCTCTTCTTAATACCCATCACTCATTTAGCCCATACCCTACCCACATCCCCTCCATAAACACTCAGTTTTTTTCTCTATAAGTAAGAGTCTGTTTTATGGTTTGCCTCTCTCTTTTTCTTTCCCTATGTTCATTTGTTTTGTTTCTTAAATTCCACATATGAATGAAATCATATGGTTTTGTCATTCCCTGACTGATATATTTCACTTAGCATAATATACTCTAGCTCTACCAATTCATTGCAAATGGCAAAAATTCTTTCTTTTTAATGGCTGAGTAATATTCTGTTGTATATATACCACCTCCTCTTTATCCATTCATCAGTTGATGGAGATTTGTTTTCTTTCCATAATTTGGCTTTTAATGACAATGCTACTATAAACCTTGGGGTGTATATATCCTTTTAAATCAGTATTCTTGTATCTTTTGGTTAAATACCTAGTAGTGCAATTGCTGGATCATAGGGGAGTTCTATTTTTAACTTTTTGAGGAACCTCCGTATTATTTCCAAGAGAGGCTGTATCAGTTTGCATTCCCATCAACAGTGTAGGAGGGATCCTCTTTCTCTGCATCCTTGTCAGCACCTGCTATTTCCTGTGCTGTTTTAGCCATTCTGATAGGTCTGAGGTGATATCTCATTGTGGTTTTGAGTTGTATTTTGCTGATGATCAGTGATGATGAGCATCTTTTATGTCAGTTAGTCATCTGCATGTCTTTGGAAAACAATTCATGTTTTCTACTTACTTTTTTTCCCCCAAATACTTTTATTTTTTTCTCAGTGTTACAAGATTAATTGTTCATGTACCACACCCAGTGCTCCATGCAATTCCTTTTTAACTGGATTATTATTTTGGGGGGTGTTGAGTTTGATAAATTCTTTTTTTTTTTTTTTAAAGATTTTATTTATTTGACAGAGAGAAACACAGCGAGAGAGGGAACACAAGCAGAGGGAATGGTAGCGGGAGAAGCAGACTTCCTGCGGAGCAGGGAGCCCGATGCGGGGCTCCATCCCAGGACCCTGGGATCATGACCTGAGCCCAAGGCAGATGCTTAACGACTGAGCCACCCAGGCGCCCCGAGTTTGATAAATTCTTTATATGTTTAGATACTAACTCTTTATAGGATATGTCATTTGTAAATATCTTCTCTGGTTCTGAAGGTGGTCTTTTAGTTTTGTTGATTGTTTCCTTCATTGTACAGAAGTTTCGTTTCTTGATGAAGTCCCAATGGTTCATTTTTGATTTTGTTTCCCTTGCCTTTGGAGTCAGATCTAATAAGAAGTTGCTATGTCTGATGTCAAAGAGGTTTCTGCCTGTGTTCTCCTCTAGGATTTTGATGGCTTCTTGGCTCACATTCAGGCCTTTAATCCATTTTGAATTTATTTTTGTGTATGGTATAAGAAAGTGGACCCAGTTTCTGTCTTCTGCATGCTGCTGTCCAATTTTCCCAATACCATTTTTTGAAGATAGTTTTATTTTAGGGGCGCCTGGGTGGCTCAGTGGGTTGAATCCTTTGTCTTCAGCTCAGATCATGATCTCAGGTTCCTGGGATCAAGTTCCACATCCGGCTCTCTGCTCAGCAGGGAGCCTGCTTCCCTCTCTCTGCCTGCCTCTCTGCCTACTTGTGATCTCTCTCCTCTCGTCAAATATATAAATAAAATTAGAAAAAAAAAAAAGAAGATAGCTTTTTTCCCTCATTGGATGTTCTTTCCTGCTTTGTGGAAGATTAGTTGAACATATAGTTATGATTTTATTCTCGGTTTTCTGTTCTGTTACATTGATCTATATGTCTGTTTTT
Organism: Procyon lotor; assembly: GCA_028646535.1. Classification (NCBI taxonomy): domain Eukaryota; kingdom Metazoa; phylum Chordata; class Mammalia; order Carnivora; family Procyonidae; genus Procyon; species Procyon lotor. Next base: position 48,793,319 of record CM053612.1, read on the forward strand.
GTGCCAGTACCATACTACCTTATTACTATGGCTTTGTAATATAACTTGACATCAGGAATTGTGATATCCAGTTTTGCTTTTCTGTTTCAGGATTACTTAGGCTATTTGGGGTCTTCTGTCATTCCATACACAATTTCAGGTTATTTGTTCTAGCTCTATGACAAACGCTGGTGGTATTTTGATAGGGATCACATTAAATGGGTAGATTGCTTTGGGTAGTACACATATTTTAACAATACTCTTCCAACCCATAATCATGGGATGTTTTCTGCCACCTCCTGACGGCGCACAGGAGAAGAATGAGACACAAAGAAGTCAATTGCAAGAGAAAGGGAGCAGTGGTTGACAGTAGAAAAGACTGTTGCCCCAAGGTAACAACCAACAAAGAAGCCAGAGTAGGTCACACATTGACCATGAGTCTTGTAGATAAGTAAGAAGAAAGGCAAAATATGTCTGGTCACATAGTGCAAACAAGAGGGTTGTCTAACTAACTGCAGGTGCTCTCTGGGGAAGGGGTGAGAAAGGAAAAATGAAGCAGGTGGCATTCCACCCTGAGCGGGCCTGGTGTTCCCAGCTGCTCAGCTTCCATGAAGCAGGCGGCTTTCCTCCCTGAGTGAGCCAGGCATCCCCAGCTGCTCGGCTTCAAGGACGTGTATCATCCTCTCCCCCAGAGGCTCATTGCCAGTACATGTTTTTTCTTAAGTCTCTATCTAAGCATGCTTGGTAACTAGCATAATTTCTCATAGGTTATATTTTAAGTAGTAGATTGTTCTGAGGGATGGTTACATTTTCCCAGTTTTTGTGTCCTCTTCAATTCCTTTCATAAGTACTCTATAGTTTTCAGAGTACAGATCTTTTACCTGTTTTGTTAGATTAATTCCTAGGTTTCTTATGGTTTTTGATGCAATTGTAAATTGGATCAATTTCTTTTTTTAATTTATTTTTTCAGTGTTCCAAGATTCATTGTTCATGCACCACACCCAGTGCCATGCAATAGGTGCCCTCTTTAATACTCACCACCAGGCTCACCTGGGGGGTTTCCCAGACCCCCCTCCCCTCCAGAACCCTCAGTTTGTTTCTCAGAGCCCACAGTCTCTCATGTTTCATCTCCCCCTCTGTCTTCCCCCAATTCACCCTTTCTTTTCTTCTCCCAATGTCCTCCATGTTTTTTCTTATGCTCTGCATGTAAGTGAAACCGTATGATAATTGACTCTCTCTGCTTTACTTATTTCACTCAGTGTAATCTCTTCCGGTCCCATTAATGTTGATTCAAAAGTTGGGTATTCATCCTTTCTGATGGAGGCATAATATTCCATTGTATATGTGGACTGTATCTTCTTTATCCATTCATCTGTTGAAGGGAATCTTGGCTTTTTCCACAGTTTGGTGATTGTGGCCATTTTTGCTATGAACATTAGGGTACATGTGGCCCTTCTTTGAACTACATCTGTATCTTTGGGGTAAATACCCAGTAGTGCAATTGCAGGGCCATAGGGTAGCTCTATTTTTAATTTCTTGGGGAATCTCCACGCTGTTTTCCAAAGTGGCTGCACCAACTTGCATTCCCATCAACAGTGGAAGAGGGTTCCCCTTTCTGCACATCTTCTCCAACATTTGTTGTTTACTGTCTTCTTGATTTTAGCCATTCTAACTGGTGTAAGGTGGTATCTCAGTGTGGTTTTGATTTGAATCTCCCTGATGGCTAATGATGATGAACATTTTTTCATGTATCTGTTATCCATTTGTAAGTCTTTTGGAGAAGTGTCTGTTCATGTCTTCTGCCCATTTTTTGATGTGATTATCTGTTTTGTGAATGTTGAGTTTGAGGAGTTCTTTATAGATCTTAGATATCAGACCTTTGTCTGTAGTGTCATTTGCGAGTATCTTCTCCCATTCCATGGGTTACCTGTTTGTTTTGTTGACTGTTTCCTTTGGTGTGCAGAAGCTTTTTATCTTCATGAAGTCCCAAAAGTTCATTTTCGCTTTTGTTTCCTTTGCCTTTGTATACATATCTTGAAAGAAGTTTCTGTGGCCAATGTTGAAGAGGTTGCTGCCAATGTTCTCCTCTAGGATTTTGATAGATTCCTGCCTCACAATCACCCAGACAGCATGGTACTGGCACCAAAACAGACAGACCAGTGGAACAGAGTAGAGAGCCCAGATATGGACTCACAACTCTATGGTCAAATAATCTTCGACAAAGCAGGAAAAAAATATCCAGTGGTCAAAAAGACAGTCTCTTCAATAAATGGGGCTGGTAAAATTGGACAGCTATATATAGAAGAATGAAACTTGACCATTCTCTTACACCATACACAAAGATAAACTCAAAATGGATCAATTTCTTGATCTCTCTTTCTGTTGATTCTTTATTGATGTATAGAAATACAGTAGATTTCTGTACATTGATTTCGTGTCCTGTGACTTTGCTGAATTTCTCTATCAGTTCTAGCAATGTTTTGGTGGAGTCTTTTGTGTTTTCTACATAAAGCATCAAGTCATCTGTAAACTGAAAGTTTGACTCCTTCTTTGCCAATTTGGGTGCCTTTTATTTCTTTTTATTCTCTGATTGGAATTCAGAGTCTAGGACTTCAAAGACTATGTTAAACAACAGTGGTGAGAATGTACATCCCTGACTTGTTCCTGAAAATAGAGGGAAAGCTCTGTTTTTCCCCATTGAGCATGATAATACCTGTGTTCTTTCATATACAGCCACTATGATGCTGAGTTATGGTCTTTCTATCCCTACTTTGTTATGGGTTTTTTTTTTTTTCATCAAGAATGCATACTGTACCATGTCAAATGCCTTTTTTGTATCTATTGAAGATATCATCTTCTTCTTTTCCTTTCTTTTTGTAATTTTGTGAACCACGGTTGATTTGCTGATATTGAAACACCTTTACAGCCCAGGAATAAATCCCACCTAATTGTGGTGAATGATTCTTTTAATGTACTGTTGGATTCTGTTTCCACTATAATTGCTCAAAAAAACTTGCCCCTTTTTCCCTCTCTTCTACTTCTGAGACTCCTATGATATGAATTTTATTATGCTTTATGGAGTTGCTGAGTTCCCAAATTCTGAATTCATGATCCAATATTTTTCTTTCCTTCATGTTTTCATTTTCATTATTTTCCATAATTTTATCTTCTACATTACTTAATTGTTCCTGTGTTTCTGCCATCCTTGTGGGCATAACATCCAGTTTCACATTTCAGTTGCAGAGGCTTTTTGTTTTTTATTTTTGTTTTTGTTTTTGTTTTTGTTTTTGGCCTGATTAATGTTTGAGTCTTTTATCTCTGGGGTAAGGGAATCCCTGGTGTTTTCTATGTTTTTCTCAAGCCCAGCTAATATCCTTAAGATTGTTGGTACTGGCATCAGGCGTATTACTTAAATCTGTTTCAGTTAGAACCCTGGCTGTGACATTTTTTTGTTCTTCTTTTTTGGAGGTGGGGGGATGATTCCTCTGTCTTGGCATTCCATCTAGGTCTCTTCTTCTGTATGTTAGGTAAACCTGCTATGTTTCCTGCTCCTGAGAGTAATGGCTTAATGAAGCCATTTATAGAAGCCATTAAGAAGAGGCCATATACTGTCCAGGGCCTTGCACTTCAGGAAGTCTTTCTGGTGTATGCTGTGTGCACTCTGCTGCTGTATTTTGGCTGATTTTTTCCCTCAGGTCAGTCCTCTGCAGAATTTCTCCTTGTCTACAGTGGGAAGTGTTTGGATCTTGACTAGACTGTGTTGAGTTTTAACTAGGTGTGCTCTGGTTTGATTGTTAAAAGAGACCTAATGGTATTTCCACTACAGCTGAGTCTTTGCAGATCTCTATGCTCAGTTGATATGGTGTGTGTGGAGGGTATGGTTTGTGCTGGTCTTCTTGGGGAGGGGCCTACTGCTGCTCTGGTTCTTAGGCACACTGTCCTACTAAAACACCACCTGCAGAGTGCAGGGGGTGGGGCTTGCTGTAAGTGGTTTAGGCCACCACTGTTAGAGCTGTGCTGCTTACAGATATTAGTTTATTAGAGGGGTGGGAGGAGAGAAGATCACCTAGTCCCCATAGAGGGGAGTTTGCACCTGCTGTTATCCAGAAGCCCTCCCAGAAGAGAGAATAATCTCCGCTCCTGTGCCCCAGTCATCCATTACATCCCTGCCTTCACCCAGTTTGTTTCTGAGCTGTCTGCCCATCCAGCAGTAGAGTACACTTGTGTTTTATCCCAGGCAGGCTGACTGAGATTTAAAACTCCAAACTTTAGGTACCTGGCATGGTGTGGGCCTGTGCTGGTCATCTGGGAGAAGGTCTCACTATGCTGTTGGTGCTGGTTTGTTCCAGAAGGGCAATCACACCAAAACTCAGAAGCTTGGATTTGGAGTAAAGTGCAGCACAAAGCCAATGTCCAGGTTAGCCACCCTCAGCAGGTTTCTCTGTGCTTATGCTGAGTTGCAGGGATGCATAATCATGCTCACGGGCTCTTTTGTCCCAAGAGAGGCATTGCCACCTCTTCAAGATGCATTCCAAGATATGGGAATTGTCTCTCCCACTGCATGCCAGGGGATCCTCAGATCATGCCATTGCTCTTAAGTTCTCTGCCCTCCTCCAGAGGAGTGTGCAATGGCTGACCAGGCTCCACACCAGCCACAGAATGGACCTCTAAAATTCCAGTCTTTCAGCTCTGCTAGTTGTAAAAACTCATAAAAATCAGCCCCTCTGGGTTTCCAAGTCAATGGCTTTTGGCAAGTGTTTTCCTCGTGTGATCCCTTTTGTGTTTCTCTCTCTCTCTCTCCTCTCTTCCTGAACATAACACCTACAATTCTTTTCTCTCCCAAATCATATCTCCACACTTTCTACCTTCCACATTGTGGCTCTTCTTTCCCTCTAGTTGTACAATTTTTTCTCTCAATTCTCAGATTTATTTCTTGGGTGTTCAGAATGATTTGATATCTAGCTGTGTTCAAGAGATGATGGAAGCCTAGGGCTTCCTACTATTCTGCCATCTTAGCTCCTCCTCCCTTTTCTACTGCATCATTATGGCATATCAAAATGTAACATGTTTGTATCATTGACTTTGTATCCTATGACTTTACTAAATTGTTTATCAATTCTAGCAATTTTTTGGTGGTATCTTTTGGGGTTTCTGTATAGTGTATCATATAAGACATAAATAGTTAAAAAGCTTGATTTCTTCCTTGTTTATTTCAATGTTGCTTTTTTTTTTTTTTTTTTTTTTGGTCTGCTTGTTGTGGCTAGGATTTCCAATACTATGTCAAATAAAAGTGGTGAGAGTGAACATCCTGGCTTGTTCCTAACAGTAAAGGAGAAGTTCTTAGCTTTTTCCCACTGAGGATAACATTAGCTGTGGGGTTTTCATATATGGCCTTTATTATGTTCAGGCATGTTCCCTCTAACCCTAGAATGTTGAGGATTTTTATCATGAATGGATGTTTTACTTTGTCAAATATTTTTCTGCATCTGTTGAAATGATCATATGGTTCTTATGTTTTCTTTATTCATGTGGTGTATCACCTTGATTGATTTGTGAATAACAAACTACCCTTGCAGCCCAGGATTAAATACAACTTGATGCTGATGAATGATATTTTTAATAAACTGTTGAATTTAGTTTGCTAGTATTTTGAGAAGTTTTGTATCCATGTTGTCACTGATGTTGGCCTGTATTTCTCTTTTTTAGTGATGTCTTTATCTGGTTTTAGTATCAGAGTAATGCTGGACTCATAGAACAGTGTTGGAAGTTTTCTTCCCATTTTTATGTTTTGGAATAAGTTGAGAAGAAGTATTAACTCTTCTTTATTTTTTTATTTTTTATTTTTTTAAAGATTTTATTTATTTATTTGACAGAGAGGAGAGAGATCACAAGCAGGCAGAGAGGCAGGTAGAGAGAGAGGGGGAAG
>CM053612.1:48799323-48818780 GCA_028646535.1 Procyon lotor
GGGGCTCGATCCCAGGACGCTGGGATCTGACCTGGGCCGAAGGCAGACGCTTAACGACTGAGCCACCCAGGCGCCCCGTTTGTTTGTTTTTTTAACTGATTCAATTTCTTTGCTGGTTTTTGGTCTGTTCAAGTTTTTCTATTTCTTCCAGTTTCAGTTTTGGTAGTATATGATTCTAAGAATTTTTCCAATTCTTCCAGGTTCTCTTATTTGTTGGCATATTTTTTTCTATAATATTCTCTTAAAATTGTATTTTTGTGGTGATTTTTGTTATTTCTTCTCTGTCATTTGTGATTTTATTTATACAGGTCCTTTCTCTTTGCTTTTTGATAAGTCTGGCTGGGAGTTTATCAATTTTATTTTTATTTTTTTCAAAGAACCAGCTCCTGGTTTTATTGATCTGAACTTTTTTTTTTCCATTTCTATATCATTTATTTCTGCTCAGATCATTATATTTTCCCTTCTCCTGGCTTTAGGCTTCATTGGTTATTCTTTCTTTAGGTGCTTCAGGTGTGAGATTAGGTTGTTCATTTGAGGTTTTTCTTGCTTCTTAAACTATATTGTTCCCTCTTAGGTCCACTTTTATGGATCCCAAAGTTTTGGACCATCGTGTTTTCATTTTCATTTGTTTCCATGTATTTTTAAATTTATTGTTTGATTTCCTGGTAGACTCGTTCACTCTTTAGTAGTTTGTTTTTTAACTTCCATGTATATGTGTTATTCCTAATTGTTTTCTTGCAGTTGACTACTAGTTTCATAGCATTGTGTTCAGAAAAGTTGCATATTATGTTTTCAATCTTTCTATGTTTGTTGAGGCCATACTTGTGACCTAGTATGTGTTCTGTTCTGGAGAAAGTCCCATGTTTGCTTGAAAAGAATGTGTATTCTGATGCTTTAGAATAGAATGCTCTGAGTATATCTGTTAAGTCCATCTGTTCTAGTGTGTCATTCAAAGGCATGGTTTCCTTGTTGATTTTCTGTTTAAGTGATCTGTCCATTGATGTAAGTGGGGTGTTAAAGTCCCCTAATGTTATTGTATTGTCACTTTCTTTATGTTTGTTATTAATTGCTGTATATATTTAGGTGATTTAATGTTGAATATATGAATATTTACAATTGTTAGATCTTCTTGTTGCATTGTCCCCCTTATTATGATATAATGCCCAGTTGCTAGTTACAGTCTTTGTTTTAAAGTCTAGGTTTGTCTGATATAAATATTGCTACTCTGGCTTTCTTTTGACATCCATTTGCATGATAACTGTTTCTTCATTCCCTCATCTGTAGGTGCTTTTATCTGTAAAATGAGTCTTTTGTAGGCCCCATATACATGGGTCTTTTTTTTTTTAACACCCTCTCTTTGGTTTGGAACATTTAGTCCCTTTAATCTCATACTAATTATTCATAGATATGTATTTAGTGACATTTTATTACTTGTTTTGTGATTGTTAATGTAGATATTTTGTTTCTTCCTTGTTTTTTTCACATTTGGTCTTTCTTTTCCATTTTAAGAGTCTCCTTTAATATTTCTTGCAGGGCTGGTTTAGCGGTCTTGAACCCCTGTAGTTTTTGATTGTCTAAGAAATTCTTTATCTTTCCTATTCTGAATAGAACCTCGCTGGATAGGATATTCTTGGCTGAAGATTTTTCCCATTCAGCATTTTGAATATATCTCGGTACTCCTTTCTGGCTTGCCACGTCTCTGTTGAGAAATCTTCAGCTAGCCTTATGGGTCTTCCTTTGTAAGTTAGGGAATTCTTTTCTCTTGCTGCTTATATATATATTTTTTTCTTTTTCACTATATTTTGAAAATTTAATTGCAATATGTCTTCAGGTGGCCTGCTTTTGTGAATTTTTGATGGGCATTCTCTCTGCTTCTTATATTCCTTTGTCTTCTAGGTCACAAATTCATTATTGTGCTTATTCCAGCTTACTGTTCAGTGCATCAAGCCTGTTTCCAATCTTGTGTTTTACATTCTTCATCTCTGACTGATTCTTTTTTAACTCTTTTATCTCTGTGGTAAGGTTCTCACTGATGGCTTCTATTGTCTTCTTATCCCCAGTGAGAATCCTTATGATTGTTCCTTTAAATTCTCCATCAGTAATGTTACTTATATCTTTTTCACTTAGATCTCTAGCTACGGTCATTATTGTTCTTTCATTTGGGATGAATTCCTCCATTTTGGCTTTTTTTTTTTTTTTTTCTATGTCTCTGCCTTCTTCTGTATTTTTTTTTTTAATCTCTTGCTCCTGAAAGTAATGGCCTTATGAAAAAGAGGTCATGTAGTGTCCAAAGCCTGGTGCTTCAGGAAGTGTCTCTGGTGTATACTGCATGTGCTCTTCTGTTGTGTTTTGGCTGCTCTAACCTTCAGGCCAGTCTTCTGTATGGGTTTTCCTTGCCTGCTATGGGAAATGTTTGATCCCTGACCTGAATGTGGTGAGTTTTAATTAGGTGTTCTCTGGTCTGCTTGTGACATGAGACCTGACACTTCCATGAGAACTAAGGCACTTCAGAAGTCTCTGGTCTGAAAAAAAAAAAAAAAAAAAAAAAAAGAACTCTCTGGTCTGGAGACATGATGTGGGCAGGGGTTTTTACTGGTCTTCTGTGGGAAGGGTTCACCATGCTGGTACTGAAGCCGATTTGCCTGCAAGGGGCAGTCCCACCAGCCACCAGCAGGATGTGGGACTTGGTGTAAGCAAGTTATTTAGCCAGTGTCAGCACTGTGCCGCTTCCTGCAAGTGGTTTTCTGTTTATACTGAGGGGCAGGGGAGGGAGACAGTGCCAGCCATTTCTTTCATTCCTTGAGAGGCGTCTCTGTGAAAGTTGCATCTCTCAAGGATGGGCATCAAGAGAAGTGAATTATCTCCCTGCTGTTTGCCCCAGACGTTTTTTTGATTTCTGTTTTCATGCTGTCTTCCCCTGGGTATTTTTGCCTGCCTTGTCTCCTGGTGCAGCACAGTGTCCTACCAGATTTATCCCAGTCGAGCCTTCTGCCCTTTAAAACTCCAGGCTTTAGAAAAGTGGTGTTGGAAGGGCTTCTGCTGGTCTTCAGTGGGCAGGGCCCACTACACTGGGACTGAGGAAAGGTTGACTGAGAAGGGCAGTCCCACCAGAGCATAAGTGTATGGGGCTTGATGTAAATGAGTTAGATAGCCTATGTCCAAGTTGTGTTGCTTCCTACAGGTGGTTCTCTGTTTATGCTGAGGTCAGGGGAGGGAAATGGCATGAGCCAGCTCCTTTGTTCCCAGAGAGGAATCTCTGTGACAGCTACCTCTCAGGGATGTGCTCTGGGACTAATGAATATTTAACCCTCTGTGTGCGCCAGGTGTTCAGATCAATATTTCCATGTTGTCTGACCCTGGGTTTTTTGCCTGCCTCCTCTCCAAGAGTAGGGCACTAGCCTCTGAGTTTTATCCCAGCCAAGCCTACTGACCTTTAAAACTCCAGTCTTTAAGCCCTTCTGGTTGCCAGAACTCACAAAATTCAGCCCCTCTCATTTTTCCAGCCCCTAGCTTTCGGGAAACATTCTCCTTGTGCATCCCCCTGTGTGTTCCTCTCTCTCACCCTTCTCCTTTACCATAGCTCCTTCCCCCCCATAACACCCTGATCCTCTTCTCCCCCCAAATAGGTCTCTACACTCCTTACCTTCTTTGATGTAGCCCCTTATCTCTTTTTAGTTGTGGATTTTTTTTTTCTGTCAGTCTTCAGATCCGTTTCTAGAGTATGTAAGATGATTTGACAGTTATCTAGTTGTGTTCATGTGACCTGAGGAGCCTAGAGTCTTCTTACTCCACTGGTATCTTCTCTTTCTCTAGTCTATTCACTTTTTTAAAAAAGATTTTATTTATTTGTGAGAGAGAGAAAGAGAGGGAGAGAGAGAGAGAGAGAACATGAGCAGGAGTAGGGGCAGAGGAAGAGGAAGAAGCAGACTCCTGGCTCAGCAAGGAGCCCGACTCAGGCTGGATCCCAGGACCCTGAGATCATGACCTGAGTCTAAGGCAGATGGTTAACCAACTGAGCCACTCAGGTGCCCCATCTGTGCACTTTTAAAGTATAAGTCACATATACTCCACAGCAAGCCTGAGATAAGTAACACTATTTTGCCTTAAATTCCCGTTTTCTGTGACCATAAACATTTGTATGCATTCTACTTCCAGGCTCGATTTTCTTAGTATCTGTAACTGATAATCTTTCTTCTGTACTAATACCAAAAATACTATGTGCCCCGTTAGTAGTTGGTCTAGTTTGGAGCCTTCTCTGCTATCAGCCTGGCCAAAGTCATTCATTCAGTGAAGCCATGGATAGCCATCCTCTGACATATGACTGTTTTCTGTGTGGTCATTTTTGGATGATAACATAAATAATGGTTTGATATCTTTGATTAGATCAACTGGAATTTAAATCTTAGCTCCAGAATTTTCTAGCTTTTTAATCTTGTACTCTGTTTTTAATCTGTAAAATGAAATTAGTAGCAGTAATTATCTTCAAAGGGCTATTATGAGAATAGCAATCATTTTACATATATTTAGCATGCAATCTTGACACGTAATGAGAGTTCATAAACTATGGATAATATTCGTATTCATTGTTCCATGTTTTTATTGAACACTGAACTTCACTGGATTATGTTCTGTCTCTAATATTCCTGATTTGTAAGTGGAGCTGTCTGTTTGAAAAGAGATACTTATTTAAAAAACAAACAAAATTTTCCTCTTGAGAATTTCTTCTGCCAAAATATTAAATATTCTCTAAATAATAACTCAGTATCCACACATCAGTAATAACTGTCAAATCATCTTACATACTCTATTTGGCAATATTTGGCAGAATTTCTTCTGCCAAAATATTAAATATTCTCTAAATAATAACTCAGTATCCACACATCAGTAATGCATTTAGGAAAAAAAAGCTCATTTATATTGCAGAGTGTAAATATTTAAGACCATGATACGATTTGGGAAAAAGAAGAGCATTAGGATCATAAAAACAAAGTTCAGAATCAATCAATGGAGTACTCAACTTGCCTCAGTGCCATTGTCAAAAGAATCCAACTTTTTTTTCCCCCAAATATGTTTATTTTATTTTTTCAGTGTTACAAGATTAAAAAGAATCCAACTTTTAAATTAAAAATGAATGTGATAAAAGTGTATGTGATAATAATTAACATTATTAACTAGAAATGAGAACATATTTAAGAAAGTTATCAATTAGAGACCTAAAAATCCATAACTTTATATTATGTGCTTTCAGGTTCCTGGTCTGATTCAATATCTTTAGACTTTCTAATGGAGTTTTTCTGTTTGGTAGTTTCCATATTTTTAAATTCCTGATTAACACATTCATAGTAACACTTTTATACTGAAAGCCTCTATATGTGAAAGGCATTTACTAAGTATCAAGAAACATGCCAAAAAAAATGCCTAGTCTCAAGGAGCTTATCATCTAGAGCTATAAAAAATTTATAAACGTACGCAAAGCTAAAATAATAATAATGAGAACAGAAATATAGAAAAAAGTGAGTTGCTGTGAGGCAATATGATTTAATCACATTGAATATCAGAATGAGTAATAAAGAAAATGGGTTTTAGACAAGTTCAGAGGAGGCATGTGGATTTGGGCTAAAGTGACCCAGAAAAGCCTTTCTTCTGGGAGAAAGGATTGAAGCTACTTTTAATATGTAAGTAGGATTTGGGTTGTCTCAAACATATTTAAATTATTCTAAAAATGTCCTATTTTGGTCTTTTTTTTTTTTCCTATTTTGGTCTTCATATGAATGTCCTAAAAGGATTTCAAAATTTCAAGTGAACAGAGCAGGATCAAAGGGCTAGAAACTGGAAGATGTATATCTAATAAATAGAGTTTCTTGCTGCTCTTGTTTAATAGCTCTTGGGAATTCTGTAATTTCAGTCTTCACATCTCTTTTCCTCACCCTCTCAGAATTTTCCTGGGGATTCCCATTTACGAAGAACAACCTCATTTCTCATTTCCCATAAAAATGTTTGGGCAAATGGTTGAAATTTACCCAGGCCTCAAGTCATACTGATTGGAAAATGGGAAACTGCCTTAATTGACAGGAATACTAATTCACAACGGTGGTAAATGAATGGTAAAACGGTATATAAAATATATGCTTATTTATTATTTTTGTCGTTGCTGACAGTACACAGCTTGCCTTGCTTTTGTCTTTTTAAGCCATTACTTTTGAGTTACCCGAGTCAGATGCAAATTGATTCTTTCCTCTTTTTTTCCAGATTTTTTTATTTAGGCAAAGTTGACATGGACCTATTATCACTTTATGTTGAGAATAAATAAATTAATTAATTAATATCCAAGTTGCTATTGGATTGAGCCCTGACAAATGTCCAATTTCTGTTCCTATGAATCTCCTGCTTGGTATGTGAAATTGAAAGCAGTTAGTGGAAACAGTGCTTATTATGGGAAATTAAACTTCTTGAGAGCTTTGAGAATTGAGACCTTTAAGTTTCATTTGAAATTTGGGGAGGGTTACGTAGACTTCTAAATAATTCAAAACTATACCAAGTTAACCCACTTTGTGAGAGCTCACTCCCAAGCATTAGTATGACTTCAAATTTCCCATAAACTGTAAATGAAGATCTGATTTCACATGAGTGACACATTTGTCATAATAGAAAAATTAATTTTATATTCTGTATGAGGTTGATTAATGATGCAGTCACCCTACACTCTAGAAAAAAAAAACAGCTTGCATTAAAAAAACTAATATTAAGTTAACATCTAAGTTTTTATGAGTGTTTTCATGAAATTAACTGACACGAAATACTAATGGCTAAATGCCTTATAAGACATATACATTGCAATATAAAAACATTTTGCAGTACCTTTTTATTTAAACAATTGATATTGATGTTCATACTGTGATTGACATGGACAAAAAAGAAAAATCTATAAATACTGTGTGTATATATGTGTGTGTTGTCTGTCATTCAATTAAGAACTATTTTCTTGAGTGGAAAATATTTTAATAATAATAATAAATCCATTTTTTGTGTTTGGCCATAATTTAAAAAGTTGTTATTCTGAATCTAATAACGAGAAAAAAACATATATTGTGACTTAATGAAGCACTGTCTTTGTTATGAGTAAATTTGAAAATTCATGAATTAGAACTATGCTTAGTTGAAATAAAAACAATTGTTATTTTCCCACAAAATACCAAAGACATTTCATGTATATTCTTATTTGCATATTTATTTTTAAATTTGTTAAACATGTGCTTTTTGTATAAAAATAAGGTAGGAATGTATGCATTGAGAGTGAAAAATATTGTAGCATATAATGAGAATTTGTAAGTAAAATTTATTTCACCAGAAAAAATATCAAGCAAAGCATTATTTAAAGATTTTTATATTGGTCAACTTTAAATCCTTTATAAAGTCACTTTATACCTGTCAATCTTAAATCATATTCACCTGTCTAGAATTATTCAGTTTCGTCTCTCATTTACATCTCATCAATGATATTTTTTCTGAATCCAAGATTTACTTTCCTTTGATTCTTTATGTGAAAGTATAGCTATTATATTTGTAGTATTATAATCATTTCCTGAGCTGAATAGTACAACATCATCAATTAATGCATCATGTGATCTAACATCAGATCCTGAAGCAGAAACAAAAAATTAAGGGGACATGTAGAAAAATTTGAATAAGGTCTGTAAATTAAAATATTGTATCAATGTTAATATCCTGATTTGATTATTATAATTTGGTTATATAATATGTTAATTGTGGAAAACCTGGGCAAATGTATATAGGAATTCTTTGTACTACTTTTGCAACTTTTGTGTAAGTCTGAAATTAATGCAAATTCACAAGTAAAAAAATTAAAAAATAAAAACAAAAGTAAGGGGACCTCTTTCATCAAACTTTATTTTAGAGTCAGGGCCAGTGAGTGAATGGAAGTTGTTAATTTTCATGGCTAAGTTTTCCAAAGGCTTCAAAGCCCACCATCTTTGATGACATCTTATTGTTATCGTCTGTTTTACAGATTTTGGGTAATCTATAAGCTAGCATCTCACCTCTGTCTCATTGCCATGTAAAGCATTTTCTTCAAGAGAAGATATAAAACATGTATTTCCCAGTATTGGCTGTACAGAATGCTGATGTGCACTTAATATTTTAGGAAACAAGATGAAAAATAATCTCACCACTCATAGAGAGGGTTTACATTGGACGTCACTGTGCAAATCATATTGCCTTTTTTCATCTCAGATATGTCTTTCCATAATTTTCATTTCACAAGGAGCTATGGTGTAGTTTGAAAGTATGACAGGACTAGCAATCAACTAATGAGAAAAGCCTCGTTCAACATTTTAAAGTAAAAGTTGAAAAAAAGATGAATAACTTAACCACATTCTCAGTGCTCTCATAAAAATACAAAAGGCAAATATATGCAAAAGGCAGAAATTGATCTTTTTTTTTTTTTTTTTGGTTAAGAGAGACGTCTATACCCATGTTGTGTGGTGACAGATGTAGATATACTCATACACATAGCATAATGTATAAACTTGTCTAATCACTATATTGTACACCTGAAACTAATGTAACATTCTGTGTCAATTGTACTCAATTTAAAACAAAAATTAAAAAGGAGATACTGCTCAGGAGCTTGGGCAGATGGCAAAGTAGGAGAACCATGAGCTCTCCTGTCCCACATTTTCAACTAGGTATCTTCCACATCCAAGTCAACAAACCAGAGAGCAATCCAAAGACTGGAAGAAAAAACTCCACAACTAAATATAGAGAAGAAGCAGCAGTTTAAAGGTTTAGAAGGTCAGAAAGGCAAGGTGAGGCTGCCCACACGAGGGGGGAAATGTGTGTATGTGGAGAAGGCAGAGAAATGGGAGTTCCCACAGGGAATATTGATTCCAATAACATGTGGCTTTAAAAACCAAAGAGGCTGTATTCTGTGAGTTTATAATATCAGCGGAACTTGGAGCCTAGATCTTAAAAAGTTTGCTGACTCAGCACTGGGTGAACAAGGAGGGTTAGTAATAGCTGTGTCATAGCCCTTAAAGAGACAGCAGCCTGCAGAGAGAGGCAACAACAACAGCAACAAAATGGCAGTTCTCCATTTGTAACTACATGGATGGAGCTAGAAAGTGTTATGCTAAGCAAAACAAATCAGCCAGAGAAAGAAAAATGCCATATGATTTCAGTCATATGTGGAATTTAAGAAAACAAAACAAAATGAACGACTGAAGAGAGAGAGAGAGCAAGAGAGAGAGAGAAGAAGGCAAACCAAGAAAGAGACTCTTAACTATAGAGAACAAACTAATAGTTACCAGAAGGGAGGTGGGGAGATGGGTGAAGTAGCTGATGGACATTAAGGAGTGCATTTGTCATAATGAACACTGGGTGATTAATATAAAAAGTTAAAAATTTTAAAAATAACAGTTTGCACATCCCCAGGGGCAAATGGAAGAAAAGATTCATACAGATTTCAGAGTGTGTTGGTAACTTCTCTAAAACTGAGGAGCTGGCAGGTTGCATTTTCCTCCCTGCCACACAGGATAAACATAAAGGCACCTGAAAGAGGCCTGGCTGCATGTTTTTTGATCATAACACTATGAAACTAGAAGTCAACCACGAGAAAAAATCTGGAAAGACCACAAATGCAAGGAGGTTAAACAACCTGCTACTAAACAATGAATAGGTCAAAGAGGAAATAAAAGAAGACATAAAAAATTACATGGAAACAAATGAAAATGAAACAGTTCAAAAGCAAAAATGTTTGTAAGTGGGAAGTTTATAGAAATATAAGACTGCCTCAAGAAGCAAGAAAAATCTCAAATAAACCACTTAACTTACCTTGCACATAAAAGAGCTACAAGAACAACAACAGGAAAACCTAAACCAACAGAAGGAATAAAAGAATAATGATTAATGATTAGAGCAGAAATAAATGATACAGAAACAAGGAAAAACAGAATATATCAATGCAACTGGAATCTTGTTCTTTGAAAAAAAAATCGGTAAAACTGATTAACCTCTAGCCACACTTATAAAAAAAAAGGTAAATGAGTCAAATAAATAAAATTAAAAATGAGAAAGGAATAAAAACCAACACCGCAGATATACAAAAATTGTAAGAGAATATTATGGAAAACAACATGCCAACAAACTGGACAACCTGAAAGAAATGAATACATGTCTAGAAACATATAAACTACCAAAACCAAAACAGGAAAAACTAAAAAACTTGAACAGACTGAAAACCTGAAAAGAAATTGAGTCAGTAATCAAAAAATTCCCAACAAATAAGAGTCCAGGACCAGATAGCTTCACAGGTAAATTCTACCTAACATTTAAAGAAGAATTAAAACCTATTCTTCTTAAACTATTACAAAAAAATAGAAAAGGAAGTAAGTTTCCAAATTCATTCTATGAAATCAGCATTACTCTTAAACCAAAACCAGATAAAAACAGCACTATAAAAGGGACTCACAGGCCCATATCCCTGATGAATATAGATGCAAAAATTCTCAACAAAATACTAGCAAACTGAATTAAAAAATATTTTTAAAAAATCAGGTACCATAACCAAGTGAGCTTAATTCCTGGGATTCAAGGATAGCTCAATATTTGTAATCAATCAATGTGATATATGACTTAAATAAGAGAAAGGATAAGAACCACGTGTTCTGTTCCATAGATGGAGAAAAAAGCTTTGACAAAGTATAACATCCATTCATGGTAAAAAAAAAAAAACAAACCCTCAACAAAATAGGTTTTGAGGAAATATACCTTAACATAGTAAAAGCTATGTATGAAAACCCCCATCATCCTTAATGGGGAAAACCGAGAGCTTTTCCCCTAAGCTCAGAAATAAGGTAAGGGTGTCCACTCTCATCACTTTCATTCAACATACTACTGGAGGTTTTAGCTACAACAACCAGAAAACAAAAAGAAATAAATGGCATCCAAATTGGTAAAGAAGAAATAAAACTTTCACTATTTGCCAATGGCATACTGTATATAGCAAATCTTTACAACACCACCAAAAAGCTGCTAGAACCGATAAATGAATTCAGCAAAGACACACAATACAAAATCAATTTATAGAAATCTGTTGCATTTCTGTACACCAGTAATGAAGTAGCAGAAAGAGAAATAAGGAAAACAATTCAATTTATGGTTCCAAGAGGGTTGATAGCATCAGACTAAGAGAAGTCTAGGCTCCTTTCATTCCATGAAAACAACTAGATAACTATAAAATCATTCTAAATACCATAAAAACTGACCTGGAGTTTGATGGATGAAATTCCACAAATAAAGTGAAGAAGGAAATTACCCAGAGCAGGCCCAGGCTGGCAGACCCCAGTAGATGAAAAGTTAGCAACAATAGCTAGATAACTAGAAGCGCCACTGGGAGCAAGAGATAACTAGCCTTTTTGGTTCTGTAAATAGGCTTTCTACTACAAGCTCCCTGTCTACCCTAACCACTGTTCCCGCCTAAAGCATCACGCCCCCACCCCCAGTTTAAACCCACTTACCAGTAGTCAGCATAGCCCTTGGAACCAGACCTCTTGCACTCCCCTATTAAAAGCTCTATAATCCCACTTCCCCAGGCACAGAATTTCAAGCATGAGCTCCTCTGGGTCCACTGGCATAAAATAATCCAGAGTTCTCCTGCTTCTCTAAGTGTCACTCAGTTTCTTGCTGGTCTAATTATTTTCCACAACAAAAGAAGAGGCTACATCCAAGAAGATAAAAAAAAAAGCAGACACATATTTCAGGGGAGAAATGGATCTCCTGTACTGTGGAGAGGACGGAGCTGTAGTTGCAGAGAACAAGAGAGAGAAGAGCCCACAGGGGAATATGGAAGGAGAAATTTTCCCCAGAGCAATTGGCTTAGAAAATGAGAGGGCCTGATTATCTGAACTCCTGACACCAGCAAGGCTTAAAACCTTGAGTTATAAAGGTCAGAGGGCTTCTCTGGGAAAAAGTCCTGAGGGCACTGCCCTGCTCCAGGAGAGAAGACAAGAAAAGAACTGAGGGACAGATGACAGGGAAATGGCAATCTTTTTTTTTTTTTCTTTAAAGATTTTATTTATTAATTTGAGATAGAGTGAGAAAGAGATCACAAGTAGGGAGAGTGCCAACAAAGGGAGAAGCAGGCTCCCTGCTGAGCAGAGTCTTGATGTGGGGCTCAATTCCAGGATGCTGGGATCACAACCTGAGCTGAAGGCAGCCACTTAACTGACTGAGACACCCAGGCACCCCAGGAAACAGTGATCTAAAGAATGCCTGGAACACACAGCACACAGAGTATTTGCTCTTTTCAGAGGCCATCCCTGAGAGACAGTGCTCACAGATTTTCCCCTCTGGGAGCAAAGGACCTGGTTGGCAGCATTTCCCTCCCCCACCCCTCAGCATAAACACAGAGGCACATGAAGAAAGCAGTGCAGCTTAGATATTGGCTGTCTAAGTTGCTTACACCAAGTCTCAAACCCTTGCACTCTGGTGGGACTGCCCTTTTCAGACGATCTTGCCTCAGTCTCAGCATGATGGGCCCTTCCTCCACAAGAACATCACAAGCCCCAACCTACACCACATCTCTAAAGTATGGAGTTTTAATGGTCTGCAGGCTTGGTTGGGATAGAGACTAAAGGGCACTGCACTGGTCATGGAGAGAAGGCAGGGATATAAAACTCTAGTGGACAGAGCTTGTAAATCTGGGAATTGCCTGGGACACACAGAGCAATCTGAGAAATGCCTGGGACACACAGTGGGGAGAGTATTCACCTTTCTTGGAGAGTGTAACTGAGAAATAGCTTTCATGGAGATGCCTCTCCAAGAACAGAGGAACTAGCTCCCACCCTTCCCCTTGAGTGGCCCTCAGCATAAACACAGAACCAAACTGCAGGAATCAGTCCACTGCTGACACTGCCTAACATGCTTACAAGACCCACAAACCTGCATTCTGGTGGGAGTGCCTCACTCAGGCAAACTTGCCTCAAAACCAGCACATTTGGCTCTCCCTAAAGACCAATATAAACCCATGCTCACACCACATCTTCAGATCAGAGAGTACCACAGGGATTCAGTTCTAGTGGACATGGCATCAGATCTCATTTCACAATTAGAACATAACACACCTAGTTAAAACTTGATGCACTCAGGCCAGGGATGAAACAGTGCTCACTGCAGGCAAGGAAAGCTTCTGCAGCTGACTGGCCTGAAGGACAGAACAGTCAAAACACTGGGGCAGAGTAACTGTAGCATACACCAGAGACAGTCACTGAAGTGGCAGGTCCTGGGCACTACAAGAACTCTTCTTCATAAGGCCATTACATTCAGTATCAGGAGACAGAACTAGGTTTGCCAACATCTGCAGGAAGGCAGAAACATAGAAAAAATTCCAAAGTGGAGGAATTTATCCCAAATGAAAGAACAAGACAAGACCAGGACCAGAGAGCTAAGTGAAACAGATATAAATAACATGCCTGATGGAGAATTTAAAGGAACAATCATAAGGATACTCACTTGGCTTGAGCAAACAAAAGACATGAGTGAGACCCTTACTGCAAAGATAAGAGTTAAAATCAGTCAGAGATAAAGAATGCAATAGATGTGATTGGAAAAAAGGTTTGATGCAATAAACAGTAGGTTGGAAAAGCAGAGGGATGAATTAGGGACATAGAAGAAAAAATAATGGAAAGTAATGAGGATGAATAAAAGAGAAAAAGAGGTACTATGGAGCAAGAGAATAGATTTTGGGAACTCAGTGACTCCATCAAATATAATAATACTCATAACTTAGGAATTACAGAGGAATATACAGAAAGAGGAGGGGAGAAAGTTTATTTGAGGAAGTAATAGCTGAAAACTTCCTTATTCTGAGGAAGGAAAGAGACATCCAATCCAGGAGGCACAGAGAAATCCCATCAAAATCAATAAAAACAGCCCAACACCAAGACATGGTCTCATTAAATTTGCAAAATATAACAACAAAGAAAAAAAGTTAAAAGCACCAACACAGAATTCTTTAGCTTACATGAGAAGGCTCATAAGCCTAACTGATTTCTCAACAGAAACATGGTAATCCAGAAGAGAATAGAATGGTGTATGCAATGTGCTGAATGGGAAAAATCTGTAGCCAAGAAAACTCATCCAGCAAGGGTATCACTCAGAATAGTAGGAGAGATAGTGTTTCCTAGAAAAACAAAAACTAAAGGAGTTTGTGACCACTAACACAGCCTTGCAAGAAATATTATAAAGGACTGTGTGAGTGGAAAGGGGAGACAAAAAGTGACAAAGAAAAGAAAAGACAGAGAAAATCTCCAGAAACAATGAGAAACTAATAAAATGGCAATAAATACATAACTTTCTATGGTTATTTTGCATGAATATAGACTAAATACTACAATCAAAAGACATAGGGTGAGAGGAGCTAAGATGGCAGCATGGTAGAAGGACCCTAGGCTTCTCTCATCATTGGAACACAGCTAGAAAACTGTCAAATCATCCTGAATACCAAAGAAATTGACCTGAGAAGTGATAGGGCAAGCTCCATATTTGGAGGAAGAGAAGAGGGCACATTGAGGAAGGTAGAAAGTGGGAAAACCCCTCTCAGGGGAAAAAAGATACTTAGAACCATTTCTCTCCCACACCCCTCAGCATAAGCACATAAGCGCCAGCCCATGTGGCCCCTCCTGGTTTTAGAAGCACAAAGGGCAGGGACATCTCCATGTCCCTGGGATGATCTCTGAGAAAGTCACTGTGGGTGCACACCACGGGAGGCTGCAGTACACAGAAAAGCATACAGAAATGGAGACTTTCCTGAAGGGTTTACTGAATAGAGCAGACTGAAATTTCTCTGCTCTGGGACAGAGAATTGGGTGTGGCCATGTTTGCTCTGACTCTCAGAAGAGGCTCAGAAATGGGAGCCTGGGTGGCTCAGTGGGTTAAAGCTTCTGCCCTTGGCTCAGGTCATGATCTCAGGGTCCTGGGATCTAGCCCTGCATCTGGCTCTCTGCTCAGCAGGGAGCCTGCTTCCCCTTCTCTCTGCCTGCTTCTCTGCTACTTATGATCTCTCTCTTTCTCTGTCAAAATAAATAAATAAAATCTTAAAAAAAAAAAAAAAAGAGGCTCAGAAAGCCCCCAGAGAACAAAAGCTCAAAAAATTGGTTTCCACTGAGCCTAACCCCCTGGGGGTGGGGGGCTGGGTAGTGTTTTCTGAGAAAGAGCCTGGCAGGCCCGTCCCCCATAAGACAGGCTGGAAGAACAAGAGAACAATAACCCTAGGGTCCCCATAAGACTGTAAAATCCCAACACCAGAGAAAAATAGTATATTGAGCTCCAGGCGTTGCCTCATGGCTTGTTTATATTACACATATAACTCTCTCTTTTTTTTATTCTTTCTCTTATGCTTCTCTGTTTTTTTCTTTTTACCTTTTTCTCATTTCAACTAGATGTTTAATACATCAACTTAAATTTCATAGTAGCTTTTTAACTTGTACATTTTCACATGTATATTTTTTATAGATATATGTGTCATTGTATTCCTTTTTTCTCTATTCATTATTACCTTTATATATAAGTGTGATACCAGTTTTGCTTTCCCTGTCATTTTAGGAACTAGTATCCTCTAACAAACAGAACAAAATACACCCAGTAACAACTGAAACACCCTACTTTGTCCACACTGAGAGATTATATTCCCCTCACCTCCTTTTTTCAAAATTTTAATTATTTTTAAATTTTATACATTTTATGCTTGTGTTTCATTTTGGCTTTATTTTTTTCAGTGGTGGCTTCTGACTGCTCCAGATTTCCCTAGGGTCCATATTGCTTGGGTTGTGGTTGATATTTTAGACTCTGTACATTCCCTTAATCATCACTCAACAGAATGACTAGGAAGAGAAACTCCCAACAAAAAGAACCAAAGGCAATGGCCTGTGCCACAGACTTAATGGATATGTATATAAGCAAGATGTCAGAGATAGACTTCAGGATAGCAATCAAGAAGTCAATATCTAGGCTTGAGAAAACTATTAGCAACACTATAGAACCTCTAAGGGCAGAGATGAGATCTGATTAGATCAAACTTAAAAATACTATGAATGAGATGCAGTCTAAATTGAATACTCTAACTGCCAGGATAAATGAGGCAGAAAAGTGAATCAGTGATCTAGAAGATAAGCTGAAAGAAAAGAAAGAAGGCAAAGAGGATAGGGATAGGCAGCTAGATGCCCATGAGAACAGACTGAGATCAATGATGCCATGAAACCTTCCAATGTCAGAATTATTGGGATCTCTGAGGGGATAGAGAGAGACAGAGGGCTAGAAGGAATATTTGAGCAAATCATAGAAGAGAACTTCCTTAATCTGGGGAAGGACACAAGAATTCATGTTCAGGAGGCAGTGAGGATCCATCCTAAGATCAATAAAAATAGACAAACACTCTGTCATATAATAATAAAACTTGCAAATCTTAGAGCCAAGGAAGCTATCCTGAGGGCAGACAGGGGAAGAAATTTCTTGTGTTCAGAGGGAGAAGCATAAGAATAACGTCAGACCTGTCCACAGAGATCTGGCAAGCTGGATAGGGCTGGCAAGACATATTCAGTGTTCTAAATGAGAAGAACATGCAGCCAAAAATACTTTATCCACCGAGGCTGTCATTCAGAGTGGATGGAGACACAAGAAGCTTCCAACACTGTCAGAAACTGAAAGAATATGTGACCACCAAGTCAGCCTTGTGAGAAATATTAAGGGGGATTCTATGAAAGAAGAAGGACCCCAAGAGTAATATAGACCAAAAATTTACAGAGACAATCAAGACAAATAGGGACTTTACAAGCAATGTAATGGCACTAAATTCATGTCTTTCAAAAGTCACTCTCAACATGCATGGCCTAAATGCTCCCATGAAATGACACAGGATTACAGATTTTATAAAAAGACAGGACCATCCATATGTTCTCTACAAGAGATTAATTTTGAACCTAGAGACACTTTCAGATTGAAAGTGAGGGGATGGAGAACCATAATTAATGCCAATTGATCTCAGAAGAAAGCTGGGGTAGCAATTCTCATATCAGATAAAATAGATTTTAAGCCAAAGATTGTAGTAAGACATTTGGAGGGACACTATATCATACTTAAAGTGTATATACAACAAGAAAATCTATGAGTTGTAAATATCTATGCCCCCAACATGGGAGAAGCCAACTACATAAGCCAAAGGTTAACCAAAATAAAGAATCATATTGATAATAATACATTAGTAGTAGGAGACTTCAACACTCCACTCGGGAATGGATAGATTATCTAAGCAGAAGATCAACAAAGAAATAAGAGCTTTGTATGACACATTGGACCAGATGGACTTTGTAAGTGTATATAGAACCTTCCACCCTAAAACAACAGAATACTCATTCTTGAGTGCACAAGGAACTTTCTCCAGAATAGACCACATACTGGCTCACAAATCAGGTCTCAACTGATACCAATAGATTAAATATTTTCTGCCTGTCATCAGACCATAATGTTTTGAAACTGGAATTCAACAATGAGAAGAAACTTGGAAGGAATTTAAAGCTTTGGAAGTTAAAGAACATCCTGCTAAAAATATTGGGCCAACCAGAATATTAAAGAAGAATTAAATAATTATACAAACTGATGAGAATGAAAACACATCCATCCAAAACCTATGGGATACTGCAAAGGCAGCCCTAATGGGAAAATATATAGTCATTCAAGCCTCTCTCAAAAAAGTAGAAAAATCTCAAATGTACAAGCAAACCTTATACCTAAAGGAGCTGGATAAAGAAGAGCAAATAAAACCTAAACCAAGCAGGAGAAGAGAAATAATAAAGATTAGAACAGTAATCAATGAAATAGAAATGAGAAAAATGGTAGAACAGATCAATGAAACTAGAAGCTGGTTCTTTAAAGGAATGAATAATATCAATAAAACGCTGACCAGACTTAATCATAAGAAAAGAGAAAGGAACCAAATTAATAAAATCATGAATTAAAAGAGAGAGATCAGATTAACACCAAGGAAATAGAAACAATTATTAGAAAGTTTTGGGGCGCCTGGGTGGCTCAGCGGGTTAAAGCCTCTGCCTTCAGCTCAGGTCATGATCTCAGGGTCCTGGGATCGAGCCCCGCATCGGGCTCTCTGCTCGGCGGGGAGCCTGCTTCCCTCTCTCTCTGCCTGCCTCTCTGCCTACTGTGATCTCTGTCTCTGTCAAATAAATAAATAAAATCTTTAAAAAAAAAAAAAAAAAAAAAAAGAAATTATTAGAAAGTTTTACCAGCAAGTATATGCTAACAATTAAGCAACCTGGAGAAATGGATGCTTTCCTAGAAACTTATGAACTACTACGACTGAAAGAGGTGAAACAGACAATCTGAATAGACCCATAACCAGCAAGGAAATTGAAGCAGTAATCAAAAACCTCCCTAAAAACGAGTCCAGGGACAGATGTCTTCCCAGGAGAATTCTACCAAACATTTAAAGAAGAAATAAGACCTCTTCTACTGAATCTGTTTCAAAAAAATAGAAACAGAAGGAAAACTTCCAAAGTCTATGAGGCCAGTATTACCCTAATCCCCAAATCGGGCAAAGACCCCATCAAAAAGAATTACAGACCAATATCCCTGATGAACACGGCTGCCAAAATAACCAACAAGATCCTAACCAATAGGATACAACAGTACAATAAAATGATTATTCATCACGACCAGGTAGGATTTATTCCTGGACTGTAAGCATGATTCAACATTCACAAATCCATCAGTGTGATACAGCACATTAATAAAAGAGAAGACAAGACATACACAATCTGCTCAACTGATGCAGAAAAATCGTTTGACAAAATTCAGCATCCATTCCCGATAAAAACTCGTCAAAATATAGGGATAGAAGGAACATTCCTTAACTTCATAAAATATATCTAGGAAAAGCCCACAGCGAATATCATTCTCAGTGGAGAAAATCTGACAGTATCTTCAATAAATGGTGCTGGGAAAATTGGACAGCTATATGTAGAAGATTGAAACTTGACCATTCTCTTAGACCATACACAAAGATAAACTCAAAATGGATAAAAGACCTGAAAGTGAGGCAGGAGTCTATCAAAACCCTAGAGAAGAACATAGGTAATAACCTCTTCGATATCAGCCACAGCAACTTCTTTCAGAACATGTCTCCAAAAGCAAAGGAAACAAAAGCGAAAATGAGCTTTTTGGACTTCATCAAGATAAAAAGCTTCTGCACAGCCACGGTAACAGTCAACCAAACAAACAGGCAACCCACGGAATGGGAGAAGATGTTCACAAATGACACTACAGACAAAGGTCTGATATCTAAGATCTATAAATAACTTCTCAAACTCAACACTCACAAAACAGATAATCATATCAAAACATGGGAAGAAGACATGAACAGACACCTCTCCAAA
>CM053612.1:48819280-48867207 GCA_028646535.1 Procyon lotor
TATCTGGGCTCTCTATTCTGTTCCACTGATCTATGTGTCTGTTTTTGTGCCAGTACCATGCTGTCTTGGTGATCACCGCTTTGTAGTAAAGCTTGAAATCAGGCAATGTGATGCCCCCAGCTTGGTTTTTCTTTTTCAACATCTCCTCAGCAATTCGTCGACTTTTTTGGTTCCATAGAAATTTTAGGATTACTTGTTCCAGCCCTTTGAAGAAAACCGGTAGAATCTTGATCAGGATGGCATTGGAAGTATAGATTGCTCTGGGTAGTATAGACATTTTAACAATGTTTAATCTTCCGATCCAGGAACATGGAATGCTTTTCCACCTTTCTGGTCTTCTTCAATTTCTTTCATGAGCGTTCTGTAGTTTCTCGAGTACAGATCCTTTACCTCTTTGGTTAGGGTTTTTTCCCAGGTATCTTATGGTTCTTGGTGCTATAGTAAATGGAATCGATTCTCTAATTTCCCTTTCCATATTTTCATTGTTAGTGTATAGGAAAGCCACTGATTTCTGTGCATTGATTTTGTATCCTGCCACATTACTGAATTGCTATGAGTTCTAGTAGTTTAGGGGTGGAGTCTTTTGGGTTTTCCATATAAAGTATCATGTCTTCTGTGAAGAGAGAGAGTTTGACTTCTTTACTGCCAATTTGAATACCTTTTATTTCTTTTTGTTGTCTAATTGCTATTGCTAGGAATTCTAGTACTATGTTGAACAAGAGCGGTGAGAGTGGGCGTTCTTGTCTTGTTCCTGATCTCAGAGGGAAGGCTGTCAGCTTTTCCCCATTGAGAATGATATTTTCTGTGGACTTTTCATAGATAGACTTAACAATGTTGTGGAAGGTTCCTTCTATCCGTATACTTTGACAAGTTTTAATCAGGAATGGATGCTGAATTTTGTCAAATGATTTTTCTGCATCAATTTAGAGGACCATGTGTTTCTTCTCTCTTCTCATATTTATCTGTTCTATCACATTAATTGATTTTCAAATGTTGAACCACCCTCACATCCCAGGGATAAATCCCAGCTGTTCTTGATGAATAATCTTTTTAATGTGCTGTTGGATCCTCTTAGCTAGGATCTTGTTGAGAAGCTTGGCATCCATATTCATCAGGGTTATTAGTCTGAAATTCTCCTTTTGGATGGGGTCTTTGCCTGGTTTGGGGATCAGGGTAATGCCGGCTCCACAGAAAGTGTCTGGAAGATTTGGTTCTGTTTCTATTTTTTGAAACAGTTTCAGGATAATATGTATTATTTCTTCCTTGAAAGTTTGGTAGAATTCCCCAAGGAATCCATCGGGTCCTGGACTCTTGTTTTTTGGGAGGTTTTTGATCACTGCTTCAATCTCATTACTAGATATTGATCTATTCTTGTTGTCAATTTCTTCCTGTTTCAGACTTGGAAGATTATGGGTTTCCAGGAAAGCATCCATGTCTTCTAGGTTTTTTACCTTATTGGTATAGAGCTTTTGATAGTAATTTTTGATGATTGTTTCTATTTCCTTTGGATTAGTTGTGACCTCTCCCCTTTCATTCATAATTTTGTTAATTAGGGTTCTCTTTCTTTTCTTTTGGATGAGTTTGGCCAGTGGCTTATCAATCTAATTGATTCTTTCAAAAAACCATCTTCTGGATTCATTGATGCGTTCTACTGTTTCTCTAGTTTCTAACTCGTTGATCTCTGCTCTGATCTTGGTTTTTTTCCCTTTTTGTGCGTGGGGTTGACTTAATTTGTTGTTGATTTTCCAGTTCTTTAAGGTGTAAAGAGAGCTGGTGTATTCGAGATTTTTCAATTTTTTTGAGTGGGGCTTGGATGGCTATGTATTTCCCCCTTAGACTGCCTTTGCTGTATCCCATAGGTTTTGCATCGATGGGTCTTCATTTTCATTGGTGTCCATGAGTTGTTTAAGTTCATCTTTGATTTCCTGGTTGATCACAGCATTCTTGCGCAGGTTGGTCTTTAGTCTCCAAGTGTTTGAATTCCTTCCAAACTTTTTCTTGTGGTTGAGTTCCAGTTTCAAAGCATTGTGGTGTGAGAAAATGCAGGGAATCATCTCAAACTTTTGGTATCAGTTGAGTCCTTATTTGAGACTCTGTATGTGGTCTATTCTAGAGAAACCACCATATGTGATCGAGAAGAATGAGTATTCTGTTGTTTTAGGGTGGAATGTTCTGTATATATATCTATGAGGTTCATCTGGTCCAGTATGTCATTCAAAGCTCTTGTTTCTTTATTGGTTTTCTGTTTAGATGATCTGTCTGTTACTGAGAGTGGCATGTCAAGATGTCCTACTCTTATTTTATTCATATCAGTGTGAATCTTTATTTTGATTAACAGTTGGCTTATGTAGTTGGTTACTCCTATATTGGGGGCATATATGTTCACAATTGTTAGATCTTGGTGGATAGACCCTTTAAGAGTGACGTTGTGTCCTTCTGTATCTCTGACTACAGTCTTTAGCTGAAAATCTAATTTATCTGATAGTAGAATCACTACCCCAGCTTTCCTTTGCGGCCTGTTGGCATGAAAGATGTTTCTCCATCCTTTCGCTTTCAGTCTGGATGTATCTTTAGGTTCCACATGTGTCTCTTGTAGACAGCATATAGACAGATCTTGCTGCTTTATCCATTCTGTAACCTGGTGCTGTTTTATGGGGGTGTGTAGGCCATTCACGTGAGAGTGGTTATTGAAAGATAAATGTTTATTGACATCATATTGCCTGTGTAGTCCTTGTTTCTATAGATTGTAAATTTCTGTTCTAAGTCACTCATGAGATCTCTCTACTTTTATAGAACCCCCTTTAATATTTCCTGGAGTGCCAGCTCCATCCATTTTGAATGTCAGCCTTGCTGGATAAAGTATTCTTGACTGCATATTCTCATTTAATGACCTGAATACATCATGCCAGTCCTTTCTAGCTTGCCAGGTTTCTGTGCAGGGGTCTGACATTATTCTAATGGGTCTTCCTCCATATGTAAGGAATCTCTTCCCCATAGTTGCCCTCAGGACCTCTTGTCTAAAATTATAATTTGTTAATTTGAGTATGATATGTCTCGCTGTATTTCTAGACTCATTGATCTTGGCAGGTGTCCTTTCTGCCTCTAGGACAGGTACCCTTGTTCCATTCCCCAGATTGGGGAAATTTTCATTCAGAATTTGGTCAGCTATATCTTCTAGTCTGCTGTCTGTCTCTGCCACCTATGGGATTCCAATAATTCTGACATTGGAATGCTTCATGGCATCATTTATTTCCCTAAGTCTCTTCTCATGATTCTTGAGCAGTTTGCTCCAGCTCTCCTCCTGACCTTTCTTCTCTACCATTTTATCCTCTAGATCACTACTTCTATCATCTCTCTGTAACTCTAGCTGTTAGACTATTTAGATTGGATTGGATCTCACTGATAGCACTTCTTACACCAGCTATACTGTTTCTCATTTCTGCCCTTAGAGATTCTAGGTTGCTATTAATTTTTTTCTCTATCCTAGCCATTGTGTGGACAATTGTCAGCCTGAATTCCCTTTCTGACATACTGTTTCTGTCCATGTCTAACAGTCCTGAGGGAGAGGGAGCAGTCTCTGGGTTTTTCCTCTGTTGGGTGTTCCTCCTCCTAGTTATTTTGATGAGAGGTGGATGAGAAGATTTATAGTTGTATATTTTGCCCACAATCCAGGTAGGGTGCACTCTGTAAGGTTTAGGAGCAATTGGGATTTAGCACCAAAAAAGAAAGCATGAGGATAAAAAAAGATAGAGAGAAAGAGAAAAAGAAGAAATCCCAGCTAGAATGGGCCCCAAAAATAAGATTTATAAGGTATGTAGACCAACACGAACAAACATATAAACTGACAAATGTAACTGACAAGAAATAAAAGAACCTAGTCAGAACCCAGGAATGAGATTTATATAATACTAGAACAAAAGTAAATACGTAGGAACACTGGCAGAAGGATAAGATGGGAGGGTGATTTAACTTCTTGTGAGTGAGGAAGGTTATTTCAGGTCTTCCTGGTTTTATCATTGTATGAAACCTCTAGTTGTAATGTGAAGTACTTTAAAAAAAAAAAAAAAAAAAAAAAAAACCTAACCAAAAAAAAAAAAAGACCATGAAACGTGAAAACGAGTGAAAAAAGAAAAAAAAAAGAAAGAAAATAAGAAAAAAAAAGAACTTGTATCTATGAAATATATAGGTTTGAGGGTATTATCAGGCGCTTAATGTATTTATTTCCCATGATGTTGGGGATTTAAAATTTTATGGGGACCCTGTGGTTATAGTCTTTTTGTTTTTTAGACTTGTCTTCTAGGGGAGAGGCCTGCCAAGTTGTTTTTCAGTCAATCTTGCTTGGGTTGAGTCCCACTGCTCCCCAGTCAAGGGGCTGAACTCTTTGGAAACCCATTTCTCAGTCTTTCACTCTCTGAAGGCTTTTGGCCTCTTGTAGCTTTGTCACCTTTTCAGAGAGTCCAGGCAAGGAGTCTGCCTGTACATACACAGACCTCCGTGTCACACAGAAGCCTCAGTCTGCTCCCCTCTGGGTTGTCCAGAATACACACTTTCCCTCTACAAAATTCTGCTTACAGTGCAGCCTGTTACAGGTGTCGCTCACTCAGCAGTTCAGGGACTCAGGGAATGCTCCCCTGCTGTCTGGGCCACAGGCTCAGGCAGGGTGTGGTCACATTCCTTTCTGAGATTAGGCAGGCGGCCTGTGTTCTCTTCCAGTGGCCAGCTGGGAGCTGCCAGACCCTGCCGCTTCAGGCCACGAATGTCTTGTGGTCTGTGGTCGGGAGTGCACAGTCCAGGGAGTGCTGTACACAGAGAAAAGCTGCAGGCTCCTGGACCACACCAGACTCTCTAAGGAGCTTGCAGGAGCGCGCCCCACCCACAAAATGGGGTAAGGAGCAGAAAGCTGCAGATTCTGGAGCCACAGACTTGAACACCCCCTCCTACCAGTCTCTCTTTGAGGTGAGTGGTGTCCTTCCTGAATGTGGGCCCAGGCCCATGCTTGCAACCACCCCCTTTGACTAGTTGCTGCTCTTTTTTTTTTCAATCATAAAAGCAATTGTTTATTCCTTAAAAATAATCCTAAAACATGCAAATACTATATACCATTCAGATGTCATCAGCCTAGAAAAAGATGCATGAGCATTAGAAAATATGCTCATGATAAGATGCATGAGCATATTAGAAAATATGTATTTTCTAATACATATTATTTTTATTAACATATAATTTATTATTTGCCCCAGGGTACATGTCTCTGAATAGTCAGGTGAAATAAGTCAGTCAGAGAAAGACAATTATCACATGATCTCTCCGATATGAAGAATTTGAGGGGCAAGGCGGGAGTTTGGGGGGGAGTGGGGGAGAGAAATGAAACAGGAAGGGATGGGGAGGGAGACAAACCATAAGAGACTCCTAGACTCAAGAAATGAACTAAGTGTTGCTGGGAGGCGGGGGGCGGGGGATAGGGTGGCTGGGTTGTAGCCTTTTGCTCTTTTTAAGTGTTTTTTAACCGGACTCTAAGTAATTGCTGCTCCCCAACCACTGGGCACTTTCCTCTGGGGTAATGCTTTCCTTGCACCGCTTCTGGTGGCTCCCTCCCCCTTTTGTTTATCCTCTGATATCAGTTCCAGTGTTCCCACTTCGCTTTACCTCTCCCCTGCTGTCTTCTGCTCCTGTAGAGATCCAGAAGTGAAAAATCTTGCTCCTCATGCTGATTTCATGGGTTTTCAGCGTGTTCTGGTGGATATCCAGCTCACTTTGGGGAACAGGTTGCAACTTGTCCACCATCTTGCCCCCTCCCTCAAGATTTTATTTATTTATTTGACAGAGAGAGAGAGACAGTGAGAGAAGGAATGACAAGCAGGGGGAGTAGGAGAGGTAGAAGCAGGCTTTCCCTTGAGCTGGGAGCCTGATGTGGTTTCAATCCCAGGACCCTGGGATCATGACCTGAGGCAAAGGCAGATGCTTAATGACTGAGCCACCCAGGCGCCCCTAAATCTGAATATTTTAACATGGATCTAGGGGATATAGTGCAAAGTCATTTAGAAAAAAAATAGATACCATATGATTTTATTTATTTGTGTAATTTAAGAAAAAAAAACAAGAGAACAAAGAAAAATAGAAAAACAAAACCACAACAGACTCTTAACTATAGAGAACAATCTGGTGGATGCCCCAGAAGAGGTGAGTGGGCAGATTGGTGAGGAGACAGGTGAAGGGGATAAAAGTAAACTTATTGTGATTAGCACTGAGTGGTGTATAGAATCATTATATTGTACACCTGAAACTAATATTCACTGTATGTTAATTATGCTTGAATGAAAAAATTGTTAGAACAATTGACAGACTTTCTTTAGTTTTTATTTAAATTGGCAGACTTTGAATGTAGACTGTGTATTAGGTGATAGTATTGTATCAAAATTTCTTGAATTTGATCATTGCATTTTAGTTATATGAGAACGTCCTTTTTTTTTAAATACATGCTAAAGTATTGAGTGGATTTCTGTAAATAGTGGAAATAAAGGGTCCAGTTTTATTCTTTTTCATGTGGCTATCTAGCTTTTCCAGCATCATATTTTGAATAGACTATTCATTACCTATTGTGTAGACTTTTTTTTCTCCCAAATATGTTTATTTTTTTAGTGTTAAAAGATTAATTGTTCATGCATCACACCCAGTGCTCCATGCAGTACCTATTGTGTAGTCTTAACACATTTTTAAAAATATCATTTAGCTATATATGTGTGGGTTAATTTCTGGGCTGTCTATTTTGTTATATGTCTATATGTCTGTCTTTATACCAATATAATACAGTTAAAAGTATTGTAGGTTTGTAATGTGTTTTGAAATCAAGAAGCATGAGGCCTCTAGTTTTGTTCTTTCTTATGATAGTTCTGGATATTCTGGGCCCATTGTGGTTCTGTATGAATTTTAGAAAAAATAAAAGTTTTTAGTCTCTGTAAAACAAAATAGGTGATTTTATGATTTTGATAGAGATTGCATTGATTGCTTTGATAGAGATTGCATTGATTGCTTTGTATTACCAAATTTTAAAAAATATTGTCTTCTAATCCATTAACATGGAATATATTTCCATTTATTTGTGTCTTTAATCTCTTGGAGCAATGATTTTCAGTTTGCACTAAGTCATTCTCCTCCTTGATTAAGTTTTTTCTTAAGTATTTGATTATTTTTGCTGCCACTACAAATTATTTTCTTAATTTCATTTTTGAAGTTTTCATTGTTAGTTTAGTGAAATGCAAATGATTTTATGTTGATTTCTATCCTGAAACATTGCATTTCTTTAATACTTCTAATAGTTTTCCATGTCATCTATGAACAGAGATCATTTTACTTCTTGTATTTCATTTGTTTATCTTTTATTTATTTTTCTTGACTAATTACTCTGGCTGACTTCTAGTACTCTATTGAATAGAAGTGACAAGTGTTTGCATCCTTGTCTTGTTCTTGATCTTAGCTTTCATATTTTCACCATGTTAGCTGTGGGCTTTTCCTGTATGGCCTTTATTATGTTGGGGTAATTTCATTCCATTCTTAGTTTATTGTGTATTTTTAGTCATGAAAAAGTGTTGAATTTTGTCAAATGTTTATTTTCATCTATTGAGATAATCTCATGAGTTTTTTATTGTTTAATCTATTAATGTTGTGTATCACATTAATTGAATTTTATATTTTGAAACATTTTTGCACCTCACAAATAAACCTCACTTGTTCATATAGCATATAGTCCTCCTAGTGCTCTATTGAATTTGATTTGCTAGTATTTTGTTGATAATGTCTGCATCTATATGCAGCAGAAAAATATCGCTTTTTTTTTTCTCATAGTGTCTTTTTTTGTTTTAGTTATCAGGCTAGTGTTTTCCTTATAACATGATTTTGGAAGTGTTCTCTTCTCTTATTTTTTACAAGAGTTTGAGAAAAATTGGTGCAAATTCCTCTTTAAATATTTATTATAATTCACTGGTGATGTCATCTTGCTTGGGACTCTTCCTTGATGCAAGTTTTCTAATAACTAATTCAATCTCCTTATTAGTAATAAATCGATTCAGATTTCTATTCCTTCATGATTCAGTCTTGGCCGATTGCATGTTTCTAGGAATTTATCCATTTTTTCCTATGTTATACAAAATGGTGTCATAAATTATTCATAGTAATATTTCATGATTCTTTTTATTTTAGTGGTACTCTTAGTAATATTTCTTCTTTCATTTCTGATTTTTTTGATCTTCTTTTTTCCTTAGTTCATCAAGTTGAGTTTTTCAATTCTGTCAATATTAGCAAAAGACAATCTCCTACTTTTGCTGAGTTCTTTTATTCTTTATCTTGTTTCTGCCAAAATCTTTATCATTTTCTTTCTTCTGCTAGTTTTGTGTTTAATTTATTCTTTTTTTTATCTCATTCCTTTTAGGTTTAAATATAGTGTTTATTTTTAATGTGAAATTAAAAATATACTTCAAGTAGATGTTTATTGCTATTAAAATCTCCCTTGGTACTGCTTTTTCTGTAGACTTTAAATATTGGTATATTTTATATTTCTTTTTGTTTATCTCAAGGAATTTCATAATTTCCCTCTTATTTCTTTGACAAATTGGTTTTTCAGATATATGTTGTTTATTTCCCACTTATTAGTGAATTTTCCAGTTTTATTCCTGCTATTATTTTTTAGTTCCATTCCATTTTGTTGAAAAATAAACTTGGTATGATTTCAATCTTTTTTTTTTTAAAGATTTATTTATTTATTTATTTATTTATTTATTTATTTATTTATTTATCAGAGAGAGAGAGAGAACACAAGCAGATAGAGAGGCAGGCAGAGGCAGAGGGTGAAGCAGGCTCCCTGCTGAGCAAGGAGCCTGATGTGGGACTCGATCCCAGGACCCTGGGATCATGACCTGAGCTTAAGACAACTGCTTAACCAACTGAGCCACCCAGGCGTCCCAGTATGATTTCAATCTTAAATTTGTTAGTATTTATCTTGCGACCTAACCTTTGAAATGTAACCATATACATAATATTAAATCTTTTTATCTATTAAAATATGATATTGTTCCATGTTATATTGTTCCATTTCATTTATTTATATCTTTTATTTTTTTAATCATATATTATATTTTCATTTTGTAAGTTTTATATTTTTGCTAAATGTATTAAAGTATTTTATTCTTTTTATACTATTTTAATTTGGATCACTTTCTTAACTTCATTTGTAGATTGTATGGCAAACGTATATATAGAAATCCCCTTTTTATTTTGTATTAATAATATGTTCTGCAACCTTGTTAAACTCATTTATTTATTCTAATAGCTTTTAGGGGTAAATGTTAAAATTATCTATATTTGGAGCATGAGTTATGGGAATAAATGCAACTTTCTTTTCAAAATGGATAACTTTAACTTCTTTTTCCTCCTTAATATCCCTGACAAAATCTTTCAGTATCATGTTAAATAGAGGTGATGATGGTGGATTTCTCTTTTCTTTTTTTTTCCTGTTCTTATGAGGAAAGCATTTCACCATTTCACGTTTAGATTCCGGATACAAATTTTTCATTTATATACTATACATGTGGATGCAAGAGTTATCTTTTATAGTATGATGATTGTTTTTATCATGAGATGGTATTGGAATTTGTCAGCTCTGTTTCTGAATCTATTATGAAGATTATGTGTTCTTTATTCCATTAATATGGCATACTATACTTACTGATTATTATGTGTTGAATCAATCTTGCAT
The DNA here is from genome assembly GCA_028646535.1 of Procyon lotor. Taxonomy (NCBI): domain Eukaryota; kingdom Metazoa; phylum Chordata; class Mammalia; order Carnivora; family Procyonidae; genus Procyon; species Procyon lotor. The sequence goes on from CM053612.1 coordinate 48,829,029, forward strand.
TTCTGAGATAAATCCACTAGGTCATTTTGCATTACCCTTGCTTATATGTTGTTGAATTTAGTTTGCTAATGTTTTGTTGACTTTTACATCTGTTTTTATAAAAGATAATGGTTTGCATTTTCATTTTCTTGTAAAAAGTTAGAAAGTGGTCTCTATCCTTTTTTTTCTAAAATTTTGTGAAGGATCATTGTTATCTTTTCTTTAGATATTTGGTAGAATCTACTAGTGAATCATTTGGGCCAGTGATTTCATATGTGAGAAATTTCTGATTATTCATTACCCATAGATGTCTTTTTAGATTCTTATTTTTTTCTTGAGTCAATTTTATTTGTTTATCTTTTCCTTAGCATTTGTCCATTTTATGTAGGTCATCTGACTTTTTTGGTATAAAATTGTTCATACTATTACCTCATAATCCCTTTGTTTCAGTAATGTTGGCCATATTCTCTCTTATTCCTGATTAAATATTTTGAATCTTACATTTTTCCTTGGCCAGTCTAGCTGAATATTTTTAACGTTTGCAATTACTTTGAAATAACTACCTTTTGGTTTTGCTGATTTTTCTATTGTTTTATTGTCCTCTAATTTATTTTTGCTCTAATCTTTGTCATTTACTTCTAAAAATTGTTTTGAGTTAAATTTTATCTTCATTTTCTGGTGTTTTAAAGTGGAAGGTTGTTAATGATTTGAGATTTTTTATTTTTAATGTAGATATTTATAGCTATTATTTTCTCTTTAAGTATTTTTTCTACTGTATTTCATAAGTTTTTATGTTTTGTTTTTATTTAAATCATTACAAAGTATTTTTAATTTATCTTTTGATTTCTTCTTTGACTCACTGATTTTTTTAGACTTGTTTTTTCAAATTATTATATGCTTGTGAAATTTCCCAAAATTTCTTCTGGTATTGATCTTTAAATTAATTAAATTTTCATCAGAAGATAATTTCTATAATTTTAATAATTTGAATTTTACTGATGATTATTTTATGGCTTAAAACTTTCTATCCTAAAGCATGTTGTATAAGCTTTTGAAGACAATGCACATTCTACTCTTGATGGTTGGTATGTTCTCTGGATGTCTGCCTGGTCTCACTGTTTTATAGCATTTTTCAATCTTATATCATCATTTTGATATACTGACTACTTGCTCCATAAATTATTGAGTGTTAAAATTTTAATTATTCAATACTTAGTAATGAATTATCTGTATATCCTCTCAACTTCTGACAGCTGTTGATTCATGTATTTCATGTTAGTATATATATATCTATAATTGTTATGACTTCCTGATGAATTAAAACTTTTATTGTTATAACATACCATTCCTTATCTTTAGTAACAATTTTTTTTAAGATTTTATTTATTTATTTGACAGAGAGAGAGAGAGATCACAAGTAGGCAGAGAGGCAGGCAGAGAGAGAGGGGGAAGCAGGCTCCCTGAGCAGAGAGCCCTATGCCGGGCTCGATCCCAGGACCCCGAGACCATGACATGAGCCGAAGGCAGAGGCTTTAACCCACTGAGCCACCCAGGTGCCCCTCTAGTGACAATTTTTATCTTAAAATCTATCTAGTCTGATATCATTACACATATTTCACATGTAATTTAGTTACTATTTACATTATATATTTTTAAGATTTTATTTATTTATTTATTGGAAAGAGAGAGAGTGAGAGAACAAAAGAGAGGGGAGAGGCAGAGATACAGGGAGAGGGGAAAGCAGACTCCCCACTGAGCACAGAGCCCCACATAGGGTTAGCTCCTAGGGCCCTGGGATCATGACCTGAGCTGAAGGCAGATGCTTAACTGACTGAACCACTCAGGTGTCCCATCATGATATACCATTTTTTATCTTTTTATTTTTAACCAATTTATGTCTTTAAATCCAAGATAAGTATTAACATGGCACATGAATGAATCAAGTTTTGTGCTTTTTAGTCTAATCTACCAATTTATGCCATTTAATTGGGATGTTTCATCTGTTTATATTTAACCTAATAATTGATAAAGTAGCATTTTTTTTATAAAGTAGCATTTTTATCCACCATAGTACTACGTTTTCTTATATATGATTTATGTCTTTTGTTTCTCTAATTCTCCATTACAATGTTCTTTGATGTTAAATACATTTTACTTGTATACCATTTTAATGTCCTTGGTATGTTTTTGTTTTTGTCTTTTAAGTTATTTTTGAAGTAGTTGCCTGAAGATAATGATTAACATCTTAAAATTTTAGTTTGGACTAATATCAACTAAATTTCAATGGTTTACAAAAATTTTCTTCAATAACACAATCTCTGCACCCCTTTGTATTATTATTGTTACATCAATTACATTTTATATATTTAAGAGCATCAAACAGTTTTAAATACAGCTTTATATAGCTATCATTTAAATCAAATAGAAGAAGATTGTTAAAAAACAAAAATACATTTAGATGATCTTCTATATTTACTTTTGTAGTTACCTTTACTAGTGCTCTTTATTTTTTCCTGTGTATTTGTGTGTTAGTATCTAGTCCTATCATTTCTGTCTGAATAACTCTCTTTAATTTTTCTTGTAGTATAGGTTTGCTAGTAATAGATTTCTCATTTTTGTTTGTGTGGTAATGTCTTAATTACTCTAATTTTGACAGTTTTGCCAGATATAAGATTGTTGCTTGATCATTCAAATGGCTAACAAATACATGAAAAAATACTCCATACTACTCACCATCAGGGAAATACAAATCAAAACCACAATGAGATACCAACTCACACCAGTCAGAATGGCTAAAATTAATAAGTCAGGAAACAACAGATGCTGGAGAGGATGCAGAGAAAAGAAAACCCTCTTACACTGCTGGTGGGAATGCAAGCTGGTACAGCCACTCTAGAAAATAATATGGAGGTTCCTCAGAAAGTTAAAAATAGAGCTACCCTACACATTTGCAATTGCACTACTAGGTATTTATCCAAAGGATATAAACATAATGACTCAAAGGGGCACATGCACCCCAATGTTTATGGCAGTAATGTACACAATAGCCAAAATATGGTTAAAGTCAATGTGGTGTATATATATAATAGAATATTAGTCATCAAAATTTGAAATCTTGTCATTTGCAATGATATGGATCGAACTAGAGGGTTATTATGTTAAATGAAGTAAGTCAGTCAGAGAAATACAAATGTCATATGATTTCTCTCATATGTGGAATTTAAGAAACAATATAGATGAATATAAGGGAAGGGAGGGAAAAACAAAATAAGATGAAATCAGAGAGGGAGATTAACCATAAGAGATTCTTAAACTATAGGAAACAAGCTGTGATTTGCTGGTGCAGAAGTGGATAAGGGGATGTGGTAACTGGGTGATGGGCATTAAGAAAAGAACTTGATGTAATGAGCACTGGATGTTATATGCAACTAATGAATCACTAAACTCTACCTCTGAAACTAATTACAGTATATGTTAATTAATTTTAAATAAAAAATAAAGAGGTGAAAATTATAAAGAGGTGAAAATATATGTTATATATTATATATATGTTTTTATTGGTATTTTCTAATTTAAGACATCATTCTTACACTTTCCTTTAGTTCTTTAGACAGGGTTAAATATATTTGTAATTTATTTATACTATTTACACATTTTTAAAATTTTATTTATTTGACAGAAAGATAGAGAGCACAAGTAAGCAAAATGGCAGGAACTCTCTGCTGAGCAGGGAGCCTGATGCGGAGCTCAATCCCAGGACCTTGGAATCATGATCTGAACCAGAGACAGCCACTTAACGAACTGAGTCACCCAGGTGCCCCTATTTACACATTTCTAATGGCTAATTTAGAGTCTTTGTCTAGTAGGTGCAGCATATAGGCTTCCTCAATGATAGGTTTTGTTTCTTGATTTTTTTCTATGTATGGGTCATAATGTCATATTTTTAAAAATGTATTTTTGTTCAAGACTGGACAATTAAAATATTGTAATATTGCAAATCTGGGAGTTGGATAACCCCACCCTAGATTTTGTTTCTTTTGTTTTTATTTGTTGTCATCCTTATTTAATGATTATCCTGGACTAATTCTGAAGAGCATTTTTTTTTTTTTTGCCACATTTCTCTATTGAACTTCCTACTTTGTTAGTGGATAACTAATGGTTGGACAGATATTTCCTTACATGTCTTGAACTAGTAAGTCTCTCAGCCTTTGAGAGTATTGGGGCATGCTTTGTAAGCTCCTACAGACATAATTACCACTCTGCCTTAGTTTTTACTTCCTTCTGTGCACAGCATCATGGTAAGCCAAAAAAGAGAGCTTATTGCCTTATTATCTCTTTTGAGACATGTTTACAACCCTATGAATGTGCATTTCTCTATAATATATTGAAGTTTTTCTTTTTTTTCCCAAATATGTTTATTTTATTTTTTCAGTGTTACAAGATTAATTGTTCATGCACCACACCCAGTGCTCCATGCAATACGTGTCCTCCTCAATACCCACCACCAGGCTCACCCAGCCCCCCACCCCCACCCCTCCAAAACCCTCGGTTTGTTGCTCAGAGTCCACAGTCTCTCATGGTTCATCTCCCCCTCTGATTTCACCCCATTCCCCCTTCCCTTCCTTCTCACAATGTCCTCCATGTTTTTCTTTATGCTCAGCACATAAGTGAGACCATAAGGTAAATAGCTCTCTCCGCTTGACTTATTTCACTCCGCATAATCTCTTCCAGTCCCATCCATGTTGATACAAAAGTTGGATATTCGTCCTTTCTAATGGAGGCATAATATTCCATTGTGTATATGTACCATATCTTCTTTATCCATATATTGAAGTTTTTCAATGGCTTTTATAGACATCTAATTTCCTAGTTTTTACTTTTCTCACAAGCCTATTGTTAATGCCAGCTAGAATTACCACTTCAGGAAGCTGCAATTTTAAACAATTACCACTCATATTTTCCAACTAATAATGTGGGAATAGGGAGAGTTACATAGAGTAAAGTCTGACTTAGGTTAAATAAAGACAAACTCTAATAACTGGGATTTTAGTGAGTTTTCGAGGTCAAATAGTGACAATTTCCAGGTGATTATGGCATCAGTGGACTTCTAAACCCATTCTTCTCCCTCCAGTTACTTCTAGTTTCCAGTACATTTATTACTGTTTTTCACTGCTCTAATAGTTACAAGTCTGGCTCCCCACTGAGCAGAGAATCTGATGTGGGACCTGATCCCAGGACCCTGGGATCATGACCTAACTGAAAGGCAGACACTTAACCAACTGAGCCACCCAGGTGCCCTGACATTTATTTCTTTGTTTATTCTTTGGCTCTACCATTAGACTAAGCTACATGAGGTCAGAAACCACATCTTTCCTGTTTGCTATTATATCTCATTATCCCAATGATTGGCATGTAGTAGAAGATCATTAAATATTTGTGGGAAAATGAATGAATGAACAAATGGAACAATATGGAGAAGTATGGAAGAATGAAAGTCAATGCTTAGTTTGGCATACATAGTATGTGTATTTTACTTTCAAATACCATTGCTTCCTTGCACTTGGGAGTTAAGATTCTTTGACATTCAGACTATGAGAAAAATCAGAATAGAAAGCTTAATTTTGTTCTATATTTTTTCAATTGGCTAACAGAATATAAACAGTATAGTTAAAAAAAAATCTATGAGAAGGACTTTATGTTGTATTTTTTCCCCAGAACTGTGTCCTTCATGTCTAAAACAATAGCTAGTACATTGCAGGTACTCTGAAGACAATTGTTAAATAAGTAAAAGAAAAAAAATAGGGGCGCCTGGGTGGCTCAGTGAGTTAAAGCCTCTGCCTTCAGCTCAGGTCATGATCTCAGGGTCCTGGGATCGAGTCCCGTACCGGGCTCTCTGCTCAGCAGGGAGTCTGCTTCCCCCTCTCTCTCTGTGCCTGCCTCTCTGCCTACTTGTGATCTCTCTCTGTCAAATAAATAAATAAAATCTTTAAATATATATATGTATATATATATGCACTTTGTTTCCCTCTTTTTAAACTTTTTCCAGCTTTATTGAAGTATAATTGACAAATAAAATTGTATATATTTAAAGTGTATGAGTGATTTATGTATACACTGTGAAATAATTACCAAAATCTAGTTAATTAACATACTAATCACCTCATAGTCATATTTATTTTGTGGTGAGAACAATTAATTTTTATTCTATTATCAAATTCAAGTATAAAATATAGTATTTTTAATTATAGTCACCAAGATATGTGTTAGAACCACAGAACTTACTTATTAATGAAAGTTTGATTCCTTTGCCTAACATGTCTCCATTCCCCACATTTGGCTGCCTTTGGCAGTCACTGTTTTTTGGTTTTTTTTTCTTCTGTTTCTATGAGGTTGACTTTTTTTTTTTTTTTAAGTATTTTGCACATAAGTGAAAACACAGCTTTAGTGTTTCCTTGGCTTATTTCACTCACTGTAATTCATTGTAGGTTCATCCAATTTGTTTCGAATGGCAAGACTGTCTTCTTAGAAGTCCAAAAGTAGTCAATAGACTACTTGGTTGTTGGTGTGTACCACATTTTCTTAATCTAATAGTTGCTTATTTGTCAGATATGAGAAATGATAATATTCACCTTATGAGGTTATAATGAAGATGACACGAGGCCATTTCTTAAGTTCTTAACACAGTGTTGAACTAATAATTTTTCCATTTGATGTTAGTTATTGCTGAGGTTATTACTGTCAAGTAAACGTGGGATTTAGACTGCAGTCTAAAATGGTTTTGCAGGTAAGTGTCCTTGATCAAGGTAATTTTCTTGTCTGGAAAATAGGAATGATAATGATGTTTTATTTTTTCAAGTTTTTACTTAAATTCCAGATAGTTACCAACAGTGTAATACTAGTTTCAGGTGTTGAATTTAGTGATTTGTCACTTACATATAAAATCCAGTGCTCATCACCCATCACCCGTTTAACACATACATCCACCCATCTCCACTCCAATAACTCTCAGTTTGTTCTTTATATTTAAGAGTCAATTTTCTGGTTTGCCTCTCTCATTTTTCCCCCATGAGCATCTGTTTTGTTTCTTAAATTCCACATGAGTGAAATCACATGGTATTTGTCTTTCTCTGACTATTTCTCATAGTATAATATTCTCTAGCTCCATCCACATTGTTGCAAATGGCATGATTTCATTCTTTTTTATGACTAATATTCCGTTGTAAATGTATACACCACTACTTTATCCATTAATTAGTAAATGGACATTTGGGCTCTTTCCATTATTTAGCTATTGTTGATAATGTTACCATAAAGATCAGATACATGTACCCCTTTGAATAATTATTTCTGTATTCTTTGGGTAAATACTTAGTAGTGCAAGTACTGAATCATAGGGTAGTTCTATTTTTTTTTAAATAGGAATCTCCAGAGCTTTTCATCTCGATGAAGTCCCAATAGTTTCTTTTTGCTTTTGTCTTCATTACCTCAAGAGACATATCTAGAAAGAAGTTGCTACAGTTGATATCAAAGGGGTTAGTGACTGTTGTCTAGGATTTTGATGGAGTCCAGTCTCAAATTTAGATATTTTGTCCCTTTTGAATTTATTTTTGTGCATGGTGTAAAAAAGCAGTCCAGTTGCTTTATTTTATATGTTGCTGTCTGTTTTTCCCAAACAAATGTTATATGTTTCCCAAACATATAATATTTTATATGTTGCTGTCTTTTTTTCTTTTGTTGAAGAAAATGTCTCTCTTCCATTGGATATTCTTTCCTAAAATTTTTGAAGGTTAGTTGAACATATAGTTGTGGGTCCATTTCTGGGTTTTCTATTTTGTTTTATTGATATATGTCTGTTTGTGTGCCAGTACTATACTATTGTGATCACTACAGCTTTGTAATATAATTTGAAATCCAGAATTGTGACATCTCTAGCTTTGCTACCCCCCCCCCCAGGATTGCTTTAACTATTCAGGGTCTTTGGTTCCATTCAAATGTTAGCATTATTTTTTCTACCTATATGATAAATTTTGTGGCATGTTGGTAGGGATTGCATTAAATGTGTCGACTGCTATAGGTAGTACAGACATTTTAAAAAATATTTGTTCTTCCAATCCATAAGCGTGGAATGTTTTTCCATTTCTTTGTGCCAGCTTCAATTTCTTTCATCAGTTTTTCATACTTTTCAGAGTACAACTGTTTACCTCTTTGGTTAGGTTTATTCCTAGATATCTTATGGTTTCTGGTGCAACTGTAAATGGAATTGATACTTTGATTTTTCCGTCTGCTCTTTCCTTATTGGTGTACAGAAATGTAACAGATTTCTGTATGATTTTTTTATCCTGTGACTTATTCAATCTGTGTGTCAGTTCTATCAAATTTTGGTGGAGTTTTTGGGTTTTCTATACAGAATATCATGTCATCTGCAAAGAGTGAATGTTTTACTTCTGCCATCTCTTTCTTGTTCATGACCATAAGAAAAGCTTTGTTTTTGCCCATTGAGGATGATTTTACCCTTGGATCTTTCATATATAGCCTTTATTATGTTGAGATATGTTCCCTCTACCCTTACTTTGTTGAGGGTTTTTATCATGAATGGATGTTGTACTTTGCCAAAAGCGTTTTTTTTTTTAATCTATTGAGAGGACCATATGTTTCTTATCCTTTCTTTTATTAATTTAATGTGTCACATTCATTGGTTTTTGAATATTGAACTACCTTTGCAACCCAGGAAGAAAATCCTACTTGATCATAGTAAATAATTATTTTAATATATATACCACTTCTTTATCCATGAATATTTCGGCTTCTTCCATATTTTGATTATTGTGGACATTGCTACTATAAACATTGGGAGATTGGGAGGCTTGTTCCCCTTTGAGGTGTTTTTTTGGGTTTTTTTTGTTTGTTTGTTTGTTTTTCCCTTTGGACAAATACCTAGTTCAATTGCTGGTACATAGCATAGTTCTATTTGTAACTCTTTGAAGAACCTCCATACTGTTTTCCAGAGTGGTTGTACCAGTTTGCCTTCCCATCAACAGTGTTAGAGGGCTTCACTTTTTCCACATTCTGGAAAATATCTACTGTTTCATGAATTGTTAATTTTAGCCATTCTGGCAGGTGTGAGGTGGTAACTCACTGTGGTTTTGATTTGTATTTCTCTGATGATGAGTGACGTTGAGCATCTTATCATGTGTTTGTTGGCCATTTGTATGTCTTCTTTGGAGAAATGTCTGTTCACATTTTCTGTCCATGTCTTAACTGGATTTTTTTATTCTTCATATGTTGAATTTGATAAGTTTTTTATATAGATTTAGGATACTAGCCTTTTATCTGATAGTCATTATTAAATATCTTCTCCCATTTATTGGTTCTTTCTTAGTTTTGTTGATTGTTTCCTTTGTTGTGCAGAAGATTCTTATCTTGATGAATTCTAAATAGTTCATTTTTGCTTTTCTTTCCCTTGTGTCCAGAGACATGTCTAATAAGAAGTTGCTGTGGCCAAAGTCAAAGAGGATGCTGTATTCTCCTCTAGGATTTTGATGGATTCCCATCTCACATTTAAGTTTTTCATCCCTTCTGAATTTTTGTATATGTTGTAAGAAAATGGTCCAGTCCCATTCTTCTGCATGTTGCTGTCCAATTTTCCCAACACCATTTGTTGAAGATACTATTTTTTCTATTCAATATTCTTTGAATTTTGTCAAAGATTAGTTCACCATATAGTTGCATTTCCATTTCTTGGCTATCTATTCTGTTTCATTTATCTAAGTGTCAGTTTTGTGCCAGTATCATATTATCTTGTTAATTACATCCCTGTAATACAATTTGAACTCAAGAATTCTGATACCTCCATCTTTGCTTTTCTTTTTCAACATTACTCTGGCTATTCTGAGTGTTTACTGGTTCCATACAAATTTTAGCATTGTTTGTTCCAGTTCTGTGAAAAATACTGTGGGTTTTTTGTTTGTTTGTTTGTTTGTTTTTGTTTTTGTTTGTTTTTTTTGTAACGATTGCATTGAATGTGCACATTACTTTGAGTAGTATAGATATTTTCACAATATTTTTTCTTCCAATTCTTGTGCATGGAATGTTTTTCATTTCTTTCTGTCTTCCTTAATTTCTTTCATAAGTGTTCTATAATTTTCAGAGTACAGATCTTTTTCCTCTATGGTTAGGTTTATTCTTAGATATCTTATTGTTTTTAGTGCAATTGTAAATGGGGTCAATTCCTTGATTTATCTTTCTACTGCTTCATTATTGGTGTATAGAAATGCAACAGACTGGGATGCCTGGGTGGCTCAGTCAGTTAACCTTCTGCCTTTGGCTCAGGTCATGATCTCAGGGTCCTGGGGCTGGGTCCCACATCAAGTTCCTTGCTCAGTGGGGAGCCTGCTTCTCCCTCTGCTTAACAACCCCCTTGCTTGTTCTCTCTCTCTCTAACAAATAAATAAAATCTTAAAAAATAAAGAAATTCAACAGACTTCTGTCCTTTGATTTCATTTCCTGCAACTTTTCTGAATTCTTGTATCTGTTTTAGCAAATTTATGGTGGAGTCTTTCAGATTTTTGCATGGAGTATCACACGATCTGCAAATAGTGAAAGTTTGATTTCTTCTTTGTCAATTTAGATGCCTTATTTCTTCTTCTTCTTTGTTTAATTGTTGAGGCTAGGAATTCCAGTACTATGTTGAACAACAGTGGTGAGATTGAGTATCCCTGTCATCTTCCTGACCTTAAGGGAACAGCTCTTAGTTTTTCCCCATTGAGGATGATATTAGCTGTGGGTTTTTCATACATAACTTTTATGATGTTGAGATATACTCTTTGTCCATACATTCTTAAGAATTTTTATCAAGAAAAGATTCTATATTTTGATCAATGCTTTTTCTGCATCGATTGAGAGGAATGTATGGTTCTCATCTTTTATTAATGTGGTGTATCACATTGATTGACTTGTGGATATTAAATACCCCTGCAACCCAGCAATACATCCCACTTGATCATGGCGAATAATCCTTTTAATGTACTGTTGCATTCAATTAGCTAATATCTTGTTCAGAATTTTTGCATCTATGTTCATCAAGGATATTGATCTGTAATTCTTTTTATTGGGGTGTTTTTCGGTTTTGGAATCAAGGTAATGTTGGCCTCATAGAATGACTTTGAAAGTTTTACTTCCATTTTTATTTTTTAGGATAGTTTGAGAAGAACAGGTACTAACTCTTTTTTTTTTTTTTTTAAAGATTTTATTTATTTGACAGAGAGAAATACAGCGAGAGAGGGAACACAAGCAGAGGGAATGGTAGCGGGAGAAGCAGGCTTCCCGCAGAGCAGAGAGCCCGATGCGGGGCTCGATCCCAGGACCCTGGGATCTGACCTGGGCTGAAGGCAGACGCTTAACGTCTGAGCCACCCAGGTGCCCCGGTACTAACTCTTTTTTAAATGTTTGGTAGAATTCCTTTGGGAGGCTATTTGGCTCTTTGGTTTTGTTTATTGGAAGATTTTTGATTATTGATTCAATTTATTTTGTGGTTATCAGTCTGTTCAAGTTTTCTATTTCTTCGTGTTTTAGTTTTGTTATTTTATATGTTTGTAGGAATTTTTCTCTTCCCCCTGATTGTCCATATTTTTGTCATATAGTTTTTCATAACATTTAAGTATAGTTGTATTTCTGTGGTGTTGGTTTGTATTTCTCCTCTCGAATTTGTGATTTTATTATTTATTTGGGTCCTTTTTCTTTTCTTTTTTTTTTTAAGATTTTATTTATTTATTTGAGAGAGAGAGAGAGCACACAAGTAGGCAGTGCAGCAGGCAGAGGGAAAGGGAAAAGCTGGCTCCCTGCTTTGCCTGATGTGTGACTCAATTCCAGAACCCTGGAACCATGACTTGAGCTGAAGGTATATGCTTAACCAACTGAACCACCCAAGTGCCCTCTTTTCTTTTTGATAAGTCTGACTAGGGATTTATTGACTTTATTAATGCTTTCAAAGAACCAGCTCCTGGTTTCATTGATCTGTTCTGCTCTTTTTATTTACTTTTTTCTATATTAGTTATTTCTGCTCTAATCTTTATTATTTTCTTATTTTGCTGGCTTTAGGTTTTATTTATTGTTCTTCTGGTTTAGGTGTAAGTTTAGATTGCATCTGAGATTTTTATTTTTTGTTTTGTTTTGTTGTTGTTGTTGTTTAGGTAGGTCTGTTTTGCTAACTACTTAGCCTTTACAACTATATTTTTCTGCATCCCAATGCTTTTAGACTATAATGTTTTTATTTTTATTTGTTTCCAGGTAGTTTATTTTTTATTTTTTCTTTGACTTCCTGGTTAACACATTCATTACTTAGTAGCATTTTGTTTAACCTACATGTATTTGTTGTCTTTACAAATTTTATCTTTTGGTTGCCTTCAAGTTTCATAGCACTGTGATCACAAAATATGCATGGAATGATCTCAATCTTACTGTACTTGTTGAGGCCTGGTTTATGACCTAGTATGTGATCTATTCTGGAGAATGTGTATTTGAAAAGCATATGTATTCTGTTGTTTTAGAAAGGAATGTTATGAATATATATATGTCAAGTCCATCAGGTCTAGTGTCATTCAAAACCATTGTTTCCTTTTGATTTATCCTGTGATGATTTGTCCTTTGATGTAAGTGGAGTGTTAAATCCCCTACTGTTATTGCATTATTATCAATGAGTGTCTTTATTTAGTTTTTTTGTTTTATATATTTGGGTGCTCCCATGTTTGGGGCATAAATATTTACAAGTGTCAGATCTTGTTGGATTGTCCTCTTTATTATGATATAATGCCCTTCTTCATTTGTTATTGCATTCTTTGAAGTCTAGTTTGTCTAGGTATGGTCAATCTGCCTTTCTTTTGACATTTATTTGCATAACAAATAATTCTTTATCTCTTCTGTTTCATTCTGGAGGTCTCTTTAGGTATAAAATGAATCTTTTGGGGGCACCTGGGTGGTTCAATCTGTTAAGCATCTAACTGCAATTCAGGGAATCATCTCAGGGTCCTGGGATTGGGCCCTGTGTCAGACTCCATGCTCCTTGAGAAGTCTGCTTGTCCCTCTCTTCTCCCTCTGCCCCTCCCCCTGCTCATGCTCTCTTTATCAAATAAATAAATAAAATCCTTTAAAAATGAGGAAATAAAATGAATCTCTTGTAGGCAGCAGATTGGTGGGTCTTTTTTTTTTTTAAATCCAATCTTGTATCCTGTGTCTTTTGATTGGAGCATTTAGTTTATTTACATTCAGAGTAATTATTGATAGATACGTTTTGTGCTATTTTATTACTTGTTTTGTTGTTGTTTCTGGACATTTTCTGTGTTTCTGTCTTGTCTTTGTCACTTTTGGTCTTTCCTTTCCTCTCAAAGTGCCCCCTAATGGCATTTCTTACAGAGTTGGTTTAGTGGTTACAAACTCCTTTAGTTTTTTGTTTTGTTTTGTTTTGTTTTTTGTTTGTTTTGTCTGGGAAACTCTTTATCTCTTCTTCTAACCTGAATGATAACTTTGTTGGATAGAGTATTTCTTAGCTGCAGATTTTTCCCAATCAGCACTTCACATATATTATGCTACTTTTTTGTGTCTTGCCACGTTTCTGTGGCGAGATCTGCTGCTAAATTTGTTGGTCTTCCCTTGTAAGTTAGGGACTTGTTTTGTCTTACTGGTTTTAAGATTTTTTTTTCCTTATCACTATATTTTGCAAACTTAACTACAAATAAGTCTTGCTGTTGGCCTGCTTTTGTTGATTTTATTAAGAGTTCTCTGTGCCTCTTGGTTTTGGGTCTCTCTTTCTTTCTCCAGATTATGGAAGTTTTCAGCTATAATTTCCTCAAATAAGCCTTCTTCCCTTTTTTTCTCTCTTTCTCTTCTGAGACTCTTATGATAAAAATGCTACTATGTTTGATCAAGTCCCCGAGTTTCCTAAGTCTACTTTTGTGATTCAGAGTTTTTCTTTCTTTTTTCCAACTTCATCATTTCCCATAATCCTATTTTTTATATCACTTATTCATTATTCTGCTTCTTGCATCCTTGTAGTCATTATATGCAGGTGGTTTCAAATCTCAATTGTTGCATTTTTCATTTTGGACTGATTGTTTTTTAGCTCTTTTATTATTGCCAAAAGGGTCTCCCTGATGTCTTCCATGATTTTGTCAAGCCTAGATAGCATTCTTATGATTGTTGTTTTAAATTCTGGACCAGGCGCATTACTTATATCTGCTTCACCTAAATCCCTGGCTGTGGCCTTTTTTTGTTGTTTCATTTGGGATGAATTCTTCCATTTTGGCATTTTGTCTAGGTCTTAACATTCTTCTCTGCGTTGGAAAATCCTTTTATATTTCCTTCTGAGAGTAAAGGTTTGATGAAAAAGAGGTCATATAATGTCCAGGGCCTAAAACTCAGGAAGGGCCTTTGGTGTATACTACAAGCACTGTGCTGCTGTGTTTTGGTTACTCTCTCCCTTAAGTCAGTCTTCTGCAGAATTTCTCTTTGACTGCAGTGGGAAATGTTTGGACCTTGCCTAGACTATGGCTAATTTTAACTAGGTGTGCTCTTGTGTGCTTGTTAAAAGAGATCTGATGGTATTTCAAGTAACACTGAAATTTTGTAGAACTCTATGGTTAGTAGATCTGATGTATGTGGGGTTTTGTGCTGGTTTTCTGGTGGAGTGGCCCACTGTGCTGGTCATTAGTCACACTTGCAGTATACTTCAGAAAAAACAGTACCAGCAGAGTGTGAAGAAAGGTAGACAGAACCTACTGTAAGCAGCTTAGGTAAGTACTGTTGGCACTGTTGTTTACTGAAGTTGGTTTATGCTGAGTGACAAGGGAGGGAAATGGCACCAGCCTGCTTCTTTGTCTCTGGAGAGAGAAGTCTGTGATTCTCATTCTCAGGGAATCACTCTCAGGGGATTTAATGATTTCCCTTCATGCATCACAGGCATATTCCAGACTGCTGATTTCACACCGTCTCTGGGTCACTTGCTTGCCTGGAGCATAGCAACATATCTTGGTCTCAACCTTAGCCAAGCCTACGAAGTTAAAATTCCAAACTTCAGGTGCCTGGTGTAGCAAAGATCTGTGATGGTTCTCTGGGAATGGGTCTCACTGCACTGGGACTGTTACAGGTTTGACCCAGATGGAAATTGCCAAACCACAGGATCATGGAATTTCAAGCAAAGCAGGCTAAATAGCCAGTGTCTGGGTTAGCTGCCTTCAGGAGGTGTCTCTGTGCCTATGCTGAGGGGTGGGAGAGCGAAATGGTGCCCACTATTTCTTTTGTCTCTCATTGGCAATGCCACCTCTCACAGATATTCCCCCAAGAAGAGGGAGCAGCCTCTTCCCATGCATCTTAGGTGATCCTCAGATCATGCTATCTTCCCCTAGGTTACCTGACTGCCATCACAGCCAAGGCCCAAGACTTCAAAAACTCCAGTCTTTGAGCCCAGCTGGTTGCAGAACTCTCAAAATTCAGCAACTTTCATTTTCTGAGTCAATGTCTTTGGGGAAAATAATCTCCTTATGCAATACCTTATGTGCTCCTCTTTCTCTCTAGCCTTTCTTTGTGACTTCAGCAGCCTTGATCCCTTTCTTTCCCAAACCACTTCTCCTCACTTCCTATCATCTACAAAGTGGTCTCTTTTCTCCCTCTAGTTGAGCATTTTGTTCTATCAGTCCTCAGTTTGATTTCTTGAGTATTCAGACTGATTTGATAGTTATCTAGCTGTGTTCTAGGCAGGAGGCATCCCTAGGCTCTTACTACTACTCTACCATTCTAGCTCCCCTGATAATGAAATTTTAAAAAGAAAACCATATACTATTTCCCCAGAGTTGTTGTCAGGAATTAATGAGGTGATATATGCGAAAACAATTTGTAGGCTATATAATGCTAATATTATGTGGATAGTAAATATGTTTATGTAATTTTAGGTGAGTGGTCAATTTATATAGCGAGTTAATATAAACTAAGAGAGTTTAATTGGTGATCTTCCCAAGACAAAGTATTTGCATTTTACATGTCCAGAATGCTGGAATTTAAAGCAATAATAGGGGTTGCCTGGGATTACTTTCCACCTATTTAGAAGAAACTGAGGTTTAGAACTAAGTGTGTTTTTCAAAGTAAATAATGAATTCATGGTGTAGATAAGTTTAAAACTCAGATTTCTGCCTATCCCATTTATTGAAGTTTTCAAAGAAAACTATACTACTGATAGGAAAATCACACATTAGAAGAAAGTTGTAGAAACATTTGAGCTCATGTATTACAGTAGCCTTCAAATCAGATTTTATTGTGATTAATTCACTAATACCTATGGCATTCCCACTCTGTATGAGTAGATGTTGCTGGGCTTCCTAATAAGTGGCCAAGAGTGGTAGGTCCAGACACCTCTCACTGACTCCTACCAGCATATTATATACCTGTATTTATCTAAAATCTATATGAGTATATGAGTCTATTTTGTATTGTAAAAATAATTATTGCTTCTAAAAATTAGAGGCTTTGTTTTTGGGCTGTTTTTACAGTTTCTAGAAGGTTTAATTAATGGAATTTTAAATAAACAGGAAAAATCATTAGGAGAAAAGACTGATAGATATGAATGAATCTCTGCTTCTTATTTCCAATGAAGTAGAGCTAAAAGAGTCATGAAAACTTATAATAAGATTTTTCCCCTGCTAGTGTAAAGTTTACCACAGTTAAAAAACTCAATATGCCAAAAATATTTTCTCACTGGTTATGTGCTTTGTGGTTAAATTGGGCATACTGTATAATGGTTACTAGTTTTTCTTTGGTGTAAGGGAAACACGGGTTTAATTCCTGCTCTGCTACTTACTAGCTATATAATCTTTGGACCAGTTCCTAACCTCTCTAAGAAAATATTTCCTTGGAGGGGCGCCTGGGTGGCTCAGTGGGTTGAGCCTCTGCCTTCGGCTCAGATCATGATCTCAGGGTCCTGGGATTGAGCCCCACATCTGGCTCTCTGCTCAGTGGGGAGCCTGCTTCCCCCCCTCTCTCTGCCTGCCTCTTTGCCTACTTGTGATCTCTCTCTCTGTGTCTAATAAATAAATAAAATCTTTTAAAAAAAAAGATTCTCTTTAAAAAAAAAGAAAAGAAAATATTTCCTTGGGGCGCCTGGGTGGCTCAGTGGGTTAACGCTTCTGCCTTTGGCTAAGGTCATGATCTCAGGGTTCTGGGATAGAGCCCCACATCGGCCTCTCTGCTCAGCGGGGAGCCTGCTACCCCCTCTCCCTGTGCCTGCCTCTCTGCCTACTTGTGATCTCTCTCTCTCTTTCTCTGTCATATAAATGAATAAAATCTTTAAAAAAAAATATTTCCTTGTCAAACCATGTTTTATACTACTACTTACTTTAGAGGATTGTTATGAGGATTAAATGATATGATAATTCACTTAAAGTACTTAATACAATGCCTGTATAAAGTAAGAATTCAATAAATGGGAACTGTTATTATGATCTGTGTTTGTTGCTGAAGTAACACAATAAAGCCTGAAGGTATAAGTAATAGAAAATTTCCTCCAGTCAATAAATAATGTTATAATTTAGCTCTGCTAGATGGATAAAATTTTGTAGATTATTTAAAAGCTATTCTCCTTGGTTTTCACTTTAATTTTCACATGGAACTGCATTTAGCTTTTTCTCTTTACCTATAATATCTAAAAAATTGAAATAAATTTTATACCCCATGTGAGTGACTAATTTTTAATAAATATAATTTTACAGTCCCATGGGAAACCTCTTATGTAATGTAATGCTTGAAGCTGTCAATTAGATAGTTCTGAGTGTTAAAAAGACCTGTGTTACATTATGGTTTTATCTGTTTTTATATATGCATTTTTTAGATATCACCATTAGTACTAGGTAATAATCTTTTAAGACCTTATTAAATTGAGATCACTTCTTGGATGTATACCAAACTAGTTCCATATATTTTATACACAGTAACCTTTCACATATTTGAAGAGGGCTCTCATGTCCTCCAGTGAACTTCTCCCCCTCTCAGGATATATAAACAAAGGTAGTTAAAGCATTTACCATATGACGATCTGTCTAGTTTCATTACTATCCTCACCAGTACTCCCAACTCATGTAATATGTGAAAAACCTATGATTCCCTGTTAGAAAATCAATATTCAAGGTATTGTTTTACTTCAGAAAGTAGAACAGGAATATCTTTATATCTTTTCCTTTATTTCAAATATTGTACTCTTGTTAATGCTGTATAATATCACATTGACTTTTTTGGCTTGATGTGCAACATTATATTAATTATATATTAATAATAATATATTAAGTAATATCTTAAAAAATACTACACATAATTATAAATAAATAATGTTAGTGATAAGAATAAATATTATTATTGATAATATAGTAATTGTATAATTAATATTATAGAATTATTTTTATATAATACAAATGTATGTATTATATATATACAATACAAATTTATGTATTATATATATAACTCTCATTCAGCTCATTGTCAGTGAAAAGTCATTGAATTTTTATTATGTGGGCTGTGGGAAAGGCTTTCTTAGGCATTACATAGACATAGTCCCCTTTTCAAGCGCAGAAATATTTCCTTCCTTCTTCTCAACACTTTAAAAGATTCTGATGACAACAACTATATATTCTGTATCAAGATGTGCCACTGGGAATAATGTCAACAAAATTGCAAACTAAATTTCTCCAAGCACTTGTTTCCCCACAGATATATTTAAAAAGTTAAAAGCTATCTGACCCACTATATCAATGATCTGGAAAATATTTAAAAACTTAACCAAGTAAACATTCAATTTTTAAAAACCAATTTTGAACATGTTAGTCAAATTTTCTAGCGTTTTTATTCACCTTTGGTTCACCCCTCTTCTTTGTGTTGTAGCAGTCTTGTTCTTGAAGTGGAAGCTGCCTGGTTCCCAATTATTTGTTTCAACCCAGAGGAAGCAGAACAGACCTAATTTGCAAATTATTGTGTGAACATTTTATAATCGGACTGCGGGCTTCCTGAAGTAATGATGAAAGGTGCATGTTTCTGTTTTGCTTGAGTAGATCTCATGGAGAAAAAGTAGTGGGCGCTCATTGTGAAAGCTTCAAGATAGACTTAAAACCTATAGACATTTGGAACAAGAGATTATGGGTGTCTTCAGACATAATAATAGATGATGTAAGAAAGGGAGAAGAATCTGGAATGGAAATCTTTGGTAAGCTAGGATATTCAGAAACAGTTATGTATATTGAGGAATTCAAAAAACCATGAAGAAACCCAGGCAAGATACATGCTCAGAATAGTCTTGAGAAGACTTTAAACTTTCACTTTGGGCTAATCTTATACAAAGAAACCTAGCTAAGTGTCGAAGTGTTCAAGCACAGAGAAAATCAGTAAAACCTGGGAATGGTCATTTTTTTCCTATTTTCTCTGTTTAAAATTTTTGTGCTTTTTTTGTTTGTTTCAATTCTTTGTATTCATGGAAAATTCTTTTTTTTAAAGATTTTATTTATTTATTGGACAGAGAGAGATCACAAGTAGGCAGAGAGGCAGGCAGAGAGAGAGGGGAAAGCAGGCTCCCTGATGAGCAGAGAACCCAGTGCAGGGTTCAATCCCAGGACCCTGAGATCATGACCTGAGCTGAAGGCAGAGGCCTCAACCCACTGAGCCACCCAGGCACCATATATTCATGGAAAATTCTTAACATGAAGTGAAGGAAGGGAGACACCAGTGACACATGGCAAGAAATAATCTTTGCAAAAACAATTTGGAAAAATATAAAAACAATATTCAACAACTAAAAAAGCAACAACACTGGGAAAGAGGAAAATCTGATTTCTAGAGTTACAGCATCATTCAAGTTAAAAATAAAATTTTCCATATAAAGTCATAAAGTATATGAAAAAATGAAAACATGACCCATTCAAAAGAACAGAATAAAATCACTACTGTTTTTAAAGACCAGACATCAAACACATTAGACAATGACTTTTAAAACAGCTATGTTAAATATACTCAAACTGTTAACGGAGAACATAGACAAATAGCTAAAAAAAATCAGGAAAATGACATGAGAACAAAATGAAACTGTCAACAAATAGAAATTATATTAAAAAAATCCAGAAATTTTGGAAATAAAAAGTATTATAAATAAAATATAAAATTCACTAGAAGAATTCAACAGCAAATTTTAGTAGACAAAAAATAAAATTAGAGAACTTGAAGATAGGGTAATTGAAATTAGTATGTGGAGCAAGAAGAGAAAAAAGAAAGGAAAAAAGTAAACAGAACCCAAGAGACTTTTGGTAAACCCTCAAATGGAGCAATATATGCTTAATGGGAGTCCCAGAAAAGCTAGAAAGAAAATAAGGCAGAGAGATTATTTGATGAAATAATGGCCAAAAGAAGTCCTCAATTTAATTTTAAAAATCAATCTACAAAGTTCAAAGTTCAATAAACTCCAAGTAGGATAATCCCAAGGAGACAAGACTGAGACGTAATAATCAAACTGCTGAGTGCCAAAAACAGAGAGAATCTTGTGAGCAGGAAGAGGTAATAATCAAACTGCTGAGTGCCAAAAACAGAGAGAATCTTGTGAGCAGGAAGAGAAAAGTGAATCATTACATTAAATGGATTCTCCATAGGATTATCAGCCAATTTTTCATTCAAACTTTGAGAAACAAAAAAGCAGGAGGATGGTATATTTAAAGTACTGAACACAATCTGTCAACCAAAAATTCTATATCTGGCAAAATTGATCTTTAAAAATGAGCAGAAAAATGAAAACCCAAAAGAGCTGATTGCCACTAAACCTGCCTTATAAGAAATTTCCTGGCAGAAAAATGAAAACCCAAAAGAGTTGATTGCCACTAAACCTGCCTTATAAGAAATGGTAAATGGAGTCTTTGGGGTTAAAATAAACTGATGTAGGACAGTAATTTTCCGACATATGAATAAATACATAACTTTTGTAAAGATAAATATATGGGCTATATAAAAACCAGAATTAACATAATTTTATTTTATTATTTTTTGAATTAATGTAATTTTAGTTTGCAGCTTTACTTTTTATATTTTGTATAATTTAAAAGACAAATGTTTAAACATAATTATAAATCTGTTATACGGAATACAATGTAATAACACATAAATTGTGACAACAATGATATAAAAGGGGATAAAGCCCTACAGGAGTTGTTTTGTATGAAATTACAGTTTAAGTTATCAATTCAATTTATATTATTAGAACTTTAAGATGTTATACGTAAGCCCAATGGTAATAAAAAAGATAATAACTATACAATATACATAAAAGAAATGAAAAGGAAACAAAATACATCACTGTAAAAGTCAATTAAACACAAAAGGAGCAGAAATGGAGAAAATGAGAGAGGAAAGACTATAAGACATACAGGAAACATATAGCCCTTTGTTATCAGGAGCTACATTAAGTACAAGTAGATTGAATTTTCTAAAAGACAGAATTTGGCAGAAAGGATGAAAATACATGATCCAACACTATGCTGTCTGTAAGGGATGCACTTTAGATCTAAAGAACAAATACCTTGAAAGTGTACAGAAAAAGGGATTCATTCAAATAGGATTCAAAAGAGAGGTGAGATAACTATATTAATATCCAACAAAGTAGACATAATTTAAAAACTATAATAAGAGATGAAGTAAGATATTATTATTTATAAGAAAATCAATTCATCATAAGAAGATATAATAACTGAAAGCACATATGGATCAAACAACAGGACTCCAAAATATATGAGGCAAACACTGACAAAACTGATGACAGCAATAGAAAGTTCTTTGATAATATGTGGAAACTTCAGTATTTCACTTTCAATTTTTGATAGAACACCCACAGAGAAGATAAAACACCCACAGTGAAATAAAAGATATGAAGCCTTACTATAAATCATTTATATCTAATAGATATAGAACATGACATGCAAGGAGAGCAAAATGTAAATTTTCTTCAAATGCACGTGAAATATTCTCTAGGATTCATCCTATATAGGCCCCAAAATTAGGCTTAATGACTTTTTAAAATATTGGAATAATGATTTTTTATCATAATGTATTAAAATTAGAAAATAAAATAAACTGAAATATTTACAAATATGTGGAAATTAAAGAATATAATATTAAACAACCACTGGGTCAGTTAAAAAAATCATAAGAGAAATTAGAAAATATCTGGAAATAAATGAAATAAAAAATGAACACACCAGAATTTATGAGATACAGGTTAAAACAAAGCTAAGAGGAAAATTTTTAGCAGAAAATACATACCTTGAAAAAAAAGAAAGATATCAAATCAATAACCTATTGTTACACCTTAAAGGAACTAGAAAAGAAGAGATTTTGTCAAAATCCCAAGCAAGAGGATAGAAGAAATTAAATTTAAAATGGAGATAAACAAATTACAGAAAGAATATATATATATAAAATCCACATAGATAAATGTTGGATCTTAGAAAAAATGAATAATATCAATAAAACTTAGCCTTCCAGGAAAGATGGTGCAGTAGGAGGATGCTAGGCTCCCCTTGTCCCAGGGATTCAACCAGATAACAGTCACATCAGTGTAAATAACCCCGATAATGACCCAAAGCCTGGTAGAACAAACTCCACAACTAAAAGTAGAAAAGAGGCCGAATGGAGGAGGGTAAGAAGAGCAGAGATGCAGTCAGGAACTAAAGGGACACATGAGACTGTCTGTTGGAGAAAGGAAACCCAAGAGCATGAAGAGAGGAGAGAAACAGACCACCACACCAGGGAGCCTACCCAGGGAAAATGAATCCCCATAGCATTTGGTTTTGAAAACCAGAGGAGCCAAACTTCATTAGGTCTCACAACCAGCAGAACTTAAAACATGGAATTTAAAAAAATAAAAATAAAAATCAGTAGGTTCAGCTCTGAGAGAGCAGGTAGTGTGGTCAAGAAGAAACTAAGTTCCTGCCCTTAAAGAGACAGCACAACATACAGCCTTTGGACATATGGTATAGAATCAGCAGTTTGAAAGGCTGGTGAAGTATAAAGGAGGGAGAGTTATTTACTAATTTCAGGGCATGTCCTGGAGGAACAGAAACCCCTAGGGAACTCCTTCAAGAACAAAGGAACTGGCAAACCACATTTCCTTCTCCCTCACCCCAACATAAACACACAGCCACTTGAAGGAACACTACTTAACTTGCTAGCATTGCCATTCCACCCCCCACTTTCTGCTTTTCCCAATCCACCCATTCAGACACTCTGCCTCAGTACAGGTACTGTAGCACCTCTCTTACACAGGAATGATTCTACACAAAGTTCACAGGCACCACCATCCTACCACATCACTTGCTTTACTGTGCTTACAGGGATCTATTCCTCTAGACAGCACTCCAGTCTTAGCATGGCAAGGCCCCTCCCACAGAGGAATGGCGGTACATAAAGCTTGCTAGCAATGACACACTGCCTCCTCCTCCCCATGCTGTACTTTGTTAGATCTCCTTTTTTCAATACATTCTTGGCCAGTGCCCATTCAGGGTGGTGTCAAAGTCTGGCAATGTGTAAGCAGGCACTACAGTGGCCAGCACCACTCCAAAGTGACTCTTGCCCCAGAGAGAGGGAATGGTAACCACACACAGCAGTGATGTGGAGGCTCCAGCAATTGACTGGAGGAAGAAAACTAGTCTGACTGCAGCCCCACCCACCAATGAAAGCTTCTGAAAAGTCAACACAGGGAAAGTGCTCTGCATTTTGGGGCTACTGCATTATTGACAAATGCCTGGTTTCACTCAATTCAAGTCAAAGGGTCCCCAGACTGGCCCTAATATCACAGGGACCAAACTCTACCCACAATAGTCAAAGAGAGCCATTGCAGATGAATGAACTGAAGGAAAAGGTGGATCAAGCATAACAGCAGGGCAAACATTGAAGACACCTCTGAAGTGGCAGGTTCTGGTGAAGAGGGGAAACTACAAGGCAGGGTACTACAGACCTCTTCTTCATAAGGCCATTACTTTCAAGTGCAGGACACATAGCTATCATTACTAACACATAGAAGCAGATACAGAGAGTGAGAAAGAATGAGGAGACTGAGGAATATAACCCAAATGAAAGAATAAGACAAAATCACACAAAGAGACCTTAGTGAAATGAAGATAAATAACATGCTTGATAAAGAATTTAAAGTAATGAATGTAAAAGTACTCCCTGGCCTAGAGAGGAGTGGAAAACATCAATGAGAATCTTAACAATGAGATAAAAAAATAAACAATCAGAGATGAAAAGTACAATAACTGAGATTAATAATATATTATATTTAAAAAATAGTAGACTAGATAAAGCAGAAGAATGAATCAGTAACCCGGGGGACAAAATAGTGGAAAGAAATCTAGCTGAGCAGGTGAGAGAAAAAAATATGCAAAATGTAGACTTAGGGAACTCAGTGACACCATCAAGTGTAATGACATTCACATTATAGGATTCCCAGAACAGAAAGTAAAGGGGGGCAGAAAATCAATTTAAAGAAGTAATAGCTGCAAAATTCCTAAATCTGGGGAAGGAAACAGAAATCCAGATCCAGGAGGTACGGAGAGACTTCAACAGAATAAACCTAAAGAGGTACACAACAAGTTGACATATAATAATTAAAATGGAAAAAGTAGCAATAAAGAAAGAATTTTAAAAGCAGCAAGAGAAAACAAACAAACAAACAAACAAACAAAAAAACAGTTACATGCGAGGAAGCCCCATAAGGGTAACAGACAGTTTTCAACAGAAACTTTGGAGGCCTGAAAGATGTGGCATGGTATATTCAAAGTGCTGAAAGGGAAAAATCTGCAGTCAAGAATATTTTATCCAGAAAGGCTATCATTCAGAATAGGAGAGATAAAGAGTTTCCCAGACAAACAAAAGTTAAAAGAGTTCATGACCACTAAACTACCCTACAAGACGTGTTAAAGGTACTCTTTGGGTGGAAAGAAAAGACCATAAGCATGAGTAAGGAAAGTAGAAAACACAAAAGCAGGGGTCCCTAGGTAGATCAGTGGGTTAATCATTTGTCCTTGGCTCTGGATCCTGGGATTGGACTTCCTTCCGGCTCAGGAGGGAGAGTGCTTCTCAGTCTCCCTTTGCCCCTCCCTCCACTTGTGCTCTCTCTCTTTCTCTTGTGCATTCTCACATTCTCTCTCTCTCAAATAAATAAATGAAATCTTTTTTAAAAAAGCCAGTAAAAAATTAGTATATCTGAGAAAATCAGTTAAGGGTTTGACAAAATAAAAGAATGTAAAGTATGACACCATACATATAAAATGTGGAGAAAAGAGGAGTAAAACATGGGTTCAAACTTAAGCAACTACCAACTTAATATAGAGTACTATATGCAGAAGATGTTATATGCAAACTGAATGTTAATGAAAAATCAGAAGCCAGTAATAGATATGCAAAGATAAAGAGAAAGGAATCTCAGCATATCACTTAAGTAAGCCAACTAATCATGAGAGAAGAGAACAAGAGAAGAAAGGAATGGAGAAAAACTACCAAAAAAACCCATATAACAAGTAACAAAATGGCAATAAATACATATCTATCAAGAATTACTTTGAATGTAAATGGACCCATATATATGCTACCTTACAAGGGACTCATTTTGGACCTAAAGACATTTGCAGATTGAAAATGAAGGGATGGAAAAACATTTATCATGCAAATGGATGTGAAAAGAAAGCCAAGAGAGTAATACTTATATGGAACAAAGTAGACATTAAAATGTAGGCTGTAGGGGGCGCCTGGGTGGCTCAGTGGGTTAAAGCCTCTGCCTTCGGCTCAGGTTATGATCTCAGGGTTCTGAGATCGAGCCCCACATCAGGCTCTCTGCTCAGCGGGGAGCCTGCTTCCCCCTCTCTCTCTGCCTGCCTCTCTGCCTACTTGTGATCTCTCTCTCTCTGTCAAATAAATAAATAAAATCTTAAAAAAAAATGTAGGCTGTAACAGGAAATAAAGACACCTACCTACTATATAATCATTAAGGGAACAATCTAGCAAGAAGATATATAATAGTAAATATGCATCCAACGTGGGAACACCCAAATACTTAAATCAATTAATAGCAAACATACAGGAAGTAATCAACAGTAATCAAGTAGGACAGCCTGGGTGGCTCAGTTGGTTAAGCATCCAATTCCTGATTTTGGCTGAGGCCATAATCAGGTTGTGAGATCAACCCTGTATTGGGCTCTGTGCTAAGCAAGGAGTCTGGTTGGGATTCTCTCTCTTCCTCTCCATCTTCCTAGCCCCCCCCACTCTCTCATTCTCTTTCTCTCAAAAAATAAATAAATACTTTAAAAACAGTAATAAAATAATAGTAGGGGACTTTAAGACCTCACTTACCTTGACGGACAATCATCCAAACGGAAAATCAACAAGGTAAGAGTGGCTTTGAATCACACACTGGAACAGATTTAACAGATATAGTCAGAACATTCCATCCTAAAACAGCAGAATACCATTCTTTTCAAGTGCATATGTAACGTTGTTCAGAATAGATAACATATTAGACCACAAAACAAGGTTAACAAATTCAAAACGATTGAGGTTGCTCCATGCATCTTTTCTGACCACAGTGCTATGAAACTAAAAATCAACCACAAGAAAAGATCTTGAAAGAGCACACACGGAAGTTAAAGAACATGTTACTAAACATTGTATGGGTCAACAAATAAATCAAAGAGGAAATTTAAATACTACATGGAGGGGTGCCTGGGTGGCTCAGTGGGTTAAAGCCTCTGCCTTCGGCTCAGGTCATGATCTCAGGGTCCTGGGATCGAGCCCCACATCGGGCTCTCTCCTTAGCAGGGAGCCTGCTTCCTCTCTCTTTTTCTGCCTGCCTCTCTGCTCACTTGAGAGCTCTCTCTCTGTCAAATAAATAAATAAAATCTTTAAAAAAAAAACTACATGGAGACAATGGAAAATGAATACACGGTGACCCAAAATTTAGGGCATGCATCAAATATATTTTAAGAGGAAAGATTAGAGCAATACAAGCCTACCTCAAGAAGCAAGAAAAATCTCAAATAAATAACCTAAAACTTAGAGCAGAAATAAATAAATAGAAGCTAAACCACAAAAACAAAAAGAATAGAACAGATCAATGAAACCAGGAGCTGGTTCATTGAAAAGATCAACAAAATTAATAAACCTTTAGTGAGATTAATCAAAGGGAGAAAGAGAGGGAGAACTCAAATAATCAAAATCAGAATTGAAAGAGGAGAAATAACAACAGTCAACACAGAAATACAAAGGTTTATAAGAGAATATTATGAAAAATTATATGCCAATGAGTTGGACAATCTAGAAGAAATAGGCAAATTCCTAGAACATATAACCTCCCAAAATGGAATCAGGAGGAAATAAATAAATGAATAAATTGATTACCAGCAATTAAATTAAATCAGTAGTCAAAAACTAACAACAGACAACAGTCCAGCACCAGATGGCTTCACAAGTGAATTCTAGCAAATATTTGAAAAAGAGTTAATATCTGTTCTTCTCAAACTATTGCAAAAATGGAAAAGAATGATTCCAAATTCATTCTATGAGTTTAGCATTATCCTGATGCCAAAACTATATAAAGGGACCATGAAAAAAAAAAAAAAAGAATTAAATGTTAACATCTCTGATGAATATAGATGTATCAATCCTCAAAAAATTTTAGCAAACTGAATCCAACAAGACATTTAAAAAATATTCACCTCAATCACGTGGGATTTATTCCCTGGATGGAAAGGTGGCTCAGTATTCACAAATCAATCAACATGACATGTCACACCAATAAGAGAAAGATAAAAACCATAAGATCATTTAAAATAGAGCAGAAAAAGCATTTGATGAAGTATGGCATCTATCCATAATTAAAAATAAAAAACCCTCAACAAAATAGGTTAAGAGGGAAAATACCTCAACTTAATAAAGTTCATATATGAAAACCCACAGCTAACATATTCAGTGGTGAAAAACTGAAAATTTCACCCTAAGGTCAGGAACAAGGCAAGGATATCCACTCTACTCAATTTTATTCAATGTAATACTGTAAGTCCTAGCTACAGAAAGCAGACAACAACAACAACAACAACAAAAAGCATCCACATTAGTAAGGAAGAAGTAAAGCTTTAACCATTTGCAGATGATATAGTGGTATATATATAGAAAATCCTAAAAACTCAACCAAACATTTACTAAAACTGATAAATGAATTCAGTATGGTTATAGGATACAAAATTAATGCGCAGGAATTCACTGAATTTCTATACAGTATAGAATTTCTATACTGAATTTCTATGTTTCTAATAATGAAACAACACAGAGAGAAATTAATAAAGAAATTCCATTTACAATTGCACCAAAAATATTAAAAATAGGTAGGAATAAACTTAACCAAGGATGTAAAAGACATGTAACTCTATAAAACAGTGATTTAAAAAATTGAAGACAACTAAAAAAAAGGAATAAATATTCCCTGTTCATGGATTGAAAAAACAAATTTTGTTATAATGTCTATATTACCCGATGTAATCTACAAACTTAATGCAATCTATGTTAAAATACCAAGAACATTTTTCACAGAACTAGAACAAATGATCCTAAAATTTGTATGGAATCACAAAAATCCCAATAGCCAAAGCAACTTTGAAAAAGGCTAGAAAAACTGGAACTATCACAATTTCAGATTTCAAGTTATATTACGAAGCTGTAGTAATCAAAATAGTATGGTAGTGACAAAAATAGACACATAGATCAATGAACAGGCAAGAAAGCGCAGAAATAGACCTACAATTATAAACTCAATTTACATCTAACAAAAGACGCAAGAACATGCAACGGGAAAAAGAAAGTCTATTCAACAAATGTGAACAGTTAAATGCAAATAAATGAAACTGGACCAGTTACTTGCACCATACACAAAATAAATTCAAAATGGATTAAAGATCTAAATGTGA
Source organism: Procyon lotor (assembly GCA_028646535.1). Lineage (NCBI taxonomy): Eukaryota > Metazoa > Chordata > Mammalia > Carnivora > Procyonidae > Procyon > Procyon lotor. Next base: position 48,858,017 of record CM053612.1, read on the forward strand.
TAACTGAAACCGTAAGAAACCAAGAAGAGAGCATCAGCAGTAATTTCTCTGGCATGTGCCATAGCAATATTTTTCTAGATGTCTCCTGAACCCAGGAAAATAAAAGCAAAAATTAAACTATTGGGACAACATCAAAATGCAAATCTTCTGCACAATGAGGGAAACAATCAACAAAGCTAAAAGACAACCTATGGAATGGAAGAAAATATGTGCAAATGACATCTCCAATAAAGAGTCAGTATCCAAGATATATATTTTTTTAAAAAACCTTATAAAATTCAGCATGTTAAAAAACAAATTAGCCAATTAAAAATGGGCAGAAAATATGAACGGACATTTCCCCAAAGAAGATATCCAGATGGCTAACAGATACATGAATGGATGCTCAATATCACTCATCATCAGATAAATGCAAATCCAAACCACAATGAGATATCACTTCACATCTGTTAGAATGGCTAAAATAAAAAAAAACACAGGAAACAGATGTTGGTTAGAACATGGAGAATAATAACCCTCTTATCCTATTATTGGGAATACAATCTGGCACAGCCACTCTGAAAGACAGTATGGAGGTTCCTCAAAAAATTAAAAAATAGGATTACCCTACAATCCAGTAATCACACTACTGAGTATTTACACCAAGAAATATAAAAACACTAATTCAAAGGCATACATATAAGAAAGATAAATAACATGATTACACTCATATATGGAATTTAAGAAATAAAACAAATGAGCAAAGAAAAAAGAAAAAAGAGAGAGAGGGACAAAACAGAAAACAGATTCTTTATTTTGGTGAACAAATTGATGGTTACCGGAGGGGAGGTGGGTGGGAAGCTGGTAATATAGGTGATGGGGATTAAAGAGTGTACTTATTGTGATGACACTATGTGATGTATGAAATAGTTGAATCACTATATTTTATACCCGAAACTAATATAACATCATATTTGAACTGTATTGCAATTGAAATAAAATGAACAACTTATAAAAGAATTATGTAAATAATATGAGTTATTCTATGTCTATAAATAAGATAAGCTACACTAAATGGAAAACAGTCCTAGAAACAAACTACCAAGACTGAACCATGAAGAAATAGAGAAGTTAAATAGACATAAACAGTAAGTTTATTAAAACAGCAATAAAAAAACCTCAATAAAGATTTGCCCTGGACACAGCTTCACTGGTGAATTATACCAAATATTTAAGAAGGATTAACACCATTCTCAAATTCTTCCAAAAAAATTAAAGGGAGAGAATACCTCCTAATTCAGTCTATAAATTCAGCATTACCTTGATAGCAAAGCCAGACAAAGACAGAGCAAGGAAAGCAAACCAGTATCCCTTACCAATATTAATGGTAAATTCCTCAACAAAATACTAGCAAACTGAATTCACCCACGTATTAAAAGAATTATACACCATGGTCAAGTGGAGTTTATTCACAAATTGCAAATATTGTTTCATATTATAAAAATAAATCAAAGTAATATGCCACATTAAAGGATGAAGGGAAAAATCACATGGCCACCTAAATAGTTGCAGAATGAATATTTATTTGAAAAAATTTAACACCATTTATGGTTAAAGAAAATAAATTAGAATTGGAGGTGTATCAGTTTGCATGAATACATTCTTTGACTTCATCTTCTCTTAGCCTTCTCTCTGTGTTTGCTTATCTGTCTCCAAATTTTTCATTTTTGTATCATTGCTGCTGAACATATTGGGTATGAGCCCAACAATAATAAACTCATTTTAACTTGATTAATTTTATAGGGATCTTATCTCCAAATAGAGTAGCTTTCTGAGACAATGGGAGTTATGACCTCAAAATACAAATTTTTGGAAGACACATTTCAGTCCATAAGTGAAAGCAACTTCCTTAAATTATAAACCCATGGCTACTATCATAATCAGTAATGAAAGATTAAAAGGTTTGCTTCTAAAAACAGTAATAAACCAAGAATGCCTAGTTCTATTACATCTACTCAACATAATATTGAAAGTTCTACCCAGATAAATTAGTCAATAAAAAGAAAAATTATCCAAATTTGAAAAAAGGAGGTAAAGTTAGATATGTTCACAAATGACATGAGATTAATAAAACCCTAAAGATCCCACTATAAAACTGCTAAAGTTAAAGACAAATTTAGCAAAAAGACAGCATACAAAATCAACACTTAAAAATCAACTACATTTCTAAACTTGAACAGTACAAAATGGAAATTAAGAAACAGTTCCATTTTTTTTTTAAGATTTTTTATTTATTTGACAGAGAGAAACACAGCGAGAGAGGGAACACAAGCAGAGGGAATGGTAGCGGGAGAAGCAAGCTTCCCACAGAGCAGAGAGCCTGATGCAAGGCCCGATCCCAGGACCCTGGGATCATGACCTGAGCCGAAGGCAGACGCTTAATGACTGAGCCACCCAGGCGCCCCAAGAAACAGTTTCATTTACAATAAACTCAAAAGAATAAAATAGTTTAGGAATAAACTTAACCAAGGAGGCAAGAACTTGTATGCTGGAAAGTACAAACATTGCTGAAAAAAATTAAAGACAAATTAATAGAAAGGCATTCCTCGATCATGGATTGGAAGTCTTGATACTGTTGAGATGACAAGACTACCCGAAGTTGTCTAGATGTTTACTGCAATCCCTATCAAAATCCCAATGGAATTTTACACAGAAATTTAAAAAAATCCCCCCCAAATTCATATGGACTTCAAGGGACTCCAAATAACAAATTTTGAAAGAGAAAATCAAAGCATAGCGATGCCTGGGTGACTCACTTGGATGACGCAGTTGGTTAAGCCTTTGCCCAGGGTCCTGGAATCAAGCCCTGTGTTGGGCTCCCTGCTCAGTGGGGAGCCTTCTTCTCCCTCTCCCTCTGCTGGTCTCCTTACTTGTGCCCTCTCTTTTCTGTCAAATAAAAATCTTTAAAAAAAAAGAAAGAAAATCAAAGCATAAAGATTCAATTCCTGAATTCAAAACTTACTACAGACTACAGTAACCAAAACTGTGTGGCACAGGAATAAGGGCAGACATATACATAGGGGAAATAGAATAAGAGATACAAAAAAAAAAAAAAAAGAAAGAAAGAAAGAAAGAAAGAAAGAAAGAAAGAAAGAAAGAAAGAAAGAAAGAAAGAAAGAAAGACTCTAACATATATGTTCCTAACCAAGAAAAGGAAAAGGCAACCTATTCATAATATAAAGAAGACACTGTATTAATCAGGATCCTCCAGAAAAATAGACTATATATAAATATATAGGTACATTCTATCTCTGAGAAACAAATTGAGGGTTTTAGAGGGGAGGGGGGCTCCTCATATTTGGAAAGTATTCAACCATTATTTTTTTCAGTAAAATTTCTGCATCTGTCTCTCTCTGTCTTCTACTTCTGGGATTCCCATAATGTTTATATTAATTCTTTTTTTTTCTTATATTCTATAAATCCCATAGTCTTTCTTTGCTTTTTAATTTGTTTTTCTTTTTTCCCCTCTGTTTATTTTCAAATAATTTGTCATTTACTTCATAGATTCTTTTTTCTGCTTGATCAAGTCTGGTGTTGGACATTCTGTCCTGTGTGTGTGTGTGTGTGTGTGTGTGTGTGTGTTTACTTGTGACTTTAGTTTTTTTTTAATTGTTATTTTTATTTATTTATTTTTTTTTTGGTGACTTCAGTTTTTTAGAGCATTTAAAGTTCAAGGCAGAATAGAGGGTGAGGGACAGATTTCCCAAATATTCCCTGCCCCCCACATACATAGCCTCTAATTATCGACTTCTACTATCAGAATGGTACGTTTTTTACAATTGATGAGCATATGTTGACACACTATAAACACCTCAAATCCATAATTTACATTATAGTTCACTCTTGGTGTTGTACATTCTAAGTGTTTGAACAAATGTATAATGCTATATATTCATTGTTATGATATTATACAGTATATTTACACTTTCCTAAAAATCCTCTGTGTCCCACCTATTCATGTTTCTGCCACTACCAAACCCTTGAAAGTACTGCCTTTCTTACTGTCTTTATGGTTTTGCTTTCCCCAGAATGTCATATTGTTGGAATTATATACATTATGTAGACTTTTCAGATTGGCTTCTATTAAATGAATTAATAATATGAACTTAAAGTTCTTCATGTCTTTTCATGTGTGGTAGTTCATTTCATTTTAGTGTTGTATATTCCAATATCTGAATGTGCCACAGTTTACTTATCCATTTACCATCTGAAAAGACATAGTAGTTGTATCCATGCTTTGACATTAAGTATAAAATTATTATGAATGTCCTTGTGCCAATTTTTTTTTAAAGATTTTATTTATTTGACAGAGAGAAACACAGTGAGAGAGGGAACACAAACAGAGGGAATGGAAGTGGGAGAAGCAGGCTTCCTGCCCAGCAAGGAGCCCGACGCAGGGCCTGATCCCAGGACTCTGGGATCGTGACCTGAGCCGAAGGCAGACGCTTAATGACTGAGCCACCCAGGTGCCCTCCTTGTGCCAATTTTTATGTTGACATAAATTGTCAACTCCTTTGGATAAATACCAAGGAGTATGGTTTCATTTACTGTATTTTTCATCTTTCTCTTTCTTTGTTAAACTCATTTTGTTCATGTATTGTTTTCCTGCTCATTGAGTTGTCTGTCCATGTTCTTTTACAGCTCATGGGCTTCTTTAAGACAGTTATTTTGATTTCTTTGTCAGGCAATTTATAGATCTCCATTTTGGTCTTGGTTACTGAAAAATTATTGTTTTCCTTTTATGGTGTCATGCTTCCTTGATTGTGTTTCTTATAGTTTTGCATTATTGTCTGCACATTTTTAGACCTATTTACCTACTCCAGTCTTTGCTGACTGGCTTTGGGAGAGAAATACCTTTATCATATGGTATTTGCTTTTCCCTTATCAGTCTGCCTAGTAGCCATTCTGAGGATCTTTCAGACCTCTTCTATCGATGCAACCACTCCACACATCTTGTTTCCTTCTTGGGAGGATCCTTAAAATAATATTTTTTCTCTCAATAAAGCAAAGTCACTCTGGGTGCTGAGAGCGTCTCATTTGTTTTCTCTGGGTGGAAGTATTCTAAAATGCTCTAGTCTTCTCCCAATTCTGCTGAGTTGAGCTGGCTTCCTGTGTGTGCTTGTGATTCCTCTGTAAAAACTTGTACTTACTGTCAGGGACTTTACAAGGGGATGTGATGTGGTGTGTGGAGCATTAGGAGTGCCCATGCACCAGCTTGAAGGAGTCAGGAGCCTGGGAGCCCATAGGTAGCTCATGGACAGGCTTCCTGATGAGGTCCAGAAAAAAACAAACAAACAACAATAAAAACAAATAAAAAACTATAGTAATATCTGTGTCACTTTCATGAGTTCTGAACCTTGGTTACTGTGCTGCAAGACTCTCCCAAACCTTCAGCTTTGCTAATCATCTCAGCATTATAAGTGAGGCATGAAAGAAATGGGCTCTTGGGCTGTGTCTCATTTGGCTAGGGAAACCAGGCATTCACTAACTACACTCTCAATTTCCCCTGTGGGAGAAATCAGAGGTTAAGTTGGTCTCTTGAAACTGAGCTTTGTCTTGTGGGAAAGTAATGTGGATAACTTGAAACTATTTTTATATTCTTCAATGCATCTATACTTAGGATTTTTGCTCCAAAGGTGTTCTTGTATTTCTCGGCTGAACTCCTGGATTTCCACAAAACTACTGTTGTCCATGGTTGTCAAAATAAATATTCTGTGGAGGGATGAATATAGAAAATCCTCATTCTTCCCCAGACCTTGTTGTCACCAATTTTCCAATCATGTTCCTTCTGAGTCCCTGACTACCTAGCTAAACTGTTGGAAATAGCCCATAAATTGTTATGTAATCATACCTCTGGCTATTTCTCCTTCCAAGCAAAGTGAACAACTGGGTGCACTGCTGAAAGTTCTACCCCCTGCGAGATAGAAGGGAACTTCACCACTCTCCTTCAGTTGGTCTAGAGAGAGGCTGGAGTGCTGTAGCAGTTCACTTTCAGGTCGTGACTGCATATAATGAAGCATTATTTGTAAGCCAAGCCCAAGTCCTCTTCCTCTGCCAACTGTCATAGGTGCACGCTGGGATACAGAATGCAATGTAGCAAAAGTGGGAATCATGGACATTTGGGCCACTTCTTCATGTAACTTAATTGTGCTATTAAGGCATACACTAACTTAATCATGTATATACTACTTCCATTTGATGGCGGAGTGTTATTGTGCACACTCAGCATTATGGTTTGGTGGGTCAGATAACACCCAGTTTATTATGAGTAACTAAGTTTGCATGGTAACTTTGAAGTCTTTGTTTAAGTGTTCAATCTCTACTAAGTCCAATAGCAAGCTAGGAACTCTTTCTCAAAAAGAGAGTAGATATCTTCATATTATGGAAATGCTTTGCTCCAAAATTATAGAGCCTTGTTCTGTGATTCACCTGCATAGTTATGTTGTGACTGACATGTAAATGTCTTACCATTAAATGTACTACAGTTTTTACTTCTCTGTCACTAGGTTCAACAAGCATATATAATCACACACACTTGCCTTTGGCAGTTGAGTATTGCCACGTGGCTCTGGCCACTCTAAGATCCAATTATTCTTGCTGTATTTAAGTTTTCCACTTAAGTGGCTATAATTCTCACTGTAATATCTGTTGTGCAGAATAGAGCTACCATCGAGTTCTTTAAGGATACTGGGGCTCCCCTCAGAAATTTATTTCTCAAAGTATTGATGAAGGTATGTGTTCTGGACCCTCTGAATGTGGGTAAATAGATCTTAAATAACAAATTCACTCTAACATTCTGATCTCCCCAAACCTCTGAATCCTTTTCTCTACATTAAACCAAGGAATTTCAGGCATTTCCAATTCACTCACAGTGGGCCATTTTTTGATCAATATTTCAGCCAATCAACCAAAGTTTTGGTGTCCCTTTTAACTCCCAAAACTGCAACATTAAATTCAGAATGTCTGCTTAGTAGAAACATCCTTAGTGTCCATTCTTATAGCTGTTCCTCAGAGTTCTGCTTGTATAAATTGGAAAGATCAAGTAGTTCTAGAGATTTTAAAGATCTTCACCTTTAAGGACCTTTTGGGACTTAAGTCTAGTTATAGTTCTGGAAGAAAAGAGGAATGGTAGGGATGGGTCCAGAGGAAAGTTACCATTATCTTCCATGGCAATGGCATCAGGGGAAGCAATTACCATTTCTTCAGGCAATGTTAGGTTAATCCCCTTATATGGTGGTGGAAAGGCCAATACTACTGTGGGTGAGGAGAGGGGAGGTCACCTCTGCTGGGATTGGGGAAACAACTTTTGCTGGGCATTGGGAGGTTATTTCTGCTGGGGATGGGGAAATCTCTTCCACTGGCCAAGATGAATAATCAGAATTTAAGATGTCAATGTCTTCAGCTGCATCAGCATCTTCCCCAAAGTCTTCATCCAATTATACATGATTTCCTCATTTTACTATCAATGCTCTCACTTTGACAGTAGATACTCTCTGATTCTAAGTTTAACTTGCTGTGCAATTTAACTAATTACAGGATCAGTTTCTATGTTTGACTTTCAACAATTTCAGTGTTATGGTTACAGGAAATAAGGCTCTCCTTCCTGACTCACATAGTGGATCCTAGACATTTATGTAACTCTTGCATCAAGTAGCATTTTCTTGTATATTCAACTCTGTTATACATTTTTTAATTGGGTTGATTTTTGTGTGTGCTGTTGAATTGTGGGCATTTCTCTAAAGAAAACATGCAAATGTCCAGATAAGCACATGTAACTGTGTTCAACATTAATAGCAATTGGAAACTACAAATCGAAATGACAAGAAGCTATTACTTCACATTCATTAGGATGACTATTAAAAATAGTATTACTGAAGATGTTGTGAAATTTGAATCCCTAGTGCATTGTCTGGTGGGAATGTAATATGGTGCAGTTGTCATGGAAAACATTTTGACAGTTTCCTAAAAAAATAAGCATAACATTACAATGAGATCCAGCATTCCATTTCTAGATACATAACCAAAGAATTCAAAGAGAGGCTCAAACAGATACTTGTATATACATGTTCATAGCAGCATTGTTAACAATAGCCAAAAGGTGGAAGCAACCCAAGTATTCATCAATGGGAGAATGGATTAAAAAATGTGGTATATACCTACAACAAGATGTTATTAAGCATTAAAAAATGAGATAATGATACATGCCACAACATGGATGAACCTTGAGAATACTACACTTAGAGGAGTACATTATTATAAAAAGATGAGTAACATGGTTAAGTTTAAAAAAGTAATTTTCAGGTAGGATAAGCTTAATTTACTTGTATTCATTACCACCTTGTACCATTCTCTGCTCTCAATTGTCAAAAATAACTTCATCCCCCCTTGTTTGGCATCTACTTATTTCATACAATGAAGAACAGAGGTTGAAGATATAACTAGGTTTAAGAAGTACTTAGGAAGGTTTGGAGACTCCAAACTGAGCCCCACGCACCACAGATAGAAGCACTCCTCCACGGGCTAGCTGAGCACAGAGCATGGGCCACAGACAAGGGAGATGGGAGTGATAAGGCTTTCCTCTGAAGGCGTGTGGAGGATCCGGGCGCCCAGCATTCGGCTTCTCTGGGCCGGAAACTGGGAGGCCGCCATTTTCATTCCCGGCCTCCAGGGCAGTATGGAAAGCGCTCAGGGAACAAAGACTCCCAGAGTGAACCTGAGCAAAGTGCTTGGCCCATCCCCTGGCAAGGGAGGTGCAATTCCGCCTTGGGCAAAGACATTTGAGAACCACGGCAATGGGCCCCTCCCCCAGAAGATCAGCGAGAATATCCAGCCAAGACCTACTTAATCAATCAGTGAAAACTGTGGAACTCCAGAGAATATTTATCTCTCACCCATCTACTCTTACCTTGACAAAATGAGGAGGCGGAAAAACTCACCATAAAAAAAAAGAAGAGACAGTACCAATGGCTAGAGACATAGTCAATGTGGACATTAGTAATATGTCAGAAATAGAGTTCAAAATGACAGTTATCAAGATAATAGCAGGGCTTGAAAAAAGCATAGAAGATATTAGAGAAACTCTTTCGGAAGAAATAAAAGCCCTTTCTGGAGAAATAAAAGAAATAAAATCTAACCAAGTTGAAGTTAAAAAA
>CM053612.1:48867707-48901179 GCA_028646535.1 Procyon lotor
CCTTTAATATTTCCTGAAGGGCCGGTTTCTTGGTCACATACTCTTTTAATTCTTGCTGATCTTGGAAGCTCTTTATCTCTCCATCCATTTTGAATGTCAGCCTTGCTGGATAAATTATTCTTGGCTGCATGTTCTTCTCATTTAGTGCCTTGAATATGTCTTGCCAGCCCTTTCTGGCTTGCCAGGTTTCTGTGTACAGGTCTGATGTTATTCTAATGGCTCTTCCTCCATATGTAAGGGATCTCTTCCCCCTGGCTGCTCTCAGGACCTCTTGTATAAAATTATAATTTGCAAATTTTACTATGATGTGTCTCGCTGTATTTCTAGACTCATTGATCTTGGAAGGTGTCCTTTCTGCCTCTAGGATGCGTACCCTTGTTCCATTCCCCAGACTGGGGAAATTTTCATTCAGAGTTTGGTCAGCTATATCTTCTAGTCTTCTGTCTTTCTCAACCCCCTCTGGGATTCCAATAATTCTGACTTTGGAACGTTTCATGGTGTCATTTATTTCCCTAAGTCTTCTCATGACTCCTGAACAGTTTGCTCCAGCTGTCTTCCTGTCCTTTCTTCTCTATCATTTTATCCTCTAGATCACTAATTCTATCCTCTGTCTCCGTAATTCGGGCTGTTAAACTATTTAGATTGGATTGGATCTCACTGATAGCACTTCGTACATCGGCTAAGCTGGATTTCATTTCTGCTCTTAGAGATTCTATATTGTCATTGATCTTAACCATTTCCTGGATAATTGTCAGCCTGAATTCCCTTTCTGACATGCTGTCAATGTCCATGTCTAATAGTTCTGAGGGAGAGGGCGCAGTCTCTGGGTTCTTCCTCTGTTGGGTGTTCCTCCTCCTCGTCATTTGGATGGGAGGTGAGGAGAGGATGTATAGTTGGATATTTCACCCACGATCCAGGTAGGGTGCACTCTGGAAGGTTTAGGAGCAATTGGGATTCACCACCCAAAAGAAAGAATAAGGATAAAAAAGATAGAGAGGAACACAGAAAGGGGGAGTCTCAGCCAGAATGGGCCCCAACAAAAAGATTCATGAAGTATATAGACCAACAAAAACAAACACATAGATCGATGAGAGTAGATAAGAAATAAAAGAACCTAGTCAGAATGAACCCCAGGAATAACTTTTTTCTATAGTACCAGAACAAAAGCAAATAGGCAGAAACTCTGACAGAAGGATAAGATGGGAGGTTGGTTATAACTCCTCGTGTGCGAGGACGGTTATTTATCGTTGTATTAAGCCTCTAGATATAATGTTAATTAGTTTAAAAAAATAAAAACAGAAAACAAAATCAAACCAAGAAAAGTGAAAACAAGTGAATAAAAGTTAAAAGAAAAGAAAAGAACAGAAAGTGAATGGAGAAAAAAACTTGTATCTATGAAATATACTGTTTTGAGGGTATTATCAAGCACTTAGTATATTGATTTCCCCTGATGTTGGGGGTTTAAAAGTCTTATGGTGACTCTGTGGTTATAGCCTTTTTTATTTTTTTATTTTTTGACTTGTCTTCTGGGGGAGGGGCCTGGCCAGTTGTTTTCTGGTCAATCTTGCTTGGGTTGAGTCACCCTGTCCCCCAGTCAAGGGGCAGAGCTCTGTGGAACCCGGTTTCTCAGTCTCTAGCTCTGTGTAGGCTTTTGGCCTTTTGTAGCTTTTTCTCCTTTTCAGAGAGTCTGAGCGCGGGATCTGTCTGTCTGCACCCAGACCTCCCTGTCACAGAGAAGCCGCAGTCTTCTCCCCTCTGGGTGCACCAGAAGGAACACTCCCCTCCCCAAACCTCCCAGTGCAGCCGCCTTTTCCAGGCGGTGGGCACTCGGCAGTTTGGCGGCTCCGCGCGAGTAAGCGCGCTCCCCTGCACTAGGGGCTCTAGGCCGCAGCGGGGTGTGGTCGGATTCTTGCCAATATTACTGCACCCGCAGGCAGTGCAGTTTTTGCCTTTGGTGGTGCACTGTCTAGAGAGCGCTGTACACGGAGACAAGCTGTGGTGTGGGCTCTGGGACCCAGCAGACTCTCCAAGGTGCTTTCAGGAGCGCGCGCACCGGGCCCACAAATGGTGCGGGGAGCGGGTCTCTGCCCCCCACTGGTCTCTCTTTGAGGCGAGCGGTGTCCCTCCCCGGGGCGTGGGTCCAGGCTTGTGCTTACGCCCACCCCCTTCCACTCACTGCTCCTCAGAACCTTATGCCCTTTTTTAGTGTTTTTAACCAGGCTCTAAGTTATTGCTGCTCCTCAACCACCTGGCGCTTTCCTTTGGGGTATTACTGTCCTTGCGCCACTTCTGGTGGCTCCCTCCCCCTTTTGTTTATCCTCCGTTACCGTTTTTTACATGTTCCCACTTTGCTTTACCTCTCTGCTGCTGTCTTCTGCTCCCGCAGAGATCCAGAAGTGAAAAGTCTTGCTCCTCCAGCTGATTTTATGGGTGTTCAACGTGGTCTGGCAGATATCCAGCTCACTTTTGGGGACAGGTTGCAACAAGGTGTCCTACCTCTCTGCCATCTTGCCCCTCCCTCTCCCCATCATTTATTTAAACTCCCAACCCTCTCCTCTGGTAGCCATCAGTTTGTTCTCTATAATTAAGAGTCTGTTTCTTGATCTCTGTCTCTGCCTTTCTATCTCTTTCTTTTTCTCTCTCTTCCTCTCTTGTTTTTCACCTTTGGTCTTTTGTTTTGTTTTTAAATTCAATGTATGAGTGAAATCATATGGTATTTGTCTTTCTATGAGTGACTCATTTCCCTTAGCGTTATACTTTCTAACTCCATCCACGTCATTGAAAATAGCAAGAGTTCATTCTTTCATATGGGTGAATAATATCTATCATCTATCCATCTATCTATTTATCTATCTATCTCACTTCTTTATCCATTCATCAACTGATGGATGCTTAGGCTGCTTCCAATATTTTGGCTAATGTAAATAGTGTTAGGGTGTATATATCATTTTGAGTTGTTGTTGTTGTTGTTGTTGTTGTTGTTGTTGGTATTCTTTGTGTAAATAACCACTAGTGTGATTGCTGGATCATAGGGTAGTTCTACTTTTAACTTTTTGAGGAATTTCCATACCATTTACAACAGTGGTTGCAGTAGTTTGTATTCCCATCAAACGTGCACAAGTGTTCCTTTTTCTTCACATCCTTGCCAATACCTGTTGTTTCTTGTGTTGTTGATTTTAGCCATTCTGACAGGTGTGAGGTGAAACTTTGTTGTAGTTTTGATGTGAATTTCCCTGATGGTAAGTGATGATGAGAATATTTTCATGTGTCTGTTGGCCATCTGTATATTTTCTTTGGAGGAATGTCTGTTCATGTTGTCTACCCATCTTTAAATTAAATTATTTGTTTTTTGAGAATTGAGTTTTAAAAAGTTCTTTATATATTTAGATATTAACCCCTTGGCACATGTCATTTGCAAATATCTTCTTCCAATCTGTAGATTGTCTTTTAGTTTTTTGATTGTTTCCTTCACTCTGTAGTTTTTGTTTTTGTTTTGTTTTATCTTGAACAAGTCCCAATAGTTTATGTTTGTTTTTGTTTCCTTCACCTCAGGATACATATTAAGAAAAAAATTCCTACAGCTGATGTCAAAGAAATTAATCCCTGTATTTTCTAGAATTTTCAAGGTTTCAGGTCTCACTTTTAGGTCTTTGATCTATTTTGAATTTATTTTGTTGTATGATGTAAGAAAGTAGTCCAATTTCCTTCTTTTGCATATTTCCGTGCTGTTTTCCCAACACCATTTGTTGAACAGACTGTCTTTTTGCAACTTTCCTGCTTTGTAAATGATTAATTGACCTTAGAGTTGTTAGTTAATTTCTGGGTTTTCTATTCTATTCTCTTGAGCTATGTCTATTTTTTTGCCTCACAGTACCATACTGTTTTGATTAATAAAGCTTTGTAATGTAATTTGAAGTCTGGTATTTGTGATGCCTCCAGCTTTGCTTTTCTTTTTCTAGATTGCTTTGGCTATTAGGCTATTTGGGTTTTTTGTGGTTTTGCAAATTTTAGGATTATTTATTCTAGTTCTATGAAAAATTCTTGTGGCATTTTGATAGGAATTGCATTAAATATGTAAATTGTTTTGGGAACTACAGACATATTAACAAAATCTATTCTTCCATTTTATGAGTATGGAATGTATTTCCCCTTGTGTTGTCTTTAATTTCTTTCATCAGTGTTTTATAGTTTTCAGAGTACAGATATTCTACCTCTTTGGTTAGGTTTATTCCTGGGTGTCTTATAGCTTTAGTTGTATAGTTGTATGTGTGATTGTTTTCTCTATCTTTCTGCTGCTTCATTATTAGTGTATAAATGTAACAAATTTATGTACATTCATTTTGTATCTCAAAACTTTACTAAATTCATTTATCAGTTCTGGCATAATCTGGTAGAGTCTTTTGAGTTTTCTATATGTAGTATCAAGTCATCTGCAAAGAGTGAAAGTTCTAATTTTGGTTTACCAATTTGAGTGCCTTTTATTTATTTTTGTTTTTTGACTGCTGAGGCTAAATCTCCCAGTACTATGTTGAATGAAAGTGAAGAGAGTGGACATATTTATCTTGTTCCTGATCTTAGCTGTGGGTTATTCATATATGGCTTTTATTATTTTTGTGTATATTCCCTCTAAACCTGCTTTGTTGGGGGTTTTATCATGAATGAATGTTGTACTTTATCAAATGCTTTCTCTGCTTTTATTGAAATGATCAAATGGTTCTTACTGCTTCTCTTATTGTTGTGATTTATCACATTGATTGACTTGCAAAATGAACCACCCTTACAACCAATGAATAAATCCCACTTGATCATGATGAAAAATAATTTTAATGTATTGCTGAATTTGGTTTGCTAGTATTTTGTTGAGGATTTCTGCATCTAAGTTCATCAGGGATATTGGCCTATAGTTCTTTTTTTTGTGGTGTCTTTATCTTGTTTTTATATTAATGTTGAACTCATAGAATGCATTTTGGTTTTCTTTCCTTTTCCATTTTTTTGAAATAGTATGGGAAGAGTAGATATTCACTCTTCTTTAAATGTTTGGTAGAATTCACCTGTAAAGTCATCTGATCTTGGACTTTTGTTTTTTGGAAGGTTTTTTTTTTTTAATTTTATTTATTTTTTTGACAGAGAAAGAGAGATCACAAGTAGGCAGAGAGGCAGGCAGAGAGAGAGGGGGAAGCAGGTTTCCTGCTGAGCAGAGAGCCCAATGTGGAGCTTGATCCCAGGAGCCTGAGATCTTGACCTGAGCTGAAGGCAGAAGCTTTAACCCACTGAGCCAAGAGGCACCCCATTTTGGGAGTTTTTTGATTACTGATTTAATTTCTTTGCTGGTTATTGGTCTGTACAAATTTCCTATTTCTTCCTGTTTCAGTTTTGGTAGTTTAAGTGTTTATAGGAATTTGTCCATTTCTTCCAGGTTTTCCAATTTGTTAGCATATGTTCTTTCATAATATACTCTTATAATTGTATGTCTGTGGTGTTGGTTGTGATTTCTCCTCTTTCATTTGTGATTTTATTTGAGTCCTTTCTCTTTTTTTCTTGAGAAGTCTGCCTAGAAATTTATCGACTTTATAGATTTTCTCAAATAACCAGCTCTTGATGTCATTGATCTATTCTAATTATTCTAATGTGTTTTATTTTTAGTTTATATAACATTTATTTATACTTAAGCTTTATCATGTCCTTCTTTCTGTTGAATTTAGATTTTGTTTGTTGTTCTTTTTCTGACTCCACTAGGTGGAAGCTTAGACTCTTTGAGATTTTTCTTTCTTCTTGAGTTCAGCTTTTATTGTTATAAAATTCCCTATTACAGCCACTTTTGCTTTATCCCAAAGGTCTTACCATTGTGTTTTTATTTTCAGTTGTTCCCATGTACTTTTATTATTTCTTCTTTTTTCTTTTATTTCCTGGTTGACCCATTCATTGTTTAATAACACATCATTTAAGCTCCATGTGTTTGTGGTCTTTCCATATTTTTTTTCTTGTGAGTGAATTCCAGTTTCATAGTGTTGTGGTTTAAAAAAACATACTATGATTTTGATTTTGAATATGTTGAGACTTATTTTGTGGATTAATAGGTGATGTCTTCTGGAGAATGTCCCATATATGTTTGGAAATAATATGTACTCTGTGTTTTAGGATGGAATGTTCTACATATTTCTGTTAAATCTATCTGTTCTAGTATGTCATTCAAAGACATTGTTTCTTTGTTGTTTTCTGTTCAGATGCTATCTCCATTGATATACATGGAGTACTAAAGTTCCTTTCTATTATATTATTATTGGTTAGTACATTTGTTGTTGTTTTATGTATTTAGATGCTCCTATGTAGGGTGCATAAATATTCGCAATTGTCATATTTTCTCGTGGGATTGTCCCCTTTTATTATTATATAGTGTCCTTTTTTGTCTCTTCTTAGTCTTTGTTTTAAAATCTAGTTTGTCTGATAGAAGTATTGCCACTCTGGCTTTCTTTTGACACTCATTTCATGAGAGATGTTTCTCCATCCCCTCACTTTCAATCTGCAGGGGTCTTTAAGTCTAAAATGAGTCTTGTAGGCAACATATGATGTCTAATTTTTTCATACCCACTCCATCATCCCAAGTGTTTTGATTAGAGCATTTAGTCCATTTGCATTCAAAGTAATTATTGATAGAATTATTATCTGTTTTGTGGTTTTTCTAAAGATTTCCATCTTTTGTCTTTCTTTCATTGTTTGCTGATTTTCTTTAGTGATATATATTGATTTTGTTCTCTTTATTGTTGCACATTTATTTGTGGTTTTTGATTTATGGTTGCCACTAAGTTTATATATAACCTCTTCTATAGATAAGCGTCTGTAGTCAGTTGATGGTAGTTTAAGTTTCAACCTATTCTTTACTTCTCTCTTCCTCACACTTTAGGTATATTTTACATCCTTCTATTTTGTGAGTTCCTTGAGAGGTTTTTTATTTTACAGAAATATTCATTTTTATTGCTTTATTATTTCTTGCCTTTATACTGTCACTATTGGTCTCTCTTTTCCACTAAAAAGGGTTCTCTTTAATATTTATCACAAAAGCTGGTTTAGAGACCATTATCTCCTTAAGGTTTTTTGTTGGTCTGGGAAACTCTATCTGTCCTGTTCTATATGACAGCCTTGAGATAGAATATTCTTGGCTGCATATTTATCGCATTGCACGTTAAATATATCATGCTTCTCACTTCTAGCTTGCAAAGTTTCTGTTGAAAATTTCCAGTTAGCCTTAAGGGTTTTCCCCTGTAAGTTACTGTCTTCTTTGCATTTTCTGATTTTAAGAATTTTTCTTCATTATTATATTTTGAAAATTTCATTACAATATGTCTTGGTATGTGTCTGCTTTTGTTGATCTTGTTAGCATTTCTCTTTGCCTCCTGGATCTGGATATCTGTTTCCTTCCCCAGATTAGAGAAGGTTTCAGATATTATTTTTTGAAATAAAATTTCTGCCTCTTTTTCTTTCTCTTCTTCTTCTGGGACATTTAAAATATGAATGTTTTTACATTTGATGAAATCGCTGATTTCCCTATTCTCATTTTGTATAATTCTTTTCTCTGTCTTTTTTCAGCTTGATGATTTTCCCTTACTCTGTATTCAAGGTCAATAATTCATTTTTCTTTTTCTTCCACCAAGCATTTGTCTCACTTATATTATTGAACCCTTTATCTATGCTTATTTTTTTCTCCACTGTATTATTCCTTATCTTTGTGTTAAGGATCTCACTCATGTCTTCCATTCTTTTCTCTAATCCAGTATCTTTATGACCACTGCTTTAAATTCTCTATACAGTATGTTACTTGTATCTGTTTTGTCTAGGTCTCTGTCCATGGCCTTGTCCTGTTCTTTCATTTGGGACAAATTTCCCTGTCTCTTAATTTTGAATGCCTCTCTGTGTCTATTTCGCTGTGTTAATAAAGTCAGATACGTCTTCTGTTCTTGAACATACTGACTTTATGAAGAAGAGGTCCTGGAATGTCCTCTAGAGCATAGTCTTTTATTCACCAGAACCTGGAACTTCAGGAGAACATCTTATGTGTGTTGCTTATGCCTGGTTGTTTACGTGCCTGAGTTACTTTTCCTTTTAGTGCAGTCATCTGCACTGACCCTCCACTTGTTGTGGGCTATGTTTGCTCTGTTTAGTGTTATTGGAACCCAGTCAGACCACCTGGTGAGGGCATGCCTGCCAGGGAACTTAGGAGGGAGGTAGCAGTGTTAGGAAAATTTGTCCAGGGATGCTAGTCCTATGCTAGGTCTTTCAAAACACTGGGGTGATTGGGTCCTGTGTGCTGGGGAAGACTGGGGTGCAAGGCTAGATAGGTCATGGGGTAAAGGTTGGACACAGCTGGACCTGGAGTGTGAAGGTGGCTGGGGGCATATGTTTGGGAATGGCCCCTCAACTGGGTGTCTTTTGGGGTAGCAATGGTGGATTCAGCAGCTAAGTAGGGTATGAGCATGGTTTTAACAAGATTTGCCCAGATCCCAAGGTTGAGGAGAGCAGACTTGAAGTGGGTGAGTTCTCTAAAGAACTCCTAGGTTTGGCATAATTCTAGCAGGTTAGGGAGCAAATGTCTGTGCAGCCTTACCTCCAACAGATGACCCTGTGTTATGCTGGGAAGTGGGAAAGAAAAATTGACACCTGCCAACTCCCTAGTTTTTAGAAAAGTCCCCCTAAACACTCTGAAACCAGCATGAACAGATATATCTCATTTACCTCTGGTGTTATGCACACTACCATTTTTATGCTGTCTCTCCATGCAAGCTGCTGTCTGTTAAGGGGGCAACCCAGCTATCACTCACTCTCTTGGCTCATCCAGTGCTGAGTCAGATTTTAAAGTTCAGGATTCAAGCTCCTGTGGTTATACAAACTCATGGAATTCAGCTCTTCTGCTTTTCTGACCTCCTAACCTTTAAATACAGTTTCTTCTTCACATTCAGTTGTGGAGTTTGTTTAACCAGTCTTTGGATGTCTCTCTGGTTTATTGACTTGGATGTGGATGACATCTAGCTGTAAACATGGGGCAGCGTGAAATTATGGCCCTCCTACTCCATCATCTTCCCAAATTTCTCCTCTCAAGAAAATCTTTTTTTTTTCTGGTAAATTCTGTGAATTGTACTTTCCCATATCTAATTATCTGTTCTGAAGCATATCCAACTCTTGACCATGCTCCCTTCCTTAAGCCATTCAGGGTTAAATATTTAGAACATTAAAGACCAATGATTTATCCTTTCATGTATTCCATCAATTGCTTAAAACCATACACTTTACTTTATTTCTTATCTGGACTTTGGCTTCTTGTATTTTTTATATTTATTCAAGATTTTCTAACAGTCCTAGTGAAAGTATCTGTTAGAAAAGAAAAAGCTATTTTATCTTATTTTTCAAGTTTCTTTTTTTAATCTTCTTATGTTATTTGTTTCTTGGGGACTATTTTTCCCAGAGACACCCTTCTTAGGGCCCTGCCTCCTGCTGTTTCAGCTGGAATCAGTAGCTCTCCAGATCACTCCCCAGACACCCCATTCTGACACTTTTCATTGCTACTCTTTTGTCCCCACTTTTCCTCAATCTCAAGGCTTTTCTTCATTTCTCTCTCCCTCTCTCTCTCTCTCTCTCACTCTCTCTCTCTCTCTTTATTGAAGTAGAGACTACAGTTAAAACTTTAGAAAATGTATGCTTGCATAGTTGAAAATCAGTAAACACAACATCATCTTACCATTTTGCTATATCTGGATATCTGGGCTCCAAATTATTTTCCTTCAGGATTTTGAATCAATATTCTGTTATTTTCCACATCAGAGTTGCTTCTGAAAGAAAGGTTTGATGTCCTTATGAGAATTCTTTCCTTACTTATGGCCTGCCTTTCCTCCCTGAATTTTTTTCTTTATTCTTAATATTTCAAACAGGGATATTTTTAAGTCATTCATTTAAAAAATCACTTAAGGGAATCCTTCATTATGAAATTATGTGTACTTCAGCTCTTAAAATTTTTCTTCTATTATTTTACTTCATGTCTTTATTTCATTCTCTGTTTTCCTTCTAGAACTCCATAACTCCATTTAGTTGAATATCTTAGTCTTCTATACATTTTTTTTTCATCTTACCTCAACCTTTTCTGTTTCATATCTACATCTTTGGAAGTGTTTTTTTAAGGTATATTGAATTTGGGAAGGGAGTGCATGTTTGTGCTTAAATTCTATAATCTCTGTTGATCTTTAATTTTTTTCATAACCTCATATTCATGTTTTAAGGGTACAACTTTTTAAGTAAACTAATCAACATTTTATTTTGTTTAATCGATCTTTCACATTGAAGCTTTCCTCTATATATCTAAATATTTTTGGATCTTAATTTATACTTGTGAATAATGTTCTAAATATTGATTGGAAACACTGTGCATGAATGAATGTTGATGACTGGTACATTTTACTCTAAGTTGACCAGGGAGTAAGAAAGTCTTTTTTGTTTATTTGTTTTTTCACTACAGAAGTACCCAGGTATCTATATCCATAGATATTTTCTCATGAGCAGTTTTTTGTTTGTTTGTTTGTTTTTGTTCTTTCTCCAGCAAAAATTTATCTCCTGCCTTAGATATTTAAACCTGGTATAGGACGGTCCTGAACTTACCTCTTCCCATAGACACACTGAATATACAATAACATATGTAATAACCCTTATTTAAAAAGACCTGAAAACTGTCTGACTAGCTCCTCTACAACAAAGGATAAAAGAGCCACATCAAGATGAGTAAAACAGGCAGTGACACAGTCTTCCCAAAAACCCCACCCCCTGGGTTTGGTGACCCAAACCCAATAGAGATCTCACAAAGCAGGAGCTTTACACCAAAGAGTAAGGTTTTTGTGATACACAGCAAGCATCTTAACCCTTGAGACCTGTATTAGAGAAGTGAAACCCAAAATGTCTATGCTAGAAATTTCTGCTTTTGGCTTATGTTTGAGAGACCCAAAGGCTGTAGGAAACTGAGATACACTCTTAAAAAGCTCACATGCAAACTCAATTTCCCTGTGGTCCAGTGCAAGAAACAGGAGTTTGTAAGTGTCTTAACTATTTGTGAAGGAGATCCACTTGTTAATCTTATAAAGTCAGCCAGAAGGCAGGGGCCTACTGGGACTCTTTCTCAGATGGAGGCTCTGGTGGGGAACATTTTTGCATTGTCTCAGGCAGGGATGGCACAGTTCCTACAATCTCTTATTGCCCTGCTAAAGTTAGAAGGCAAGCTCCACTGCTACACTTTTCAGCTGATATGCTAATGCCAGCAGGGATGTGCAGTTCTGCACTTTCTAGCTGTCCTACAAAAGCCTGTAGATGCATGCAGTTCATGCAGTCTTCCAGTCTTCCACTGCTACAGCTTGTGAGAACACCCTAACTATACTCTTCAGCATCCCTGCCACTAAGCCACTAAGTACATTTAGTTCCTGTACTCTCCAACCGTCCTGCCAAAGCTGGCAAGTGTGTACAGTTTCTGCATTCTACTTCTGCCTTGTTAAAGCTAGTGGGTGCACATGTTTCCTGCTCTCTCCTTCTGTCCTGCGAAAGTCAGATAAACAGTGCATGTCATCCCTGCATTCTCCTGTTGCTCAGTTAAAGCTGCCAGGCATGTAGGATTCTTGTGATTTCACAGTGCCCTGCTAAAGTTGACAGGGACATGCAATAACTTCACTTTCCCATTGTTCTGGTAAAAAAATTAGCAGATGAACACAGTTCCTGCAGTCTCCCACAGCCTGTTAAATCCAATAAGCCCACGCTGCCCCTGTACTCTTCACCTGTCTTCCTAAAGCCAGTGCACACATTCAGACCACACAGGGGACTTCCTTTGATCCACTGGCTGTATCTACCAAGAAGCTTGCATTCCTGAGTCCTACAGGCTGTAACAATCAGAAACACAGTTCTTGGAAGGTTACCATGATCGAGGCATTGCACAGACACCAGACTAGCACATCCCCATGTTGGCTGGAAGATGCTTTATTTGTGCTCTCTCTAGGCCTTGCTAAAGCTTACTGGAACCTCCCAAGAGGGTTTATATCCTCGTCTCAAGCTCCAATTTTTGCTACCGTTGCCAAAAGGAAACCTCTAGATTTCCTGGCTTAGAGGCTAGCAGGTTACACAGCTGTTGATTCATGAGACTGTATATTTTTATATACTTTAAAAGCTACAACCTGAGAGTCTGACTCCTAATGACCCTGAAACTAGGAGCTAAAATCCCTTACTTTGGAATATTGACAGGTCTTGGCATACCCACTAATTTTAGGATATATCAAGAATAAATTAGAGTGCTTAGACAATCACAAAGGCTCAAGAGATAAGCAACAGCTAAGGGAAGGTTGAATGACAAGTTTCATTACCTACATGAGGCCAAACCTTCAGGATTGGGAAGATAGCTATTTCACCTAATATGTGGGAACAAACACACACAGAAAAAAAAAACCGAAGAAACTGAAGAATATGTTCTAATATAAAAAGCAAGATAAACTTTAGAAACATGAAATCTTAATAAAATAATGATTTACCTGGTAAGTTAATGGCCATAAAGATGTTCACAAAACTTTGGAAAAGAATGAATGAACGTAATGAGAATGTCAACCAAATGACAGAAAATATAAGAAAGTACCAAGCAGAAGTCACAGAGCTGAAGAATGCAATAACTAAACTGAAAATGCACTAGAGAGGTTAAATAGCAGACTATAGAAAGTAGAGGGGAAGATTAGTGGGTCAGAAACAAGGCAATGGAACTCACTCAGAGGAATAAAAAAGAACAAGAATTTTAAAAAGTAAAGATAGCTTAAGGTGCTAATGGGACAAGATCAAATGGAAAAACATTGGCATTTTAAGGGTCCCATGGGAGAAGAGATAGAGAAAGGGGCAGAAAATTTATTTAAAAAAATAAAAGGCTGAAAAATATTTGCAGTCTGAGGAAAGAAGCAAACGTCTAGATTCAGGAAGCCCAGAGAGTTCCCAATAACATAAAATCAAAGCTATCCATGTCAAGATGTATTATAATTAAAATGTCAAAAGTTAAAGAGAGAATCTTTATAGCATCAAAAGAAAACCAACTTGCTACTATAAGGGAACTCTCACAAGACTATCAGTGTATTTTGTAACAGGAACTTTGCAGGTTAGAAGGGAGGAAGTGTTGTGATATATTCAAAGTTTGAAAAGAAAAAAAAACAAAAACTTCCAATCAAGTAAGCTCTACCAAGAAAGGTTATCATCTATAACTGGAGGATAGATAAAGTGATTCAGCAAATCAAGTTAAACTGAACTGACCTTACAATAAATCTTAAATGGATTTCTTTAAGCTGAAAAGAGCACTAATTAGTAACAATAAAATATGTAAAAGTATCAACATCATTAGTAAAAATATACATTAAACGTAGTAAATTAACCACCTATAAAACTACTACAAAAGTTAAAAGACAAACATAGTGAAAAATTACAACTGCAAATATTAATTAAGATATACTCACAAAAAAAAGATTTAAAATGTGACAACAAAAGGATGCCTGCGTGGCTCAATGTTAAGTGTCTCCCTTCAGTTCAGGTCATGATCCCAGCTCAGCTCAAGTCCCACATAAGGTTCTCTCCTCAGTGGGAAGTCTGCTTCTCCCTCTGAGCCATCCCCCTCATGTCCTTTCTCTCTCTCAGTCTTTCTCAAATAAATAAATAAAAGCCTTTTAAAATGTAAAAAAATTATAAACACATGTGGCAGGGGAAATGTAGTTCTAGAATGTGTTTAAATTTAAATTACTAACACCTCAAAAGAGATTGTATGTAGAATGTACATACATGCATACATACAGGAAATTATTTGTGAACCCCTTTGTATCCATAAAGCAAAACCTATAGTAGATACACAAAAAATAATGACAAAGAAAACTAAAAATAACACCATGGAAAGCAATCAAACCTCAAGAGAAAAAAGCAAAAGAAGAAGAAAGAAACAGAACGGTACTACAAAACAACCAAAAACCATTAACAAAATAGCGATAAGTATATTTATCAACAATTACTTTAAGTTTAAATGGATTAAATTCTTCAATAAAAAGCCATAGGGTGACTGAATTGAATAAGGAAATGACTATATATATATATATATATATATATATACACTGCTTATAAGAAAACACACGTCAGATGGAAAGATGCACAGACTAAAAGTGAAGGGATGGAAAAAGATTTTCATGAAAATGAAACTAAAAAAAGGAAAAGCTAGAGAAGAAATAGACATTTAAAAATACTGAAGTAAAAGGTAAACAAGGGGGACACCCGGGTAGCTCAGTCAGTTAAGTGTCTGCTTTTGCTCATGTCCTGATCCCAGGGTCCTGGTATTAAGCCCCAGGTCAAGTTCCCTGAATGAGCAGGGAGACTGCTTCTCCTTTTCTCTCTGTCCCTCCCCCTGCTCATGTTTCTCTTGTTATCTTTCTCTCTTTAAAGTGGGGGGGGAGGCTGGGTGGCTCAGTCGTTAAGCATCTGCCTTCCGCCCAGGTCATTATCCCAGAGTCCTGGGATCAAGCCCCGCATCGGGCTCCTTGCTCGGCAGGAAGCCTGCTTCTCCCACTACCATTCCCTCTGCTTGTGTTCCTTCTCTCGCTGTGTTTCTGTCTGTCAAATAAATAAAATCTTTAAAAAAAATAAAAAACTAAAGAGAGAGAGAGAATCAAGGGCATTATATAATGGTAAAAGGGTCAACTGAACACTAGGATATAACATTTGTAAATATTTATGCCCTCAACATTGGGTCACCCAAATATATAAATCAAATTTCAATAGACCTAGAGAGAAAAATGTAAAACTATACAATAATAGTAAGGTTCTTTAATTTCCCACTTACACCAGTAAATAGACCATCCAGGTAGAAAATCAATAAGGAAACACGAGCTTTAAATGACACAGTAAGCCAGATTGACTTAATATATACAAAATATTACATCCAAAAAAGCAGCAAAATTCACATTCTTAAGTGCACATGGAATATTGTCCAGTATATATAATGTGTTAGACTCCAAAACAAGTTTCAGTAAATTTAAGATGATTGAAATCAAATCAAACATCTTTTCTGACTACACTAATATGAAGCTGGGAATTAATTACAAGAATAAAACTGGAAAAAATCACAAATATGTGGAGGTTAACCAACATGCTACTGAATAACTAAAATGTCAACAAGGAAATCTAAAAAGAAATGAAAATAATACTTTGAGAAAAAAGTGAAAGTACAACATACTAAACTCTATGAGATGCAAGAAAAACACTCCTAAGAAAGAAGTTCATAGAAATATAAGCCTGAAAAAAAAAAAAAAAAAGAAAGAAATATAAGCCTGCCTCAATAACCAAGTAAACTTTCAAATAAAAAAATATAACTTATACTTAAAGGAATTAGAGAAAGAACAAATGAATCCCAAAGTTAGTGGAAGGAAGAAAATATCAAAGATCAGAGTAGAAATTAATTACAGATTAAAAAGACAATAGGAAAGATAAATGAAAGTGAGACCTGGTTCTTTAAAAAGATAAACAAAATGGACAAACCTTTAGCAGACTAACCAAGAAAAAAATAGAGAGATTTCAAATAAACAAAATGAGAAATGAAAGAGAAACTACAACACCTTAAAAATAGCAAAGATTATAACAGGCTACTATGAACAATTATACACCAACAAATTAGAAACTTAGAAAAAAATGGGTAAATACCTACTAACATACAATCTTCCAAGACTAAATCATGAATAAATGCTAAATATCAGTAGATAGATTACTACAAAATAATTTGAATTAGTAATCCAAAACCTATCAGCTTCCCAAAAAAATCTCAAGATTTAGAGGTAAATTCAACAAACATTCAGTGAAGATGTAATGCCTTTCCTCCTCAATTTCTTCTAAAATGTTGAAGAGTATGGATCACTTCCAAACTCATTTTATGTGTCTATCATTAACTTGATAATTAAACCAGGTTATAACACCACACACACACACACACACACACACACACACACACACACACACAAAGAGGGAATATTATAGGGCAATATCTCTGATAAATATAGATACAAAATCCTTATCAAAATATTACCAAACCAATTTGACAATACATTCAAAGTACCATACATCACAACCTAGTGAAATTAATTACAAGGGTACAAGGAAAATTCATCTTTAACAATTTAATCGACATGATACACCACATTAACAAAATGAAGGATAAAAATCGTGTGATTGTGATCATGTCAATAGATGTGGGAAAAAAAAACATTTGACAAAATTCAATATCCAAAAGTCATTATAAAAACTCAACAAAATGAGTTTAGAAATAACTACTTCAAAATAATAAAAGCTATTTTTTATAAGACAACAACCGTTACCATTCTCAAATGTGAAAACCTGAAAGCTTCTCATCTAAGATCAGGAAAAAGAACCAACCTTCACCAATTTTATTCAACACATTATTGGAAGTCTCAGCCAGATAAATTAGTCTCAGCCAGAAAAATTATCTATCTTTATTAGATAAAGAGGAAAAATAATAAAAGACATCCACATTTGAGGAGGAAGTAGAAAGTTTACTATTTATGGACAATATAATTTTATATATAGAAAATCATGAGGACTCCACAAAAAAACTGTTAGAACTAATAAACAGATTTAAGGTCACAGAGTACAAATCCAATATGCAAAAATCTGTTACATTTTCATACAGTAAGAAAAAAACTATCAGAGAAATGAAGAAAGCAATCCCATTTATAATTGCATCAAAGTGAATAAAATACTTCGAAATAAATTTAGCCATAGAGGTGAAAGACTTGTGTTCTCAAAAGTATAAGACATTGATAAATTAAAGGCAACACAAATAAATGGAAATATATTCTATGCTCATGAACTAGAAGGATCAATATTGCTAAAATGTCTATTCTACTCAAAGCTATCTATAGTTTCAATGCAATCTCCTCAGGTATTTTTCACACAACTGGAACTAAAAATCTTAAAATTTGTATGGGAACACAAATCACCCCAAATAGCCAAAGTAATCTTGAAAAGAGAAAAAGCTGGAGGTATAAGAGTCCCTGATTTCAAACTATATTACTAAGTTATAGTATCAAAATAATATTATGCTGACCTGGAAACAAATACATAGATCAATGAAATAGTATAGAAAGTAAAGAAGCAAGCCCATGCATATATGGGCAACTAATTAATGAAAAATGGGGAAGAATATACAATAAGGAAAAGGAAGTCTTTAATAAATGTTGCAAAAACTAGACAGTTACATGCAAAAGAATGAAAGTGGAGTGTTATCTTACACATTATACAAAAATAAATTCAAAATGAATTAATTACTTAAATATAAGAACTGAAACAATAACACTCCTAGAAGAAAACATAGGCTGTAAACTCTTTGACATTGTTCTTAGCAATATTTTTTGGACCACTCTTCTCAACCAAGTGCAATAAAAACTAAAATAAACAAATAGGATTTCATCAAGCTTTTGCACAGTGAAGAATAACATCAAGAAAACTAAAAGGCAAACCACTGAACAATACATTTGCAAATCATTCATTCAATAATGGGTTAATATCCAAATATATAAATGACTTACATAACTTAATGTCAACAAACAAGAACCTAATTGAAGAATGAACAGAAGATTTCAAAAATACTCCAAAGAAAACATCAACAGGCATGTGAAAAGATGCTCAACATCACTAATCATCAGGGAAATGAAAATTAAAACAAAAAGAGATACCACCTCAGACTTGTCAAAATGGCTGTTATCAAAAATATAAAAAAATAACAAGTGTTGGTGAGATTGTGAAAAATAAGAACACTTATTCACTGTTGATGGGAGTGTAAATTGGTGAAGCCACTTTGGAAAATAGTATGGAGGTTCCTATAAAGTTTAAAATTAGAATTACCATAAGATCCAGGAATTCCACCTATGGTTATATATCCAAGAAAGTGAAAATACCAATTTGAAAAGATGTAGATACATCTATGTTTGTTGCAGCTTTAATTCCTTTTACCTATTTTGTTTGCCACACAATCCTTCCCCCTTTGGTAACCAACAGCTTGTTTCCTGTACCCATGAGGCTCTTTTTGTTTTGTTATTTTTTGTTTGTTTGTTTTGTTATATTTACACATTTTTTTAGATTCTACACATAAGTAAAATCATATGGTATTTGTTTTTTTCTGACTTATTTCACTTAACGTAATACTTCCTAGGTCCATCCATTCTCTCACAAATATGTTTTATATTTTATGGCTGAGTAGTATTTCATTTTATTACATACCACATTTTCTTTATCCATTTATTCTAATGAACATTAACATATTAAAGACTTAAAAGTAAGACCTGAAACCATGAAATGCCTAGAAGAAAACACAGGAATAAAGTTTTCGGATGTACGTGTTAGCAATGATTTTTTTGGAAATCACACCTACAGCACAGTCAATAAAATAAAAAATAAACCAATGGGGCTATATCAAAGTAAAAAGCTGTGTACAGCAAAAGACATCATCAATGAAGTGAATAGACAACCTATAGAATAGGAAAAACTATTTGCAAACCATATACATAATAAGGGGTCAATACACAAAGTATATAAAGGACTGATACAAATTAATAGCAATAAAAATAAAAAAATTAATAATAATAATATAAATAAGCATTATCCTGATACTAAAATCAGATAAAAGCACCACTAAAACTAAGATCTACAGCCCCAAATCCCTGATAAACACAAATGGAAAATTTATCCATAAAATACTAGCAAACCTGGGGCGCCTGGGTGGCTCAGTCGTTGAGCGTCTGCCTTAGGCTCAGGTCATGATCCCAGGGTCCTGGGATCGAGCCCCACATCGGGCTCTCTGCTCAGCGGGGAGGCTGCTTCTCCCACTACCATTCCCTCTGCTTGTGTTCCCTCTTTCGCTGTGTTTCTCTCTGTCAAATAAACAAAAAATCTTTAAAAAAAAGATACTAGCAAACCAAATCTAACAATACATTAAAAATATCGTTCAACACAATCAAATGGGATTTATTCCTGCATTGCAAGGGTGGTTCAATATTCACAAATCTATCAACATGACACACCACATAAATAAAAGAACCATATGATCATTTAAATAGAGGCAGAAAAAGTATTTGACAAAGAACAACATGCATTCATGATAAAAATTCTCAACAAAGTAGGGTTAGAGGGAATATACTTCAACTTAATAAAGGCCATATGTGAAACATCCACAGCTAATATTATCCTAAATGGGCAACAACTGAGATCTTTTTCTTTAGAGTCAAGAATAAGACAAGAATGTCCACTCTCACCACTGTTGTGTGACATAATACTGAAAGCCTTGGCCACAGCAATCAGACAACAAAAAGAAATAAAAGGCATTGAAACCAACGAAAAAGTCAAACTGTCACTATTTTCACATGACATGATGCTCTATATAGAAAACCCAAAACACTACACCAAAAAAAACGCAGGAAATGATAAACAAAATCATTAAAGTTGCAGGATACAAAATCAATGTACAGAAATCTGTTGCATTTCTGTGCGCCAATAATGAAACAGCAGAAAGAGAAATTAAGGAATCACTTCCATTTACAATTGTACCAACAGCCATATGACACATAGAAATACACCTTACAAAAGAGGTGAAGGACTGTACTCTGAAAATTATAAAACATGGATGAAAGAAATTGAAGACAACACAAAGAAATGCAAACACATTCTATACTCATTGATTGGAAAAACAAATATTGTTATAATGTCTTTACTTCCCAACGTAATTTGCATACGTAGTGCAATCTCTATCAAAACACCACCAGCATTTTTCACAGGGCTAGAATAAATTATCCTAAACTTGTATGGAACCACAAAAGACTCCAAATAGATAAAGCAAACTTGAAAAAGAAAAGCAAAGCTGAAGGCATCACAATTTCAGATTTCAAGTTACATTACAAAGCTCTAGTGATCAAAGCACTGTAGTACTGGCAAAAAAGTAGACACAGAGATCAGTGAAACTGAATAGAAGACCCAGAAGTAAACCTACAACTCTATGTTCAAATAATCTTCGACAAAGCAGGAAAGAATAGCCAATCAGAAAAGGACAGTCTCCTCAACGAATGGTGTTGGGAAAACTGGAAAACATGTAAAATAATGAAACTTGTCCACTTTCTTATGCAATTCACAAATATAAATTCAAAATAGATCAAAGACCTACATATGAGACCTGAAACCATAAGAATCCTAGAAGGGAACACAGGCAGTAACTTCTTTGACATCAGTAGTAGCAACTTCTTTGTGGCTAAATCTCCTCAAGCAAGGGAAACAAAAGCATAAAGAAACTATTGAGACTTCATCAAAATAAAAAACTTCTGCACAGCCAGAAAAAGGTGGGGGGTGCCTGGGTGGCTCAATTGATTGAGTGTCCAACTCTTGATTTTGGCTCACATCATGATCTCTGTATTGTGAGATCTATCCCCACCTTGGGCTCTGAGCTCACTGCAGTCAGCTTGAGATTTTCTCATTCCTTCTGCCTCTGCCCTCCCCCCATTCTCTCTCTCTCTCTCTCTCTCTCTCTCATTAGTAAATAAATAAATAAATAAAATCTTTAAAAATAACACTCAACCAGAGGGAGAGATGAACCATGAGAGACTGTGGACTATGAGCAACAAACTGGGGGTTTTGGAGGGAATGGGGTGGGGGTTGGGCAAGCCTGGTGGTGGGTATTGAGGAGGGCACGTATTGCATGGAGCACTGGGTGTGGTGCAAAACAGTAAATCTTGTAACACTGAAAAAAAAAATAAATAAAATTTAAAAAAATAACACTGAACAAAACTAAATAGCAACCTATGTAAAGGGGGAAGATATTTGCAAATGACGTATCTGATAAAGAGTTAGTATCCAAAACAAATAAAGAACTTATACAATGGAATAACCAGAAAACAAATCTTTAGTGCCTACTTCATCTTTTCCAAAATTTCCTTTTACCTGCTTCTCTTTCTCTTTCCCCATATTTACTAAATAAAGATCATGCCTGATATCCATCAAATACATGAATTCTTGCTAATCAAAATCTGTGCTGAGTGAAATGATATATTTTGTTTTTATTTTATCCATTTATCCATTAGAAGACACATTTTGGTTATTTAAATAATGTGGCTATGAACACAGAACAGACACCACTTTAAATTACTGCTTTCATTTCCTTTGGATATATTCTGAGAAGTGGAATTGATGGAACATAGGGCAATTATATTTTTAATTTTTTAGGAACTGTTTTATATAGTGGTTATAACAATTACAATGCTATCAGTGCACAAGGTTTCCCTTTTCTCCACATTCTTGTCAGCATTTGTTATCTCTAATTTTTTTTTATGTTAGCAGTTTTATCAGATATGAGGTGATACCTCACTAGGCTTTGGATTTGCCTTTTGCTAATGACTAGTAAGGTTGAATATCTTTTCATGTACCTGCTAGCCAATTGTATATATTCTTTAGAAAAATAAGGTGCCCTCAGATCTTTTTCCTACATTTTGCATTTGTTTGTGTCTTTCAAGTTTTTATTTAAATTCCAGTTAGTTATCATGTAGTGTAATATTATTTTCAGGTGTACAATATAGTGGTTCAACACTTCAATACCATACTAGGTCTCATCGCATCAAACTCCTTAATCTCCATCACCTATTTAACCCATCACCCCACTCACCTCAATTCTGGTAACCATTAGTTTGTTCTCTGTAGTTAAGAGACCCTACTTTTAGATGATTAATTATATGGCCCTTAGTAGTCCTCTTTACCTCTTAATTTTTTGTTTGTTTTTAAGCAGAATAATCTAAGTATTTTTTGGTATACCCTAATTTAGGAGTCAGAAAATGTAACGTGACTCATTAAAAACAAAGTATTAAAAATGCCTTAAAAAGTTAAAAAGGGGGGCGCCTGGGTGGCTCAGTGGGTTAGGGCCTCTGCTTTCAGCTCAGGTCATGATCTCAGGGTCCTGGAATCGAGCCCTGCGTTGGGCTCTCTGTTCAGCGGGGAGCCTGCTTCTCCCTCTCTCTCTGCCTGCCTCTCTACCTACTTGTGATCTCTCTCTGTGTGTCAAATAAATAAATAAAATCTTTAAAAAAAAAAGTTTAAAAGGAAGAGTCTGTTTACTCTCTAGCTCCATTCAGGTCCTTACAAATGGCAAGATTTCATTCTTTTTAATGCCTGAGTAATATTCCATTGTATCCTTGTACCACATCTTCTTCATCCATTCATTGGTTGATAGACACTTAGGCTATTTCCATAATTTGTCTACTGTAGATAATACTGCTATAAACATTGGGTGCATGTATTCTTTTCAATTAATATTTTTGTATTTGAGGAGTAAATACATAGCAATGCAATTGCTGGATCATAGGGTAGTTTTATTTTTAACTTTTTAAAGAATCTCCATACTATTTTCCAGAGTGGCTGCACCAATTTTCATTCCTACCAATCGTACATGATGGTTGCCCTTTCTCCATATACTCACCAACACTTGTTATTTCTTGTTACTGATTTTATCCATTCTGACTGGTGTGGGGTGATATCTTATTGAGTTTTGATTTGTGTTTCCATGAAGATGAGTGATATTGAGCATCTTTCATATGTATGTTTGCCATATGGATGATTTCTTTGGAAAAATGTCTCTTTGTGTCTTCTGCCCATTTTTAACTGAATTATTTATTTTTTGGTTGTTCAGTTGTATAAGTTCTTTATTTAGTTTGGATACTAGCCCTTTATCAGATAGGCCATTTGTACTAAAGACGAATTGCAGCAAGAACTAAACACAAATTTCAACAAGAACTGTTTCCCATAGATCCAGCCTCACATAACAAGAGAGGTATTTTTGTTTTGATTGAGTGTATGCTTATTGTTAGATTTTCTCTTTAGCATCCTTGTCTTTTTTTAAAATTAAATTCTTAGTTTTAATCCCAATATAGTTAACATATATATTTTAGGTGGGCAATATAGTTATTCAACAATTCTATACATTATTCAGTTCTCATCACGATAAGTATACTCTTTAATCCCCATTATCCATTTCATTCATTCTACCCAACTCCCCTCTGTCAGCCATCCATTTTTTCTCTATAGTTAAGAGTTTGTTTCTTGGTATTCTCTCTCTTTTTTGTCCTTCACTTTTTATTTCATTTATCAAACTCCATATCTGAGTGAAATCATATGGTATTTATCTTTCTCTGACTGCTTTGTTTAGCATTATACTCTGCTTTCTCTTCAGACTTATAAATCTTTTGCCTTTTACTTCTCCTTGTCCTATACTTCTTTCCCTCAAAGACAGGCAAAGAACTACTTTTTCTCAAGGCAATAGAACAAGGATGTGTCTCCCACTGTCTTTATAATGCAAAATTCATTGCTGGTATTAAACAAATGTTAAGTAGTATCATCACAATAATTCAATACCACTGAAATATAATGTTCAGTGAATTAAAGGAGGAAATTATATTCAGCCTAAATGATCTTGAGTAAATTAAAAAACAAGATAAATATTGTCAGAGCAAGGCATGCTTTTGACTTTTAAGTACTCCAATTTTGGATTAATTTGGCTTTCTTTCTATTTGTTAAGCTCTTCATACTTCTATCATTTTGGCAATAATCCCACATGGTTAAAAAAGAAAGAGGCCATTGTCTATCCTCCTTCAAATTACCTTCTCATAAGGGACCTGAGTCAGCTGTGATTCTCATGTCTTATATATAATAGTGGTCATGGAAGCTAAGTCAACCTGCAGGTCTAATTCACAATCCAGGTCTATTATTTATTACCTGTGTGACCTTAGATATTAATTGTATATTTTTTCTGTTCTTTTCTTTCTTCACCTACACAACAGAGATATGACATCATTTACTTCATACACCATTGTGAAAATTAAATATATCACAAAAAATAAAACATTAGATAATTAATACTTCTAATGATTTTTATGGTCTAATTAAGTATCAAAGGTGACTGGCAAACATATTGGCAAGATGATGAAAATAATTCCACGTGTTACTATCTACTGGCCTTAACTCTAATCAGGTAATTTGATCTCTTCCTCTGTGGTTGTACAATCAACGTTCCAAAAAGTACTCCCCCACACACTCTTATGCACTCCACATATCCCTAGATAAACACACTTCAATGACTCCAAATAAAACATCAGCATTTATATCCAGACTTTTCATCTTTTTAAAAAATATATTTATTAAACATTAGATAAATCCTACTATGTGTCAAACATTTTGTTAGGCTCTTGAAACAGAATAATTATTAATATATAGTTTATGAACTTGTATAATTCATAGTCTAATAAGTAATATAAAAAACAACATTATGGCGGTGATCATATTGCTTATATAAGTATTAAAGAACACATTGTATACCTTAAACTTATTCAATGTTATATGTCAATTTTATCTCAATGAAGTTGGAGAAAACAATAAACATAACTAGAATTTATTAAGTTCTTATTTTAGGCTTTGCTCAGCAATGGTTACTTGTCCAGGTGGGGTCTTAAAACTAGTGTGACAATTTAGAGGTAGTGGTAAATTTGTGATGAGAATAACAACTGTTTGTTTACTCTTAAGCAACACTGCTATATTGCCTCACTGAACACACAATTTTAATACAATGTGATTAATTTGTAAATACTTCAGGAGCTATAGCCTCAAGGCTTAACTCTTGCTGTTACTTCTGCCAGGAATATTCTTCTATGTTTCCACTATGTTTCTTATGCATGACATTTCTAATCCTTCAGATTTTAGCTTTAAATACCATCTTATCAGAAAGGGTCTTCTCTGTTCATCTTATCTAAAATACTGCCACTTTCTTGGGAAACCTGGGTGGATCAGTCAGTTAAGCATCTGCCTTTGGCTCAGGTCATGATCCCAGGATCCTGAGATTGAGTCCCACATGGGGTGTTCTTCTCAGTTCGGAGTCTGTTTCTCCCTCTACTCCTCCCTCTGCTCCTGCTCTCTTGCTATCTTTCTCTCTCTCTAAAATAATAAATAAAATCTTAAAATACCACCAGCTTCTTATCCTCTAATTCAGCATATTATTTTTCTTCATTATTCTTATATTATTTGTTACATTATTTTATGTGTTTATTTACTTTTTAAAATATTTTCTGACACCCCCACAGGCTTCATGAATGTTGGGAGCTTCTATTTTCTTCACCACTGTTTTCACAATAGTTATCTATGTCTTTGGGACAAAGTAGATGCTTAGTGTATACTGAATCAGTCAAAGAAAGGCTATTCTAAGACAATAGGCCTAGGAAGACATTATTCTACTCTAAGCCTCTACATTCTTTGAAAACCAAAGGAAAAAAAATACCGTTCTTGTCATGACATGATGAGGTAATTTCTAGGTTGTGTAATTTATTCTCTTATAATAACACTTTTTGGTCTTATTATAGCTAATTCCATTAAGATAGTCCTCAGCCCAAGTGATACATAATTTTCAAACTTTCAAAAGAAATGATTTTCTAGCTGTTCACAAATATTTAATCTTCAATTATTTTATAGTAAATATTTATAAGGAAAGTGTAGAAGCATATTAAAATGACGCTTGGTCTCAATTATATTAACTTAAAACAGTAATAATTTTTCATAACAGAATAAGTAAAAGTTTGACTCATAATTTTCCATTTGTCACATAATAAGTAAAATTGTTCAATGGATATTCTTTCCAAATTATCTTTTTTCCCCACTTTAAATTCTGCCTATAGAAGAATTTTAGCCTCGTGTATCTCACAATTTAAAGCCCTTGATTTTATCTTTCACATTTTTTCTTTCCTTTCTTACATCAGCCTAAGTAACCTATAGCAGACACATACACTTTCCCTCTAGAATACCACTTATTCCTTCATTTTTTAAGTACTCTAGTACCCAAAAATTCCTTTCCACAGAATTTTTGGGCCAAAAACATTATAACACAAAACTCAAATATACTGAATGTAGTGATTTCAACACAGTGAACTAAGCACATTTTCCATTGCCATTCTATCTCAAACCCTTATAGAATGATAGGGAGTATTTTTTTAATTGTATAAGAGAGAGAGGGAACAAAATCATGAGATAATGAGGGCAAATTGACAAGTAAAGTAGAAAAAAATGTGTTTACAAGTGTTGATATAAGATCCAGTCTTTCCAGAGGAATATCAGTGAGGTTCTACAAAGGACAGAACTTGGGAATAATATGCAACTAAAAACAGGGCAGCACCATTACTTAGTACCCTTCCATAGGCACACACAGAAACATACACACTCCTTCTTGAACGATTTGAAGCTTGGTATTTACCTGCAAGCAAAATACATAAGATTATTTTCTAACAAAATAAATAAACTACCTGCACACAGCTGGTGTCCCCAAGGTGGTATAATATACCTGACAAAAGATCCCTTCATTTTGTCACATATGGGGGACTCCCACACTCTACCCCATGTTTTGTTGGTAGACTCCACATACTTGCACCTTAAATTTAATCTTGTAAAATGACACATCTTAACCATATACACAGATCCCACTTCCAAATTTCACTTTAATGAAAGAGAGCAACCACAAACAGATTTATACACAAAGAAGCAAATGAAATTTGTACCAACTCCCTATAGGTACAAATTCAATCATTGTTAAATATAAGGCCAACTGAGTATTAGCAGACATAAACAATGTGTGTGATAGACAACCATAAGTATCTTAGAAAGAATGTAAAAAGAAATAGAGGCTGATAAATTATCATTGAATAGAGAAACATGATAAAATAATAGAGTAGGAAATTCCAAACTCCCATTCCTTCACAGAAACATCAAAAAACAACCAGAAACTGGCAAACTCAACTATGCTAAGCCTATGAAAAATATTCTGAGTTATATAACAACCAAGGACACGCTCAATCAAGAGAAAGTAAATTTGAAAATGAGAAACAAAACACATATAAGACATTTAAAGTAGGTAAATGGCAGGAGTAAGATTTTCCTTACCACTAATTTAAATGCAAGTGGGTGAAATTTTCCAATTAAAAAGCACATAATGGTAAAAAAAAAAAAAAAACACATAATGGAAGAATGGGTAAAATGACATGATCCTTTTATATGCCATCTGCAAGAGACTAATTTTAGATGCAAAGAAATATAGTAGTGGGCAGTAAAAGGATAGAAAAAGTTATTCCAAGAAAAGATTAACCAAACAAGAGCTGGAGTGGCTATACAATTATTATTTAAATAGATATTAATAACAAAAGTTTAAGAAATCAAGAAGTATATTATATATTGATTAAGATTCAATTAATCAAGAAGATATAACAGTGTAAACATACACTTATGTAAAAATAAAGCCCCAAAATAAAAGAAGCAAAAATTGACAAGATTAGGAAGGGAAAATGTAGAAATCTAGAATAAAAAATAGAGACTTCAAAATCTCATTCTCATAAATAAAATAAACAAGACAGGTAAAATAATGAGATAAGGGACTTAACACTATAAAACAATTAGACCTACTAGATATATGAGGAACACTTTACCCAATAATAGCAGAATACACACTATTTTCAAGTACCTATAGACTGCTCTCCAGAATAGACCAAATGTTGAGTCACAAAACAAGTCTTAATAAATTTAAAAGTTCTGAAGTCATATAAAGTATCCTTCTGATCACATTAGAATAAAACTAGAAACAAATGCACTGTAAACTGCATGATACCTAAGAATAAACCTAACCAAAAAAGTAAAAAATCTGTACTCTGAAAATTATAAAAATTTAATGAAAGATATTAGAGATGACACAAAGAAATGGAACTACAATCCATGCTCATAGATTAGAACAAATATTCTTAAAATGCTTATACTATCGGGGCGCCTGGGTGGCTCAGTCGTTGAGCGTCTGCCTTCGGCTCAGGTCATGATCCCAGGGTCCTGGGATCGAGCCCCGCATCGGGCTTCCTGCTCAGCCGGAAGCCTGCTTCTCCCGCTAACACTCCCTCTGCTTGTGTTCCCTCTCTCACTGTGTTTCTCACTGTCAAATAAATAAAATCTTAAAAAAAAAAAAGCTTATGCTATCCAAAGCAATCTACACGTATAATACAATCCTTATCTAAATACCAACAGCATTTTTCACAGAGGTAGAACAAACAATCCTAAAATTTGTATGAAACCTCAAAAGTCTCCAAATAACCAAAGCAATCTCGGAAAAGCAAAGCAAAGCTGGAGGCATCACAATTCCTGACTTCAAGTTGTATTTCAAAGCTGTAATGATCTAGACAGTATGGTACTGGCACACACAGTAATACATAGATCAATATAACAGAATAGAAAAACCAGAAATGAACCCAGAACTCCACAGTAAATTAATCTTTGACAAAGCAGGAAAGAATGTCTAATGGGAAAAGACAGTTTTTTCAACAAATAGTGTTGGGAAGAGTGGACAGAAACATGCAAAAGAATGAAACTGGACCACTTTTTTACAAAAAATTAATACACAAAAATTAATTGAAAATGATTGAAGACCTAATTATGAGACAAGAAACCATTAAAATTCTAGAGAACATAGGCAGTAATACTTTGACATCGGCTATAGCAACTTCTTTTTATTTTAAGATATATTTATTTTAGAGAGGAAGGAAGGGCAAAAGGAGAAGGAAAGAGAGATAAAAGCAGACTCCCCGCTGAGCACAGAACCCTACATGGTGCTCAGTGTCATGACCCTGAGATCATGACCTGAGCTGAAATCAAGAGTCAGACAATCAACCTACTGAACCACTCATACCCCTTAAGAATAGAAACTTCTTTTTTTTAAGGTTTTACTTATTTATCTGAGAGAAAGAGAGAGACAGAGCAAGAGAGATGGAGAGAAATCACCAGCCAGGGGAGGGGCAGAGAAGCAGACTTCCTACTGAGCAAGGAGCCCAACGTGAAATCATGACCTGAGCTGAAGGCAGATGCCTTAGCTGCTTAATCAACTAAGCCACACAGGCACCCTAGAAACTTCTTATTGCATGTGTGTCCTGAGGCAAGGAAAACAAAGGCAAAATAAACTATTGGGACTTCATCAGGATAAAAAGCTTCTGCCCAGAACAAAAAAGTCAACAAAACTAAAAGACAACCTTCAGAATGGGAGAGAAGATATTGGCAAATGACCTATCTGAAAAAGGTTAGTATCCAAAATCTGTAAGGAGTTTATAAATCTCAACACCCAATAAACAAATAATCCAGTTAAAAAAAAATGAGCAGACAACATGAAGAGATATTTTTTAAAATAAATCATCTGGGGTTCCTGGGTGGCTCACTGGGTTAAAGCCTCTGCCTTCAGCTTGGATCATGATATCAGGGTCCTGGGATTGAGCCCAGCATTGGGCTTTCTGCTCAGCAGGGATCCTGCTTCCTCCTCTCTCTCTGCCTGCTTCTCTGCCTACTTGTGATCTCTCTCTGTCAAATAAATAAATAATATCTTTAAAAAAATAAAAGAAATAATCCATATGGCAAACGGACACATGAAAAATGTTCAATATCACTGATCAGGGAAATACAAGTCAAAACTGCAATGAGATACCACTTCTTACCTGACAAAATGACTAAAATTAACAAGGGAAAGAACAGGTGTTGGTGAGGATGTGGAGAAGGAGGAACCCTTTTATACCGTTCATGGGAAGGCAAACTGGTACATTCACTCTGGAAAACAGTATGGAGGTTCCTCAAAAAGTTAAAAGTAGAACTGCCATCCAGCAATTGCACTAACTAGGTATTTACCCAAAAGTGTTACCAAAAAACAACAAACTAACAAAACTTATTTGAAGGAATACATGAACAACCTTGATGTTTATAGCAACATTTTCAACAAAAGCCAAATTATGGAAAAAGCCCAAATGCCATCTATTGATGAGTAGATGAAGATGTGATATATAACTCAGCAATGAAAATGAATGAAATCTTGCCATTTGCAAGGACATGGTTGGAGCTAGAGAGTATTATGGTAAGAGAAATAAGTCAATCAGAGAAAGACAAATGCCATATGATTTCACTTTTATGTGGAATTATAGAAATGAGACAAATTATCATAGTAGAAAAAAGAGGCAAACCAAGAAACAAACTTGTAACTACAGAGAATGAAATGATGGCTACCAAAGGGGAGGTAAGTAGAGGGATTGGTTAAACAGATGATGGGGATTAAGGAGTGTACTTTTGATGAGCACTGGGTATTATATTTAGGTGTTGAATCACTAAGCTGTATACTTGAAAATAATATTACACTGTATGTTAATTAACTGGAATTTAAATAAAAAATTAAAAAGTATAAATTAATGACAGAAATAAAATTTAAAAATTTACAAATATGTGAAAATAAATGCATCCACTTAAATAACTAAGGTGTCAAAAGACAAATCACAAGATTAAATTAGAAAATACCTCAATGCAAATGAAAATTGAAAGACAGCGTAGAAAAACTCCTGGGATAGAGCAAAATCAGGGAAATTTACAGCCACAAATGAATTTATTAAAAAGTTCTTAAATAAATAACCCAACATTACACCTAAAAGAATTAGACAATGAGGGCGCCTGGGTGACTCAGTCCTTAAGTGTCTGCCTTCAGCTCCTGTCATGATCCCAGGGTTCTGGGATCAAGCCCCACATCAGGCTCCCTGCTCAGCGGGAAGACTGCTTCCCCCTCTCCCACTCCCCCTGCTTGTGTTCCCTCTCTCGCTGTCTTTCTGTCAAATAAATAAATAAAATCTTTAAAAAAAAATAAAAGAAAAGAATTAGACAATGAAAAACAAACTAAATCCAAAACTAGAAGAGGGAAGGAAATACTGTTATTAAAGTGGAACTAAATGAAATAGAGAAAGAATAGAGAAAATCAACACAACCAAATTTGTGTACTTTAAAGATTTTACTTATTTATTTGACAGAGGGAGACACAGGAGAGAGAGAGAACACTAGCAGGGAGAGTGGGAGAGAGAGAAGCAGGCTTCCCGCTGAGCAGGGAGCCTGATGCAGGGCTAGATCCTAGGACTCTGGGATCATGACATGAGCTGAAGGCAGACGCTTAACAACTGAGCCACCTAAGGGCCCCAAATTTGTGTATTTTTTAAACTAACCAAATTGGCAACCATTTAGTTACATTGACTAAATAAAAAATAGAAAAAGGCTCAAGTTATTAAATTCAGAGAGACATTACTACTAATGTTTTCATAAATAAAAACGATTTTGAAAATACTATGAACAGAGCAGAGAGCCCAGGACCCTGAGATCATGACCTGAGCTGAAGGCAGAGCATTTAATCCACTGAGCCACCAAGGCGCCCCAGGAAAATTAAACTCTTAAGACTACACCAAAATTAAAACCTTTTGCACAGTGAAGGAAACCATCAATAAAATGCTGAGAAAACCTACTAAATAAGAAAAGATACTTGCGAGGAGAAAGGCAAGATGATGGAGGTGTAGGAGACAGAGATAACCCTGGAAGCCAGAAGTTCAGCTAGATAGGCATCAAGCCATTCTAAAAGCTGGTAAACTCAACAGAAGAGAGAAGAGAAGAAGAACAGCAATTTTAGGAACAGAAAATTGACCACTTTCCGAAAGGTAGGACGTGGAGAAAGTGAATCCAAAGCAACGGGAAGAGAGAGCCCCGAGGGGAGGGGCCGGCTCCCAGCAGCCACAGAGGTGTGGAGCACAAAATCACAACTTTTACTCTGCTCCACTGAGGGACATCACTCTGGAGGCTAAGTGGGGGGTTAGCCCTCACAGGAACAATGTGGTTTCAGGACCCGTGGGGTCACAGAGGGACCAGGGATGCCAGGATGTAGCAGAGCTCCCAGGTACTGGATCGGAGAAGCCAGCAGCAGAGAAGGAGCTGCACAGCACCCAATCAGATTAGGTTTACCTTGGATTATATGACCTGAGACACAGACAGGCTACTGCTCTTCAAGCAGCGACCCCATGGGAGGCAGCTCTGGAGACACCTCTTACTTCCTCCTCCTGGAGGAGTGGTGAAGGAGTGTGCCGCAGGAATCTGCTGGGTTTGGAGACTCCAGATGGGGCTGCGCAAACCACAGATAGAGGCACTCCTCCAAGGGATAGCTGAGCACAGAACACAGGCCACAGACAAGGGAGACGGGAGTGACTGATCGCTTTCCTCTGAGGGCATGCTGAGGAGCAGGGTACCAAGGAGTCGGCTCCTATGGGCTGGAGATTGTAGGCCACCATTTTCATTCCTGGCCTCCAGGGCGGTACAGAAAACACTCAGGGAACAAACACTCCTGAGAGCGAACCTGAGCAAAGTGCTTGGCCCATCCCCTGGCAAGGGCAGTGCAATTCCACCTCAGGCAAAGATATTTGAGAATCACAGCAATGGGACACTCCCCCGAAGATCAGCAAGAATATCCAGCCAAGACCTAGATAACCAATCACTGAAAACTGCAAAAATCCAGAGTATTTTTCTCTCTCAC
Organism: Procyon lotor; assembly: GCA_028646535.1. Lineage (NCBI taxonomy): Eukaryota > Metazoa > Chordata > Mammalia > Carnivora > Procyonidae > Procyon > Procyon lotor. The sequence continues at coordinate 48,900,190 of CM053612.1, forward strand.
TCACCTACTTCTATCTTGATAAAATGACAAGGCAGAAAAACTCACCACAAAAAAAAAAAAAAAGAGAGAGAGAGAGAGTACCAATTGCTAGAGACCTAGTCAATTCGGATATTAGTAATATGTCAGTATTAGAGTTCAAAATGACAGTTATCAAGATGCTAGCTGGACTCGAAAAAGGCATTGAAGATATTAGAGAATCACTTTCTGGAGAAATAAAAGAAATAAAATCTAACCAAGTTGGAATTTAAAAAGTTATTAACGAGGTACAATTGAAAAGGGAGGCTCTCACTAATAGAATAAATGAGGCTAAAGAAAGAATTAGCAATATAGAAGACCAAATGATAGAGAATAAAGAAGCAGAGAAAAAGAGAGACAACTACTGGACCACGAGGAGAGAATTCGAGAGATAAGTGAGACCACAAAACGCAAAAATATTAAAATAATTGGGATCTCAGAAGAAGAAGAAGAGAGACAAGGGCTGAAGGTATATTGAAGAAAATTATTGTAGAGAATTTCCCTAATCTGCCAAAGGGAACAAGCATCAAAATCCAGGAGGGACAAAGAACCCCCCTCAAAATCAATAAAAATAGGTCTACACCCCCTCATCTAATAGTAAAACTTACAAGTCTCAGTGACAAAGAGAAAATCCTGAAAGCAGCTTGGGATAAGAAGTCTGTAACATACAAAGGAAAAAATGTTAGATTGACAGCAGACCTATCCACAGAGACCTGGCAGGCCAGAAAGGACTGGCAAGATATATTCAGAGCAATAAATGACAAAAATATGCAGCGAAGAATGCTATATCCAACTAGGCTGTCACTGAAAATAGAGGGAGAGATAAAAAGCTTCCAGGACAAACAAAAACTGAAAGAATTTGCAAACACCAAACCAGCCCTACAGGAAATAATGAAAAGGGTCCTCTAAGCAAAGAGAGAGCCTAAAAGGAACATAGAACAGAAAGGAACAGAGACAATATACAGTTAACAGTCA
>CM053612.1:48901679-48919106 GCA_028646535.1 Procyon lotor
GATCATGACCTGAGCCGAAGGCAGACGCTTAACGACTGAGCCACCCAGGCGCCCCGCTGTTGTTGTTTCTTAATGTAGGCATTATTTGTTATGAACTTTCTCTTAGAAATGTTTTTATTTCATTCGTCAAAATTTTAATATGTAGTATTTCCATTTTCATTTGTCTCATGGACTTTTTAATTTCCTTTTTAATTTCTTCATTGATCCATTAGTTCTTCAGAATAGTGCAGTTTAATTTCCATGTATTCAAGATTTTTTTTCAGTTTTCCTCATGTTGTTTATTTCTAGTTTCATACAATTGTGGTCAGAGATTATATTGTGTTTGATTATAATCTTGAAACTTCTATGACTGGTTTTGTGGGTTAACATATCATCTATCCTAGAAAATGTTTTATGCACACTCAAGAAAAATGTGTGTTCTGCTGTTATCAAAATATTCTGTATATGCCTGCTAGGTCCATTTGGTCTACCATGTCTAAATATTCTGTTTCCTTATTGATTATCTGAATGATCTATCCAGTGTTATGAATGGGATTAAATATCCCCAACTATTATTGCATTGATGTTCATGTCTTACTTTAGCTTTGTTAATTTTTTTAGTATTTAAGCACCCAATATTGAGTGCCTAAATATTTATGATTGTTAGAACTTTTTGATACATTGCCCTTTTTATCATTTTATACTCATCTTCTTTTTCTCTTTTTATCATGTTTAACATCTATTTTTTTTCCAGGTATAGCTACTTCTGTTTTATTTTTAAGTTACCATTTGCTTAAAATATATATTTCCATCTCTTTACTCTGTCTTTTTGTGTCATTAAAGCTAAAATTATCCTTCTATGTGCAATGTATCTTTGGATCTTATGTCTTTATCCATTCAGTCATTCTAATTCTTTTAATTATACAATTTAATCCATTAAAATTTGAAGTAATTTATGATAGGTAAAGACTTAATATTGCAATTTTGCTAATTTTTTCTGACTATTTTATAGACCAATTGTTCTTTACTTTGTATCCTGCATTTTTTTGTTTTTTGGTATCCATATGTTTTAATTTTTTTTATCATGTCTTTGTGTAATTGCTACAGGTTTTCCCCATGTGATTAGCATAAGGATTATATAAAATATGTCAAACTTATACCACTCTATTTTAAACTGATGAGTTTAACATTCTTCAAATTGAAAGTTTTACTTCTTCTCCCTCTTACATTTTACACAGTTTGTCGCTGACATTAAAGTTCATATTTTTGTTTAATATTATGTATTCAGTAACATTATCATAGTTATTTTTACTGTTTGTATTTTAATTCTAAAAGTTGTAAGAGAATTACACACCACCATAAATATATTAGAGTTGAACTTTGACTATATATTTACCATCACCTTTGAGGTTTACACTATCTTTTTATGTGTTTGTGATGTTAATTAGCATTCGTTTACTTCCACACATAGAACTCACTTTAGCATTTCTTGTGTGGCAGATCTAGTATTGATGTCATCCCTTACCTTTTGTTGTTGTTGTTGTTGTTGTTCAAGAGTCTTTATCTCCTTCCTTTATTTTTTTAAGATTTATTTATTTAGGAGAGAGAAGAGAGCAAGAGTGGGAGGGATCAAGAGAGAGGGAGAGAGAATCTCAAGAAGACTCCACATTGAGTGTAGGGTCTCATCTCATGATCTTAAGATCCTGAGCTGAAATTGTGTCAGATGTTTAACCAACTGTGCCACCCAGGTGACCCTATCTCCTACCTTTCTAAAGGACAGCTTTGTCAGGTATAGAATTTATAGTTGATAGCTATTTTTTCTTTCAGTATTTTGAATATATCATCCCATTCTCTCCTGGCCTAAAAAACTTCGTTAAAATTTCCATCTATACTCTTAAGTGGTTTCCCTTGTATTTAAATTGTCTTTTTTCTAGTGTCCTTGTGCTAGTGGACTTATTATGAGGTTCCATTTTTGGACAAGGCCACTGTCCAATTTCTGATGTAGGAGAGGGAGCCACTGGCTGAGAATACTTGGATAAGACTACTGGTTTTGTTTCCTGCCTATATGAGCCTATAGATGGACTCAGTGTTTGCACTTGTTCTTGGGTCAGGCTTTCTAGATTGATGGAACTGATACTATACTCAGAGGTAGGTGGGGATATGAATTAGCTTCCTCTGCCTGGTGGGGCATCAGCATGGGTCCCATAGGCCTTCATGGCTTAGTTTGGGGACCTGGATCAGGCAACACTGTGTACTGAATTCCCTGGCCAGACAGAGCCACCAGATTTGCTTTGTAGATGAGGAAAGCCATGGATCATGCTCTCTGTAAGCAGGGCTGCTGAAAGGGTTGCACAACTTTTTAAGTGCTCTGGTTATTTTACCTGATCAGACTCACTGAGGTCTGCATTCAGCATTGTACAGGGCTGTGAATCAGTTTCCTTGATGAGTAAAAGTGAGAAAACTAATTCCAAGGATGGAAAACCTCTTTGTGGTCATGACTCATGCCAAACCACAACTGAAGTAGCCTAGCAGAATGGGGTCACTGGCTTTGCTCTGCAGATGATGAGCTCTGCCTGCTGAATTTTGCTCAAGTCTTGATAAGCTATGCAACTAATCCAGGTGTTCTGGGCTAGATTTCTGGTGAATTGGGCCAGAATCTCTACTCAGCAGTGAGTGAGGCTATGTATTAGCTCCCCTGCCTGGACCAAAGATGCAAGCAGGCTCCAAATCAGCTTCTCAAGTTTTCCATTCAGGCTTTCTGGTCAGGAGGGGTCAGGGGACACACTCAGTAATAAGTTTGGCTATTAATTAGCTCCCTTGCCTAGGCATAGGAGGAAATCTATCTCTAAGCAATCTTCTGGGTATTCCCAATCAGGCTTTCTGGTTGAGAGGTCCTGAGAGCTACATTCAACAGCAGATGAGGTTATGAATTAGCTCCTCTGTTTAGGTGTAACGGGGGATTGAACCAGTTCCAAGCTTGAAAAGACTCTTTGTGGCCTTCACTCAAGTTGACCTGTACCTCAAGTCCCCTAGATCAAAAGTGTGACAGGCTTTGGCTTTGCAGATGATCCGCTTTGTCTGCTGTACTCTCTGCTTGAGTGTTGTCAGCTATATGAATCTGAATGTTCTGATCAGGCCTTGTTGGCTGGATCTACACTCAGCAGGATCTACACTCAGCAGTGGGCTGAACTATGAGTCATCTTCCTTGCCTGGGCATGGGAAGGAGTGGGAAAAAGATTAGGCTCTGGGCCAGCAAGTTCCTCTTTTGAAGATTTTAATCAGGAAAACTTACAGCTTGCTGGGTTTTCTGGTCATGCTGTATCCCTGGTTTTGCTCTGCAGATAAGTAAAGATGCTAGTTGTGATTACTACTTGGGCACTTCAGGTAGGACCTTGGTCTGCCAATATCTAATCATTGGTTGTTGCAAGCCCCTCCTTTTTCTCTATCACAGTCAGATTCCCAGTGGACAAGCCCTGCAGATTACCCCACATTTCCCATAAGGTCAGACAAGAATGGAGACTATCAAAAAGCATCCCAAAATGCTGGGGGAGCTAGATGCACACCTTGGTTCTCTTTTCCCACTAAATGAACCTTTGACTTAGGGGACACTGCTGGGCGTTGTGCTATGCTCTCTTGGGAGAGTAACAATGTTGTCAAAATGTAGCAATTTCTTTTACCCTTCTAATGTGCTCTGTTTTGGTCTCTATGGTGCAGGGAGTTACTTCAGCCTCATCCACATGTTCTAGGACTCTCTCAACAGTATTTTTTCATGAATAGTTCTTATGAGTGAGAATAAAGTATAAAATGATCTATGTTGTCATCTTGGTGACATCACTCTATTCTATTTATTTTTAATTCAATTTTTTGGTAAAGTCGAATGTATGTGTGCCATTTTGCTATTTTTTGATAGGTCTTGTGTTTTTTGTTGTTGGTGGTGTTTTTTGTTTCTTACTGCCTTCAGTCCTACCTTGTTTGTATAAAATTAATATTTTATTAATTTGTTTATTTATTTATAATTATTTATTAATTAAATTAATATTTATTTAATTATTATCATGCCACCTTAATACCTTTGACATTTCTTTTAGTATGTTTTTGATCTTATTTTCTTAATAGTTTTACAGTAGTTTGGAATTAACATTTTAATTTATTACAGTCTAGTTTAGATTAATACCATCTTGAGGTGCCTGAGTGGCTTAGTGAGTTAAGCTACTGCCTTTGGCTCAGGTCGTGATCTTAGGGTCCTGGGATTGAGCCCCGCATTGGGCTCTCTGCTCAGCGGGGAGCCTGCTTCCCCCCGACTCTGCCTACTTGTGATCGCTCTCTCTCTCTGTCAAATAAATAAATAAAATCTTTAAAAAAAAGATTAATACCATCTTAATTTCAATAGTATGCAAATATATTTTTCTTTATAGGTTCATTCCCATACCTCTTGCATTGTGCTGCTATTGACATTTCAATTATATCTTTATACATTTTATGCTCATCACCACTCTCTTATAATTACTTTATTATTTTTTAAATTTGTTAGAAAGAAAGCAAATTTTACGAACAAAAGTACACTTTTACTCTTAACATATCTGTGTGCTTATATTTCCTCTGTTTTTATTGCTACTTATATTTCCTCTGTTTTTATTGCTATTTTTTCTGTCTTTTGACTTTGCTTTCAGGAGTGTTTTAGTCAGAGCTCTCCAGAGAAATGTTAATATTAATATCATATATATGAAGAGATTTTTTTTTTTAATGAGGGATTGGCTCATGTGATTTTAGAAACTGAGAAGTCTCATTCTGCTTATTGCTAGTTGGAGGCCCAGAAAAACTAGTGGTATAGTTTCAGTCCAAATTCAAAAGTCTGAGGACCGGGATAATTAATTGTGTAAGTCCTACCTTAAGTTTGAAGGTCTGAGAACCAGGGACATCAGTGTTTCTCCCAAGGAGAAATTACATGAGTTGCTGGTTTAGTAAGAAGTACACTCACCCTTTGGGACCTTATCAGGATCTCTTCTCTGAGAGTTAAATAATAATAAAAAGTTACACTTAATTGAGAAGTATAGAAAAAGTTCTTATTAAAATGGAACCATTTCACATACCTTAAGCAGAACTCTTGGCAAGAAATCATCTTCAAAGAAGTAAAGTGAGTCCACACATATCTGGGTGAACTCATAAAACACCTTGACTATGTTAAATATTTTTTTGGTGGTAGTGTCATTTTGTTCAGAGTCTTAGACCAGATTATTATTTTTTCTATATTAAGCATATAAATGTAATAACATTAAGACATCAAGTGAGAACTTGTGAAGAAATTAACCTAAGGCCATTTTACCCCAGCACACACTACCACTCCCCACGAAACACCCTATGTGACTGACTGAACAGGCAGACATGGGATTAGGGGATTAGGCTGCATGCCATCCTCAGGAACTACCAACAAAAGTAAATTTTTTTCATATGATATGCAGTCTGACTCTATTGGATTTCACACTGTTAGTTTACTAACAAACTCAAATTATTATTATTCTGCATACATACTAAAGACTACTTAACACTATGGATGTTTTAACTATGGGTTATAGTAGAAACTTCATCGACATACATCTGTAACTTTGGTCTAGTCACTTCTTTTTGCTTATTTCAATATCTCTTTTATTTAAAATTGGGAAAATAGGCCAGATAATTTTTCATGTGTTTATCTAAAATACATATATTCTTGGGACACCTGGGTGGCTCAGTCACTTAAGCATCTGCCTTCAGCTCAGATCATGATCCCAGGCCTACATTGGGCCTGGGATTGAGCCCCACATTGGGATCCTTGCTCAGTGGGGAGCCTTCTTCTCATTCTCCTTCTGCCTGCTGCTCCCCCTGCTTCTGTTCTCTCTCTCTCTCTTTCTGTCAAATAAATAACTAAATAAAGTATTTAAAACAAAACGAAACAAAAAATTCATATAATCTTACCAGAAGGGAAAATTTCATGTAGTAATTTATCTATTTCTCACAACCTGAACACATAAAACATATAAGGAAATACAATTCCTTTAAGAAAACATTAAAATTGTTTTTTTTTCTACCCTACACTTACATTCCAAGAAAACTAAAATTGTAATCTTGTTTGGAAAAATGTATTTTGAAAATAAGGCATAAATTTGTAGAAATGAAATTCAATTTCCACATCCTTTTCTCTCATATTAACAATATAATTTGTGTACCATAATGAAGTAAATTATTTTTACTTGCTACATTAATAATGCATAAAAACTGGGTGCATGGGTGGCTCAGTGGGTTAAAGCCTGTGCCTTCAGCTCAGGTCATGATCTCAGGGTCCTGGGATCGAGCCCTGCATCAGGCTCTCTGCACAGCAGGGAGCCTGCTTCCCCCTCTCTCTGCCTGCCTCTCTGACTGCTTGTGATCTCTCTCTCTCTCTGTCAAATAAATAAATAAAATCTTTAAAAAAAATCATAAAAACTGATTTACTAAACAATTACTTCCTGAACTTTGACTTAATGTAAAGCATTACTGTAGATAGCATTATTGTAGGGAAGAACAAAGATCGAAGTCACATACTCTTCCCTCAAGGAGTTTGCATTCTATTGAACATGACAAATTTGTAAACAGCTAACCAGAGTACAAAGTATAGAGAAATAAAAAATATACTAGGAGTACAATATTTTTGTTATGAAAAAATAAAAGAAGAAATTATTAATTCTAACTGGTATCTTGGAAAGTATAGTGGAAAATTCTTCTGTTTATACATGTGAGAGATTCATTTTAACGGATATTATGTGTGTGATAAGGTTAATATGCTGTTATATTATTGGATATATGTAAAGGCAGTGTTGAATTTTAAAAATGAGAACAATGAATCTTGTAACACTGAAAAAAATAAAATAAAAGTGGGGAAAAATAAAATAAAATTCATTAGATGAGAAAAAAATAAAAGTGAGGTAATTCTTGGTGTCAAATATACATTGAAGAAGAGATATGTCTCAGAATTTAAAAAAAAAGGAACTAGAAGGGAAACAACATAGTTAAACTGAAGTGTAAGAAACTTACTTCTGGCCTGGCCCACTCAATAATGTCAAGAAGTCTAGGATAGAGTTTGTGGGAGATGAGTAGAGACATGACTCTCTCTGTGAACAGACAACTAATAAAGAAATGTCATCCTTTGGAACTGAAATGTAGATATCCCTAGTGGCACAGACCCAATAGAATCTGGAAATGAGCTTACTATGGTGAGATTTCAATGTTGGACTTTTAGAAACATAGATGATTTTGGACTTTTTATCCTCTCCATATATTTTACTATTTGATGCTTTTCCAACAATATGCACTGAACGTCAGTGAATTACATCCCATCTACACCAACAGGGACCAAATATGGATTAGCTCCACACTTGGGAAAAGAGTTTTAAAAAGTCGACAATAGCTAACTAGAATCAACAATGTTGAGGGTATCACTCAGTGGGGAAAACACACAAGTAGGAAGGCAAAAGTTAGGGGGGCTGCAAATAAATTTGGAAATGCTCAAATCAACCACCCTTTCTTACTTGATCTGGAATTCTTTATTCCACAAAGAAACTTGATAGGGTCTATATTTTAAAGCAAGAGAGGCTATTCAACTTAACTAAAGTGTCACAGGAGAAAAGTTTCCTAGACCTTAAAAAATAAAGTTCAAGTTTTACATACTCATGATACAGAAAATTCCAATCATAGATATAATGCCTTTAAAAAAACTTTACCCAAGTGCATTAAAAGTAATGTGCAATAATATATTCACTTCATCATTGTTATAGGAAAAATATAAACATCTCAAATGTTTATCAACAGAGGAATGAAAAACATGTTTATGACATAAATACTACATGGCAGCTAAAATAACTGAAGTAGTATGACATGTTTCAACATAAATACTATAAAATATTATTTATTAAAATAAAATTTCAGAAGAATACAACATTAAGGCACTATTTATATAAACTTCAAAAGCAAGAAAAAATAGCATGCATAGCAAAACTGGGAATGGAATCATAACCACCCACTTCAGGATAGTGGATATTTCTTGGGAATAATGATGTGGTGTGAAACAAAGAAGTAATATATAGTAGTATTCAAATTAATGACAATGCCTAATTTCTCAAAAAGAAATACTGAAGAAAATATGAAAAAAATATGATTAGGGGCACCTGGGTGGCTCAGTCAGTTAAGCATCTGCCTTTGGCTCAGGTCATGATTCCGGGGTCCTGTGATTGAGCTCAGGTCATGATCTTTTCTCAGTGGGGAGCCTGCTTCTTCCTCTCCTCCCTGCTCCTGCTCTCTCCTGCTATCTCTGTCTCTGTCTCTCTCCAATAAATAAATAGAATCTTTAAAAATAATATTTTGATTAAACAGATCTGGATGGTAAATAGCCAGATGTTAGTAATATTATTCTGTAGGTACAGCTATATTGCTGATGTAATTCATGAATTTAAACATAAAAATAATATGACTTTGCAAAAAAGGAAAAGTAAGACAATCTATATAGAGGAAAAAGCATGCACAGGCCATGAGGCTGTAAAGGGTATGCTGTGATTAAAGATATGGCTGAAGCATAGGCTGTGTAGAGAGATATTATAGAGCATGAGGGTAGGAAGACAGAGTAAGCTTAGGTTGTGAAATAAATTCAGATGATCTTGTTATTTCCTGTGAAAATGAATTAATTTTTCTGTCCGGAAGGGGAAAATATTAAAAATTCTTATGTCAAAATCTCTCACCTTATCCAAGGAGAATGTACTCTTGTTCTGAGTGCTTATATATTTAAGGTTCTGGATGCAAATACATAATTGTGCACATGCACATGATTGCACCAATGCACAGTGCAGCCGTAACAGAACCCCCTCAATCACCTGTTATTTACATAATATTATTGGGGGATTAAAACAACTACCTTTTCTTTAAAAAGAATAGCATTTGAAATTATTTAAGCACCAGTTCTTTTGAGAAAATGACTTGAAGCGTCATTTAGTTCTAGTGAAGGAATAATTGTGACAATTGTAGCTTTGAGTTTTTATTTTTAAACATTGTGCATAAACTTCCCAAACTAAATTTGCTGCCTTATGTTATCTCCATAATCTTTATTCTTAGACAATGAAAAACACAACAACAAAAAACAATAATCAACCTTTGCTGTTACCACAGCCAGTAATTTCTGGTTTGAACTGATGTCAAGGGACATTAATATTCTTTAAAATAGAAAACACTTGGAAAAAAAAACACAATTAGATGCCTAATGATGGACATTCACAGTGACAAAGTGACACTGTTCCAGCTGTTTCCAGTGGGCACTTTTTATTTATTTATTTTTTGCCACTAAGTTCTTGGAGAAAAAATATAGAAAAGAATGACAGAATCGAGTGTATATGAAGGTTTCTGGGAAACAAGTTGAGCAGTTATGCACCAAGTATTTAGTCAGAACCCTTCTATACCACAGCCCACACAGATGTGTATTGGGAGCCCACCTCTATGTGTTCATAACCTTAACCATTCTGTTTTTGATATTTGTTTATGAGTAAGTCTTCTTGTGACAAGAAAGAACAAAAAAATTGGAAGGATAGAAGGAAGGAGGGAAGGAAGGAAGGAAGGAAGGAAGGAAGGAAGGAAGGAAGGAAAGAAGGAAGGAAAGAAGGAAGGAAAGAAGGAAGAGAGAGAGAGAGAGAGAGAGAGAGAGAGATTAAGAACAGAAACTTTTGGTCTCTTGGAAAAAATCAATTGTGTTTTGTTTTGTTTTGTTTTCACCCCAGCATCCCCAAAGTATTGGTACATAGTGGAAGATATTTGTTGACAGATATAGTAAATGAACCAACTGTGTAGAATAATTTCTTGGTACCAGTGGCATAGGATACAAATTTTCAAATGCGATTAGTCTCCAGAAACATTTAAAAGGATGAAAAATAGGGTAGAAAGTGGGAACAAAACAGAAAACTGTAAAAAATGAGTAAGTTTTTGTGAAACTACAGCCATTATACAAGTATTCAGAGTGAGGGATGTCAGAAAATGGGACTAGGTAAAGATAATAGAAGGGAATAAATTCACTGTCTAGGTAGAAGTTTTGTAAGAGCACTATGAGTTTGCAGAGGAAGTTGTGGAAAGGTGGATGAGAATGAAGAAATGTGGTTAAACCATTCATAAGACTGCTTTTCTAGAAAGTGGCATGAACTGCCAGATATTGTATCCAAGAGTTCTCAGACCTTTTGGAGAGAATGTAATCTGGGCAAATAAAAACACATACACTTGTTTTGGAGTATCTTCATGGTAGGAGGTTAAATAATATTGTGGCTAAATGTCAGGACTTCAAAATAACATAAACTAAGACATATATTATGGTTCTGCTCCTTAGTTTCTGTTTGATCTTTGACATGATTTCTCATTTATATGAACCTCAGTTTCCCCACCTCTAAAACATGGATTGAAATAATACCTATAAGCTTCTATTCTGGATAAGATGGAGTAATCACATTTACCCAGATTCTCTACTAAAAGTCACTATAAAATCTGGATATAATGCATGGGACAGCTATTTGAAGACATTGATAAGTTAATACTAGTAAATGGATCAGGAAAGAAGAGAAGAACTTGAAGTACTGCCAAACGTGTCATTAATTTGCCTTTTAATTTTCTTTTGATATTTTTTGGCCAAAAATATCAGCTCAAAACCTGTAAGTGCAGGTGGCATTAACAAAAAAAGCTTCAGAAAAAAGTGCTTCTAATTCTGGCTCAAATAATGGGGATGTTATCTCCTAATGCTCAGTAAGAGTGGGAAAGAATCACCTGATATTTTTTTTTTCTTTTCTTAGTATGCCTGATCTCTACCTCCAAAAATCCCTAAGGTGATCAGAATAGCAACAATAGCAGCAAACAAGAACTTAATACTCAAAGAAATGGATAATATTTTCCTATTAGAGTAGTTGTGAACCCAAAAGTGTGTAACAAAGTCCAATTGAATTTTTGCTCTCTGTTCTTATATTGCTTAGACCCGAATGTAAATACAGACATAATTAAGTGAACAGGGTAAACAAAACCCCAGCTTTCTAGCTGGAAAATCAAAATGTGGAGGCCTTGGGACCATAAAGTACTGGCACTAACACAGAGAATTCAGTTCTGGAAACCAACTATATAAAGTTGTATACAGACTCCTAAGCTCACATTAGAGCTTCACAGGTTTGTATTTGATCTTATTCTGCATAACAAAGACATTGAAAACAGTAATTCTTTTGTGATAGATCACTTCTAAGTTGTCCAGACTGGCAATAACAGAGTGACCATACATGCAGACACTTCTAAATAGCACTGCAAATAATTTGAAAATAAAATTGATATTGAAACTACTACTCACAAAACTTGAGGTTTGAACCCAGAACTCCACTTCATGTTAAAACAGAACTTAAAACAGAATGTCTAATAACATAATATTCAAGAACATAATCCATAAGTAGTGGGCATAGAACAAGGGGATGCCAGTTTACATATAAAAAGATGTTCTGGACACCTCAACACTACAAGGACATAATTTTCAGAATTGCCTGAAAACGACTTTAAAGCATCTCTCATTAAAAATGGAAAAAGAGTTGATGGCAAGTGCTTTTGGAAAAAAAAAAATGAAGTAAAATAGAAAATATCAATTCAAGATTAGAAAATAGAGAACAGAACTAAATTAAAATTTTGAAATTAAAATAATGCAATATTCAATCATTAAAACTCACTTGAGGGGTGTCTGGGTGTCTCAGTCAGTTAAGCATCTGACTTGATTTCAGCTCAGGTCATGATCTCAGTATTGTGAGATGGAATACCACATCAAGCTTCTTTCACAGCAGAGAATCTGCTTTTGAGATTCCTTCTCCCCATGGGGCACCTGGGTGGCTCAGTGGGTTAAAGTCTCTGCCTTTGGCTCAGGTCATGGTCTCAGGGTCCTGGAATTGAGTCCTACATCGGGCTCTCTGCTCAGCAGGGAGTCTGCTTCCTCCTCTCTCTCTGCCTGCCTCTCTGCTTGCCTTTCTGCCTACTCGTGATCTTTCTCTCTGTGTCAAATAAAGAAATAGAATCTTTAAAAAAAAAAGAGAGAGATCCCTTCTCCCCCTCTACTTCTACCCCTCTCCCCCTCACTCCTTTTCTCAAAATAAATAAGTCTTTAAAAAATAAAAATAAATAAATTAAACTCATGAGGGAACTTCAGAATAAATAGTGGAGTAAGGAACTTTGAAATTCCATCACTTAAAAAAAAATCATTCACAAAAATTTTAAGGGTCAACTTTTTGGAAATTTGGAAATTAAACAAAGGGTTTCAGAAAAACAGAATTCTCACTTTAGAAAATGGATGAATTTCAGTAAGAGCAAGGAGGTTTGTGATAAAGGCTAAAGCAGAATTATAAACTTTCTAGGTGAATGCTGAAGGTGTGCACTAACATATAAAAAGAGCCATGACAAAGACTGGGGAATTTTTTAATCCAGAATTTACGTAATTCTCTGTCCAAACATTAACTGACCACTTACTTAATGGAACATCAACTTCAGTGGTGGGGCGCCTGGGTGGCTCAGTGGGTTAAAGCCTCTGCCTTTGGCTCAGGTCATGATCTCAGGGTCCTGGGAATAAGGCCTGCATCCACCTGGCTCTCTGCTCAGCAGGGAGCCTGCTTCCCCCCCCCCTCTCTGCCTGCCTCTCTGCCTAATTGTGATCTCTCTCTGTCAAATAAATAAATAAAATCTTTAAAAAAAAAAGAAAAGAAACTTCAGTGGTGACACATGACAAATAATGCAGACTTTACAGAATAAGTTCAGAATAATCACCAATTAATGATTACAGAAGGTAAAAGAATAAAAACAAAACAAAACAAAACAAAACACTGGCAGTGTAGAATCTGATTTCCAGAGATGTCGTATCGTGATATTCAAAATAACCAGTTGACAACAACACATTTTTAAGCACATGCATACATACATGTACACACACTAATGGACAGTTCATATAGGGTAAAAAAAGGCAATCAAGAAAAACAGTATGTGAAGATGCCTAGAACTTTGATTTTCTAAATAAAAAAATCAAATCAGCTATTTTATTTTATTTCTTTTAGAAATGTTTGTGTTTTTTGTTTGTTTGTTTTTAGATTTTATTTATTTATTTGACAGAGACAGAGATTACAAGTAGGCAGAGAACCAGGCAGAGAGAGAGAGGGAAGCAGGCTCCCTGCTGAGCAGAGAGCCCCATGCAGGGTTTGATCCCAGGACCTGGAGATCATGACCTGAGCTGAAGGCAGAGGCTGTAACCCACTGAGTCACCCAGGTGCCCCCAAATCAGCTATTTTAAATGGCTGATTTAAAAATAAGTTTAATGAGGTAAAGGATATTATATAGAGAGAATTAAACAAAAGTTTAAAAAAAAAAAGTTTTGAAAATCTTACCAAAGAAGACTGTCAATAGATATAAATTATGAAAAAATTGAAATTGTAAAGTTAAAAAATACCATAACTAAAATGATTACAGCAGGTAGAAAAATAAAAAGAAGATAGGTGAATTGAGATTTTTATTTTTATTTTTATTTATTTTTTAACATATTTAATTTTTTCACTGTTCCAAGATTCATTGTTTATGTACCACACCCAGTGCTTCATGCAATTGAGATTTTTTAATATGAAAACCAGAATTTTGGGGCGCCTGGGTGGCTCAGTCATTAAGCGTCTGCCTTCGGCCCAGGTCAGATCCCAGGGTCCTGGGATCGGGCCCTGCATCAGGCTCTCTGCTCTGTGGGAAGCTTGCTTCTCCCGCTACCATTCCCTCTGCTTGTGTTCCCTCTCTCGCTGTGTTTCTCTCTGTCAAATAAATAAAATTAAAAAAAAAAAAAACAGAATTTTTTTAATAAAATAATAATAAATTCTCAGGTACATATGGGATAATGGGATATCCCAAAACAGAAGAAAGAGAAAGATAGAGGCAGAAAGAATATCTGAAGATATACTGACTAAAATTTTCCAAAATTCAATTAAAAGTGAATTTACATACATAAGAAACTAAAAAAACTCCAAAGACCCAAAATGAGACACATCATAATCAAACTGTTGAAAAAGAATATTTTGAAAGTATTTATATGGGGAAAAGAAACCTCATCACACACAAGGAAGTATCAATAAAATTAAAAACTTATTACATGGGAAGGGTAAAGATGGTGGAGTAGCAGAGACTCCTGGACTTGCCTCATCCCTCAAACACAGATAGATCAACATCAAATAATTTTGAACAACTAAGAAATCTACCTGATGGTTAAGAAAACAATCTGCACAATTAGCGGGAAAGACTGTGGCAAGCGCAAGGTTCAGAGACCTGAACTGGGGGAGAGAAAAGCCATGGTGCTTCAGAGGGGAGGGAACCATTTTGCAGAGAAAAATCAAGGATAGAGGGGGAGAGAAAGAGAGTAGTGCATAGGGCTTGCACAAGGCACTGTGGAGTGGGGAATCCCCTGGGTTACACTTGGAAAGAAGTTTCCCCTTCCTACAGTACATTTGAAAAAGGGTATATTGCTTTTCCAAGTACAAAATGCCCACTGGGTGAAAGGGTGGAGAACCATCATCTATCATGCAAATGGACATCAATATCAGACAAACTAAATTTTAAAACAAAGACAGTAATAAGAAATAAAGAAGGGTTAAGGTTAGGGCTATGGTAAGTGCTGTGAAATGTGTAAGCCTGAAGATTCACAGACATGTACCCTGGGGCAAATAATGCATTAAATGTTAATAAAAAATAAGAAATTTAAATAAATAAATAAATAAGAAATAAAGAAGAACATTATATCATAAGAAAGGGGTCTATCCAACAAGAAAATCTAACAATTGTAAATATTTATGCCTTCAACTTGGGAACACCCAAATATATAAATCAAATAATAACAAATAAGTTCATTGATAACTGTACAGTAACAGTAGAGGACATTATTTATTTATTTATTTTTTAAAAGATTTTACTTATTTGACAGAGAGAAACACAGTGAGAGAGGGAACACAAGCAGAGGGAATGGAAGCAGGAGAAGCAGGCTTCCTGCTGAGCAGGGAGCCTGATGCGGGGCTCAATCCCAGGACCCTGGGATCATGACCTGAGCCGAAGACAGACACTTAATGACTGAGCCACCCAGGTGCCCCAGTAGAGGACTTTAATGCTCCACTCACAGCATTCTAAGCAGAAGGTCAACAAGAAACAATGGCTTTAGTGACACACATGACAAGATGGTTTTAACAGATATATTCAGAATATTTCATCCTAAAGCGCCAAAACACACATTTTTTTTCAAGTGTACATGGAACATTCTCCAGAAGAGATTGCATACTGGTCACAAATCAGGTCTCAACCAGTACAAAAAGACTGAGATCATACAATGTATATTTTCAGACCACAATGCTATGAAACTTGAAGTCAACCTCAAGAAAAAAATTGTACACAAATACATATGCACAAATACTTGGAAGTAAAAACATACCACTAAGGAATGAAAGATCCAACCAGGAAACCGAAGAAAAAATTAAAAAAAAAAATACACAGAAGCAAAAGGAAATGAAAACATGGAGAGAAGAAAAGGTGGTCCTAACAGAGATCTATATAAAAATACAGGCTTTCCTCAAGAAGCAAAAAATAGTTTCAAATACAGAACCTAATCTCACAGCTAAAGAAGCCAGAAAAGGAACAGGAAATAAAGTCTAAAGCAAGCAGAAGGGAAATAATAAAGACGTGAGTAAAAAAAGGGACAAAAACCCTAAGAGTGATAAAGAACAGAAATTTGTAATCTATAAAAACAAAGACCTCACAGGCAACATGATGACAATAAAATCATATCTTCCAATAATCACTCTCAATATGAATGGCCTAAAACCTCCCATAAAATGGCACAGGATTGCAGATAGGATAAAAAGATGGGACCCATCCATATGCTGTCTACAAGAGACTCATACTGAACCTAAAGATACATCCACACTGAAGGGGAAGGGATGGAGAACAATCTTTCAAGCCAATGGACTGCAAAAAAAAAAAAAAACAAAAAACAAAAAACAAAAACAAAAACTGGGGTGGCAGTTCTTATATCAGAAAAATTAGATTTTAAGCTAAAGTCTGTAGTTAGAGACACAGAAGAACACTGTATCATTCTTTTTTTTTAAAGATTTTATTTATTTATTTGACAGAGAGAGAGAGATCACAAGTAGGCAGAGAGGCAGGCAGAGAGAGAGAGGGGGAAGCAGGCTCCCCACTGAGCAGAGAGCCTGATGTGGGGCTTGATCCAAGGACCCTGAGATCATGACCTAAGCAGAAGGCAGAGGCTTAAACCACGGAGCAACCAAGGCGCCCCGAACACTGTATCATTCTTAAAGGGTCTATCCAACAAGAAGATCTAACAATTGTTAATATCTATGCCCCCAACATGGAAGCAGCCAACTCTTAATCAAAATAAAGAGACATATTGATAATAATACATCCACTCTCAACAATAGATTATCTAAGCAGAAAGTAAACAAAGAAACAAGAGCTTTGAATGACACACTGGACCATAAGGACCTCATAGATATATACAGAACATTCCACCATAAAACAACAGAATACTCATTCTTCTCAAGTGCACATGAAATTTTCTCCAGAATAGACCACATACTGGGTCACAAATCAGGTATTAACTGATACTAAAAATTTGAGATTATTCCCTTCAGAGTCTCAGACCACACAATACTTTGAAACAGTAATGCAATCACAAGGAAAAGTTTGGAAAAAATTCTAAAACTTGGAAGCTAAAGACCATCCTGCTCAAGAATATTTGGGACAACCAGGAAATCAAAGAAAAACTTGAACAGGTTATGGAAACCAATGAGAAGGAAAACTCATTGGTTCAAAACATATGGGATACACCAAAAGTAGTCCGAAGATGGAAATATATACTCATCCAAGACTCACTCAAAAAAATAGAAAATCCCATGCCTATCTAGAGGAGAACATAGGCAGTAACCTCTTCGACATCAGTCACAGCAACTTCTTTCAGCACATGTCTCCAAAGACAAAGGAAACAAAAGCAAAACTGAACTTTTGGGACTTCATCAAGATAAAAAGCTTCTGCACAGTGAAGGAAACAGTCAACAAAACAAACAGGCAACCCACAGAATGGGAGAAGATATTGGCAAATGACACTACAGACAAAGGTCTGATATCCAAGATCTATAAAAAACACCTCAAACTCAACACTCACAAAACCAATAATTACATCAAAAGATGGGCGGAAGACATGAATGGACACTTCTCTAAAGAAGACATACAAATGGCTAACAGACCCATGAAAAAATGTTCATCATCTTTAGCCATCAGGGAGATTCCAATCAAAACCACAATGAGATACCACCTTACACCAGTTAGAATGGCCAAAATCAACAGGACAGTAAACAACAAATGTTGGAGAGGGTGTGG
>CM053612.1:48919206-48930700 GCA_028646535.1 Procyon lotor
TTAAAAATAGAGCTACCCTATGATCCTGCCATCGCACTACTGGGTATTTACCCCAAAGAAGCAGAGGCATTACAAAGAAGGGCCACATGTACCCCAATGTTCATAACAGCAATGACCACAATTGCCAAACTGTGGAAAGAACTAAAATGCCCTTAAACAGATGAATGGATAAAGAAGATATGCTACATATACACGGAATATTATGCCTCCATTAGAAAGGATGAACATCCAACTTTTGTATCAACTTGGATGGGACTGGAAGAGATTTTGCGGAGTGAAATAAGTCAAGCAGAGAGAACCAATTACCTTATGGTCTCACTTACATGCTGAGCGTAAAGAAAAACATGGAAGGCATTGTGAGAAGGAAGGGAGGGGTGTATGGGGGGAAACCAGAGGGGGAGATGAACCATGAGAGACTGTGGACTATGAGCAACAAACTAAGGGTTTTGGAGGGGAAGGGGATGGGGGTTGGACGAGCCTGGTGGTGGGTATTGAGGAGGGCATGTATTCCATGGAGCACTGTGTGTGGTGCATGAACAATAAATCTTGTAACACTGAAAAAATAAAATAAACATATTTGGGGGAAAAATAGAAAATCCCAAATATACAAACTCTCTTTACACCTTAAAGAACAGGAGATACAAAAACAAATTAAGTTTAACCCATATTCAGAAAGGGAAATAATTAAAATTAGAGCAGAGATTAATGAATTAGGAACCAGAAATAAAGCATTCCACATGAAAGAAACTAAAAACTGATTATTTGAAAGAATTAATATGATCGACAAACCACTGGCCAGACTTATCCAAACAAACAGAGAAAGGACCCGAATTATTAAAATTATGAATGAAAGGGAAGAGATTATGACTAACACCAAGAAAATAGAAACAACCATCGGATATTATTACCAACAGCTACATGCCTATAAGTTAAGCAACCTAGAAGAAATGGATGCATTCCTGGGAACCTATAAACTTTGAAGACTGAAACAAGAAAAAATTGACAACCTGAATAGACCAATGACCAGTAATGAGATTGAAAGAGTGATCAAAAACCTCCCAAGAAAACAAAAGTCCAGGACCTGACGGATTCCCTGGGGAATTCTACCAAACACTCAAAGACGAAATAATACCTATTCTCCTGCAGCTGTTTCAAAAAAATAGAAACAGAAGGAAAACTTCCAAACTCTTTCTATGAAGCCAGCATTATCTTGATCCCCAAACCAGGCAAAGACCCCATCAAAAAGGAGAATTTCAGAGCAATATCCCTGATGAATATGGATGCCAAAATTCTCAAAAAAGTCCTAGCTAACAGGATTCAGCAGTACATTAAAAGGATTATCCACCAGACCAGGTTGGATTTATCCCTGGGATGCAATGGTAGTTCGACATTTGCAAATCAATCAGTGTCACAGAACAAATTAATAAAAGGAGAGAAAAGAACCACATGGTCCTCTGAATGGATAAAGAAAAAGCATTTGACAAAATAAAGCATTTGTTCCTGATTGAAACTCTTATGTATAGGGATGGAGGGAACATTCCTCAAATTTATAAAATCCATCTATGGAAAACCCACAGCAAATTTCATTCTCAATGGGGAAAAGCTGAGATCCTTCCTATTGAGATCAGGAACATGACAAGGATGCCCACTCTAGCCACTCTTGTTCAACATAGTACTAGAAGTCTTAGCAACAGCAATCAGACAACAAATAGAAATAAAAGGTATTTTTTTATTTTTTTATTTTTTTATTTTTTGACAGAGAGAGGGAGAGAGAGAGAGAGAGAGAGATATTACAAGTAGGCAGAGAGGAAGGCAGAGAGAGGAGGGAAGCAGGTTCCCCGCTGAGCAGAGAGCCCGATGTGGGGCTCTATCCCAGGAACCTGAGATCATGACCTGAGCCGAAGGCAGAGGCTTTAACCCACTGAGCCACCCAGGCACCCCAATAAAAGGTATTTAAATTGGCAATGAAGAAGTCAAACTCTCTCTTTGCAGATTACATGATATTCTGTGTGGAAAACTCAAAAGTCTCCACCCTGAAATTACTAGAACTCATACAGCAATTCAGTAGTGTGGCAGAATACCACATCAATGCACAGAAATAAGTTGCTTTCTTATGTACTGAAAATGTAACTTTAGAAAAAGAAATTAGAGAATTGATTCCATTTACAATAGCACAAAAAACCATAAGATACCTCGGAATAAGCCTAAGAAAAGAGGTAAATGATCTATAGTAACTACAGAACACCATGAAAGAAACTGAAGAAGCATTCCATGCTCATAGATCAGAAGAATAAAAATTGTTAAAATGTCTATGCTGCCCTTAGCAATCTATACTTTAAATGCCATTTTGATCAAAATACCATCAGTGTTTTTCAGTGCTAGAACAAACAAACCTAAAATTTGTATGGAACCAAAAAAGACCCTGAATTGCCAAGGAAATTTTGAAAAAGAATAACGAAGTCAGGGGCATCATGCTGCCAGATTTCAGGGTGTATTACATAGCTGTGATCAGAAAGACAGCAAACTATTGGCACAGAAACAGGTACATAGACCAATGGAACAGAATAGAGAGCCCAGATATGGACCCTCAACTTTCCAGTCAACTAATCTTTGATGAAGCAGGAAAAAATATCCAATGGAAAAAAGACAATCTCTTCAATAAATAGTGTTGGGAAATTGGACAACTATATACAGAAGAATGAAACTAGACCATTCCCTTACACCATACACAAAGATAAATTCAAAATGGATGAACTACCTCAATGTGAGACAGGCATTCATCAAAATCCTAGAGGACAACATAGGCAGTAACCTCCTCGACATCAGCCACAGCAACTTCTTCCAAGTCACGTATCCAAAGGCAAAGGAAGCAAAAGCAAAAATGAAGTTTTGGGACTTCATCAAGATAAAAATCTTCTGCACAGCAAAGAAAACAGTGAACAAAACAAAAAGTCAACCTATTGAATGGGAGAAGATATTTGCAAATGGCACTACAGATAAAGAGCTGATATCCAGGATGTATAAAGAACTTCTCAGACTCAACACCCAACAAACAATCAAGTCAAAAAATGGGCAGAAGACATGAACAGACACTTCTCCACGGAAGACATACAGATGGCTAACAGACACATGGAAAAATGTTCATCATCATTAGCCTCAGGGAAATTCAAATCAGAACCACATTGAGATACCACCTTACACCAGTTAGAATGGCAGAAATTGACAGAGCAAAAAACAACAAATTTTAGAGAGGCTGTGAAGAAAAGAGAACCCTCTTATACTGTTGGTGGGAATGTAAGTTGGTACAGTCAGTTTGGAAAACAGTGTGGCGGTTCCTCAAAAAATTAAAAATAGAGCTACCATATACCATGGTAGCATATAGAGCCACCATGGGTTATATACCATATAACCCAGCAATTGCACTACTGGGTATTTACCCCTAAGTTACAGATATAATGAAAAAGAAGGCCATGTGCACTCCAATGGCACTCCAATTCATAGCAGCAATGTCCACAATAACCAAGCTGTGGAAAGAGCCAAGATGCCCTTCAAGGAATTAATGGGTAAAGAAGATGTGGTCCGTATACCCAATGGAATATTACTCAGCCATCAGAAAGCATGAATACTCACCATTTGCATCAACATGGATGGAACTAGAGACTATGCTAAGCTAAATAAGTCAAACAGATTAAGACTATTATCATCTAGTTTCACTTACTTGTGGAACATAAGGAATAGCATGGAGGACATTAGGAGAAGGAAAGGAAAAATGAAGGGGGGGAAATCAGAGGAGGATAAGAACCATGAAAGACTATTGACTTAGAGAAACAAACTGAGGGTTTTATAGGGGAAAGAGGTGGGGGAATATGTTAGTCCAGTGATGAGTATTGAGGAGGGCATGTATTACATGGAGTATTGGGTGTTATATGCAAACAATGAATCATGGAACTCTACATCAAACACTAATGATGTACTGTATGGTGACTAACATAACATCGTAAAAAAAGTAAGTGATTTAGAAATAAAGAAAAAGAGTAGAAGAGATAAACAAATCTAGGAGCTGGTTCTTGAAAGAATTAAGAAAATTGATAAACCTCTAGCCAGACTTATCAAAAAGAAAAGAGAAAGGGCCCAAATACATAAAATTATGAGTGGAAAAGGAGAGATCACAGTCGACACTGCAGAAATACAATCATAAGAGAATATTATGAGGAATTACAGGTCAACAAATTGAACAATCTAGTAGAAATGGATGCATTCCTAGAAACACCAGCTACCAAAATTGAAACCATAAGAAATAGAAAATTTGAACTGACCAATAACCAGAAAATGAATTTAATCAGTAATCAAAAATCTCCCAAAAAGCAAGAGTCTGGGACTGATGGCTACTCAGAGGAATAAGATTGATGGCTTATTTAATTTAATGAAGAATTAATACTTATTATTCTGAAATTGTTCCAAAAACTGAGAATGGAGGGAAAACTTCCAAACTCATTCTATAAAGCCAACATTACCATGATTCCAAAACCAGACAATGACTCCAGTAAAAAGGAAAATTACAGACCACTATCCCAGATGAATATGGATGGAAAAATTCTCAACAAGATACACCCTAATCAAATCCAACAGTACACTAAAAGAATTATTCACCACAATCAAGTGGTATTTATTCCTAGGCTGCAGGGGTGGTTCAATATCTGCAAATTAATCAATGTGATACACCACATTAAATAAAGAAAGGGTAAGAACTATATGATCCTGTCAAGAGATATAGAAAAAGCATTTGATAAAATAGAGCATCCTTTCTTGATAAAAATATTTGAGAAATTATCCATCGAAGGAACATTCCTCAACATCATAAAGTCCATGTATGAAAGACCCACAGCTAATATAATCCTCAATGGGGAAAAACCGAGAGCTATTGCCCTAACATCAGGAACAGGACAGTGATGTCTACTCTCACCAATGTTGTTCAACATAATGTTGGAAGTCCTAGCTTCAGCAATAAGACAAAAGAAATGAAACTCATCCAGATTGGCAAGGAAGAAGTCAAATGTTCATTCTTCACAGATGACATGATACGCTATTTAGAAAACCTGAAAGATTCCACCAAAAAATTGTTACAACTGATTCATAGATTCGTCAAAGCCACAGGATATAAAATCTATGTACAGAAATCTACTGCATTTCTATACACCAAAAATGAAGCAGCAGAAAGAGAAATGAAGGAATAAGTCCCATTTACCATGGCACCAAAAACCATAAGATACCTAGGAATAAACCTAAGCAAAGAAGTAAAAGACTTGTACTCTGAAAGCTATAGAACATTTATGAAAGAAATAGAAGACAAAGAAATGGAAAATTGTTTCATGCTCGTGGATTGGAAGAACAAATATTGTTAAAATACCTATACTACCAGAATCAATCTACACATTACATTCAATCCTGATCAAAACAATGCCAGTATTTTTCACAGAGCTGTAACAAGCAATTCTAAAATTTATATGGAACCAGAAGAGACCCCAAATAGCCAAAGTGATGCTGAAAAAGAAAACCGAACCTGGAGCCATCACAATCCCAGACTTCAAGCTGTAATCATCAAGACAATATGGTAATGGCACAAAAACACACATAGATCAATTGAAGAGAATAGAGAACCCAGAAATGGACCCCAAACTCTGTGGTCAACAAATCTTAGACAAAGCATGAAAGAATATCTAATGGAAAAAAAAACAGTATCTTCCACAAATGGTGTTGGGAAAACTAGATGGCTACATGCAGAAGAATGAAACTGGACCATTTTATTACAGTGTAAACAAAAATATATTCAAAATGGATGCATCACCTAATGTGAGACAGGAATCCATAAAATCCTAGAGGAGAATACAAGCAGTAACCCCTTTGACCTGCACCACAGCAACTTCTTAGTACATATGCCTTCTGAGGCAAAGTAAACAAAAAAAAAATGAACTACTGGGACATCATCAGTATAAAAAGTTTCTGCACAGTGGGGGCGCCTGGGTGACTCAGTGGGTTAAAGCCTCTGCCTTCAGCTCAGGTCATGATCTCAGGGTCCTGGGATCGAGCCCCGCATCAGGCTCTCTGCTCAGTAGGGAGCCTGCTTCTCCCTCTCTCTCTGCCTGCCTCTCTGCCTACTTGTGATCTCTCTGTTTCTCTGTCAAATAAATAAATAAAATCTTAAAAAAAAAGTTTCTGCACAGTGAAGAAAACAACAAAACTAAAAGGCAACTTATAAAATGGGAGAAGATATTTGCAAATGGCATAGCAGTTAAAGGGTTAGTATCCAAAATCTATTAAATAATTAATAAACTCAACACCCCCTAAACCAATAACTCAGGTAAGAAATGAGCACAAGACACTAATAAACATTTTTCTAAAGAAGACATCCACATGGCTAACAGACACATGAAAAGATGCTCAACATCTCTTATCATCAGAGAAATTCAAATCAAAACTACAATGAGATACTACCTCCCACCTTTCAAAATGGCTAAAATTAACAAATTAGCAAACTAGAGTTGGTGAGGATGTGGAAAAAGGGGAACTATTTTGCAGTGTTGATGGAAATGCAAACTGGTGCAGCCACTCTGAAAAACAGTATGGAGTTTCCCCAAAAAGTGAAAAATAAAACTACCTTATCATCTAGCAAATACACTACTAGGTATTTATCTAAAGGATACAAAAATGTTGATTCCAAGGGGCACATGCACCCCAATGTTTATAGCTGCACTGTCAAATGTAGCTAAAGTATGGAAAGAGTCCATATCCATCTACTGATGAATGGATAATATTCCATTCATTCCATATATATGGAATGGAATATATATATGGAATGGAATATATATATATGGAATAAAATATTACTCAGTGATCAAAAAGAATGAAATCTTGCTAGTTGCTAGATCAAAAAGAATGAAATGGATGGAAATCGTGTAGAGTGTATTCTTCTAAGTGAAATAATTCATCAGATAAAGACAAATATGATTTCACTCATGTGTGGAATTTAAGAAACAAAGCATAAGAGACTCTTAACTATAGGAAACAAACTGAGGGTTGCTGGAGGCGAAGTTGGTGAGGGAATGGGGTAACAGGGTGATGGGCAGTAAGGAGGGCATGTGATGTAATAAGCACTGGGTATTATGTGTAAGTGATGAATCACTAAATTCTATTCCTCAAATCAAAACTATACTATCTGCTAACTAACTTGAATGTAAATTAAAAAAACAAAATCAAAACCAGATTATTCCCCATAAAGTATGGAGGTAAAAAGGCAGTTGAACATATATTGATAGAAAGGGGAAGAAAACTTTCAATAGAAGAAAAAAAGATAATTTCAAATAAGAATTCTATACCTGGAAAGCTATTATTCAAAAACAGAGCAGAAATTAAAACATTCCCTGATAAAACAGAGTTTGTCTCTTGCAGGGCTGCCCTAAAAAAATAGGAAAGGAGAAATTCAGACTGAAATGAGAGGACACTAGACAATAACTCATCTGTAAGTGAAGAAATAAAGAGGAGTAACAGCACAATTTAAAAACTACTGCAGGTGGAAACATGAAAAAAACAAGAAATAAAATTTAATAATCATATAAGAGATATGGAAAATGATCCAAGTTTTTATAGCACCAAAATGTGTCCAATCAAAGAAAAGTTACGTTCAAAATGGTAGAAAATTTTACATAATTTTATTCACCTTTGCTTCACTCCCTTTCTGGTCTGATTGGTCTTCATCTGCAGAAAGGATCAGACCAATACCCAATTCCTAACTTCGATGTGAAGGTAGCAGATATTATTATTTATTATTATTAAACATTATTTGCAATTTTCTAACCTGTCTGAGGGCTACCTGAAGGAAAATTCTCTGTATTGCCTGGCTTGCAACTTATATGAAGTAAAGTTGTGAGTACTGCTCATTAATGCTGGAGGGGAACTACAAACCCTCAAATGCCTTGAGCAAGAGACTACAGGTAGATACATAGAATAGACCACATAAAGTCCCAAGAGGAAGCTGAAATGAGAATATTTGGGGAATTAAGATAATCTAAAAAAGCTATATACACAGAGTTATTGAGAAGGTAACATGCAAATCCAGATAAGGCACAAGCTTAGAAAATACTGGAAAAGATCTTAAGTTTTTACCTTAGAATGATCCCTAGGATGAGAGAATGGCAAGATTATCAGTAGAGAACTGATGCAACACAGAGTATCTGTTAGGACAGGGAGAGAAGGTTTTTGTTTTTGTTTTTGTTTGTTTGTTTGTTTGTTTGCTTTTCCCTAATGATCGTTTCATGGTAAAAAGTCACAAGGGAAGAAAAGGAATAAGAAAAAATAACAAATTTAAATGAAAAAAATATCCAGAAACCATGCCCGATAAAGCACAGATATTGGACTTACTAGAAAATATTATAAAATACCTATCTTTATAAAAAGGATTTTATTTATTTATTTTTTATTTATTTACTTATTAGAGAGAGAGAGAAAGAGAGAGAGAACACAAACAAGGTGAGGGGCAGAAGGAGAAGCAGGTTCTCTGCTGAGCAGGGAGCCTGATGTGGGTCTCAATCCTGGGACTCTGGAATCATGGAGTGAACCAAAGACTGATGCTTAAAACCAACTGAGCCACTCAGGCATCCTAAAACACCTATCTTCAATATTCTGAAAAAAGCAAAATTGACAAAGAACTAAAGAAAAACAGGAAAATAACACAAATGAGAATATAAACAAAAAAGGAGTATAAAAAGCAACCAAAAAGGGAGCACCTGGGAAACTCAGTTGATTGTATCTGACTCTTCATTTTGGCTCAGGTCATGATCTCAGGACGGTGAGACTGGATTCCCTGTTAGGCTCTGAGCTGGGTGTGGAGTCTGCTTAAGATTCTTTCTCTCCTTCTCCTTCTGCCGCTCCTGCATCTCTCTCTCTCTCTCTCTCTCTCTCTCTCTCTCTCTCTCTCTCTCTTTCTGTATCTCTCTTTCTCTGTCTAAAAAACAAACAAACAAACAAACAAAAACCAACCAAACCCAAATGCTACCATTTAAAATTAAATAAGTTGAAAATTTAGTAGAGGTGTTCAATAACAGATTTCATAGGAAAAAGAAAGAAGCAATAAACTTAAAGATAGGACAATTGAAATTATCAAGACTGAAGAGTAGTAAGAAAAAAAAGAACATAAAAAAGTGAATATAACCTAACAGTCCTGGATCAAATCAAGCAGTCAAATTTATATGATGACAGTCTCAGAAAAAGAAGAAAAATTGAAGAGGACAAATAAGTTATTTGAAGAAATAATGGCTGAAAGCCTTCTAAATCTGATGATAATAGGAATCTACAGAAGCAAGAAGCACATTATAATCTAAATAGAATAAACTTAAAAAGACCCACACTAAAACATATAACCAAACTACCAAAATACACACATAAGGGGAAAATTTTGAAAGCAAGAAGACAGAATTTGTTGCATTCAGAGGATCCTCAATAATATTATTAGCCAAAGTTCTCAGCAGAAAACTCAGAACATAGAAAAGAACTAGATGATATATTTAACATGCTGGAAGAAGTAATAGAAGAGGAAGAAGAAGAGGAAGGGAAAGGGGAAGAAGGAGAATGAGCAGAAGGAGAACAAGAATGAGAAGGAAAAGGAGAAGGGGGAAAAACTTTGTCAACTGAGAATTCTCTATCAGGCAAACCTGTCTTTCAAAACAGAGTGAGAAGTTAGGACATTTTGTAAACAGAAGCAGATGGCTTGTTTCCACTATTCCTACCCTACAAGATGTGAAAAACATTCTTTCAGTTTGGAGTGAAAGAACAATAAATGCTGTATCAATTTATATAGGGATATAAATATATCTAATAAATGTTTTTATATATTATTATATGTTATATATCACATATATTATTATATATAATCAGGAAAATATATATATCAGGAATATTACTCAGTCATAAAAATGAATGTAATCTCTTCATTTGCAACAACGTGGATGGGCTAGAGAATATTATGTTAAGCCAAATAAAGCAGTTGGAGAATGACAAAACCATATGATTTCATTGATATGTGAAAATAAGAAACGAAACAAAGAAACATGGAGGGTGGAGAGAAAAACCAAGAAACAGACTCTTAACTATGGAAAGCAAAGTGATGGTTACTAGAGGGTGAGTGGATAGGGAAATGGTTGAGTAGGTGAGGAGTATTAAGGAGGCATTTGTGATGAGCAATGAGTGTTGTATGTAAGTGTTGAATAACTAAATTCTACACCTGAAACTTGTACTACATTGTGTGTTAACTAAGTCATATTTAAATAAAAACTTGAAGAAAAAGAAAGACTCTATGTTTACTATACTGGGAATAAAATTAAAATGATAAATAAAGAATAAATAAATAATCTCCAAGAGATGTCAGCAAAAATAATAATAATACATGAAAAATATTGCTGAAAAATCTCTCTTCATATGCAAGAAAAGAGTTAGGAATCTTCTCTTATACCATATACAAATACTAACTCAAAATGAATCTCGGACCTAAATGTAAAAGCTAAAAGTATAAAATCCTTAGGAAAAAATATAGAAGAAAACTTTTTATACTGGGTGTAGTAATAATTTCCTTAATTGAGCCCAAAAGTATAGGCAATAAGAGAAAAAAATAGATAAAGTGTATATCAAAAGTAAAAAATTTTGCATATCAAAGTACAGTACCAGTAGACTGAAAACAGTGATCCACAGAATGGGTCAAAATATTTGCCAAGCATATATACAATAAGCAATCAATATTCACAATTGTTAAAGAACTCTTATAACTCAACAAGAATAACAACTCCAAACAGCTCAATTCAAAAGTAGGGAAATTGCTTAAAATTACATTGTCCAGAGATACACATGAATGGTCAATAAGAACATTTAAATATACTCAATAGATCCATAGCTATTAGAGAGATACAAATCAAAACCACAATGACATACAACTTTATACCCATTAGGATGACTTTTTTTAAAGAAAATAAATTGGTAAGAATGTGGAGAAATTAGAACACTCGTGTTTCTGGTGTGAAATGAAAATTGTAGGACTGCTGTGGAAAACATGTTTGTTCTTCAAAAAGGAAAACATAAAATAACATATGGTCCAAAAATTCTACTTCTATGCATATATCTAAAAAATCAAAATCAAGTACTTAAACATTTGCACACCAATGTTTACAGCAATTTTATTTACAATAGGTAAAATGGAGAAAAAGCTCAAATATCCTTTGATGGATGAATTAATACACAAAATGAGATACATTCATACAATGGAATATTATTCAGCCATAAAAAACCTTGAAGTCATTACATTAAATAGAATAACCTAGACAAAAAAGGACATTATTGCCTGATGCCATTAGTATGAAGTTCTTAGAATATGCAATCCATACAGAGATAAAATAATGATTTCCAATGGCTGGAGAGTGGGTAAATAGAAAGTTATTATTTAGTGGGTGGAGAG
>CM053612.1:48939288-48971911 GCA_028646535.1 Procyon lotor
ATTACTGTCCTTGCACCACTTCTGGTGGCTCCCTCCCCCTTTTGTTTATCCTCTGATACTGTTTGGAGCATTCCCGCTTTGCTTTACCTCTCTATTGCTGTCTTCTGCTCCCGTAGAGATCCAGAAGTGAAAAGTCTTGCTCCTCTGGCTGATTTCATGGGTGTTCAGCGTGGTCTTGCAGATATCTAGCTCACTTTTGGGGACAGGTTGCAACAGGGTGTCCTACCTCTCTGCCATCTTGCCCCCCTCCTTGATCACCTTAGCTTTGTAATGTAACTTAAAATCTGGAATTTTGATGACTCCAGCTTTACTTTCCTTATTCAAGTTTGCTTTGGCTGTTTGGGGTCTGCTGTGGTTCCATACAAATTTTGGGATTGTTTTTTCTACCTCTGTAAAAAATCCTGTTGGTGTTTTGATAAGGATTTCATTAAATGGGTGGATTGCTTTGGGTAGTATAAACATTTTAAC
Organism: Procyon lotor; assembly: GCA_028646535.1. NCBI lineage: Eukaryota > Metazoa > Chordata > Mammalia > Carnivora > Procyonidae > Procyon > Procyon lotor. The sequence continues at coordinate 48,939,757 of CM053612.1, forward strand.
AATGTTAGTTTTTCCTATCCATGAACATGGGAGTGTCTTTCCATTTCTTTGTGTCCTCTTCAATTTATATCATTAATGTTTTATAATTTTCAAAGTAAACTTTTTTCACTAATTTCTTTAGGTTTATTCCTATGTATCTTATGGATTTGGGCATGATTTTAAATGGAATCAATTCTTTAATTTCTCTTTTTGCTGCCTCATTATTAGTGTATAGAAATGCAACATATTTCTGTATGCTGATTTTGTATCCTGCAAATATACTGAATTCATGTAAGAGATCAACTACTTTTTTTGGTAAAGTTTTTTGGGTTTTCTATATAGAGTATCATGTCTCTGCAAATAGTGAACATTTGACTTCTTCCTTGCTGATTTGGATGCCTTTTATAACTTTTTGTTGTCTGATTGCTTTAGCTAGGACACCAAGAATGTTGAATAATGGTGGTAAGAGTGAGTATGCCTGTCTTGTTCCTGACCATAGAAGGAAAGCTTTCAGTTTTTCTCCTTCGAAGACGATGTTATTTGTGGGTCTTTCATATATGGCTTTTATTATGTTGAATATACCTTCCCTCTAAACCTACTTTGTTGAGGGTTCTTATCATGAATGGATTTTTTACTTTGTCAAATTCCTTTCTGCCTCTGTTGAAATGATCATGTGATTCTTTTCCTTTATTTTATTAATGTAGTGTATCACAATGATTGATTTGCAAATACTGGGTCATCTTTGCAACATATGAATAAATCCCACATGATCATGCTGAATGATTCCTTTAATGTATTGTTGGATTCAGTATGCTACTATTTTATTGAAAAATTTTTGCACCATGTTTAACAGGTTTATTTGCCTGTACTTATTTTTTCTAGTGATGTCTTTATCTGGTTTTGATATCAGGGTAATGCTGGCCTCATAGAACGAATTTGGAAGTTGCCCTTCCTTTTCCCCTTTTTGGAATATTTTGAGAATAGAGTATTAACTTTTCTTTAAATGTTTGATAGCATTCACCCCTGGAGCTATCTGTCCTTGGACTTTTGTTTTTTGGAAGATTTTATACTACTGATTTGATTTCTTTGCTGGTTCTTGGTCTGTTGAAGTTTTCTTTTTCCTGTTTCAGTTTTGGTAGTTTATATGTTTGTAAGAATTTATCTATTTCTTCTAGGTTGTCCAATTTGTTGGCCTATATTTTTTCATAATATTCTCTTATACTTGTTTGCATTTCTGTAGCATTAGTAGTTATTTCTCCTCTGTTATTTGTGATTTTATTTATTTGGATCCTTGTTCTTTCATTTTGATTCATCTGGCTATAGTTTTATCAATTTTACTAATTTTTTTCAGAGAGCCAGCTCCCGATTTCATTCATTTCTTCTACTGTTTTGGGGTTCTTTTTAGTTTCTATATCAATTACTTCTGTTCAAATCTTTATTATTTCCTTGTTTTGCTGGCTTTAGGTTTTATTTGTTGTTCTTTTTCTTTCCACTTTAGGTGCAAATTTAGGTTTTTCATTTGAGATTTTTTTTTTCTTCTTGAGGTAGGCCTGTAATGTTCTATAACCTTCCCTCCTAACAGTATTTTTGCTGCATCCCAAAGGATTTAGACTGTTGTGTTTTTATTTTCATTTGCTTCCATGTATGTTTTTAATTTCTACTTTGATTTCCTGGTTGACCCATCTATTGCTTAGTAGCATGTATTTTAGCATACATATATTTGTGATCTTTCCAATTTTATTCCTATGGATGACTTCTAGTTTGATAATATTCTTGTCAGAAAAGATAATGGTATCATCTCAGATTTTGTATTTGTTGAGAAATGCTTTGTTAACTAATATGTGATCTGTTATAGAGAATGCCCCATCTGCACTTGAAAAGAATAATATTCTGATGTTTTAGCATATGATGTTCTGAATATATCTGCTAAGTCTATCTGGTCCAGTGTGTCATTCAAAGCCATTGTTTCCATGTTGATTTTCTGTTTAGATGATCTATCCACCAATGCAAATGGAGTGTTAAAGTCCTTTACTATTATTGTTTTATTACCAATGAGTTCCTTTATGTTTGTTATTGTTTCACATATTCAGATGCTTCCATATTGAGGGCAAAATATTTATAACTGTTAGATCATATTTTAGTCCTCTCTTATTATTATATAGTGCCCTTTTTCATCTTTTGTTACTGATTTTGGCTTAAAGCCTAGTTTGGCTTAAAGTCTAGTTTGTCTGATATAATTATTGCTACTCTAGCTTACTTTTGATATCCATTTGCATGAGATGTTTCTCCATCCTTTCACTTTCAATCCACAGGTGTCTTTAGACCTAAAATGATTCTCTTGTGGGAAACATAGAGATAGTTCTTGTTTTCTGATCCATTCTGACATCTTATGTCTTGATTGGAGCATTTAGTCATTTTATCTTCAGAGTAATTATTGATAGATGTGAAATTTAGTGTCATTTATTACTTGTTTTGTTGTTGTTTCTAGAGATTTTCTGTTCCTTTCTTGTCTTTGTTACTTTAGTATTTCATTTCCACTCAAATAGTCCCCTTTTATATTGTTTGCAGTGCTGTTTTAGCGATCATGAACTCCCTTAGTTTTTTAGTTTTTAGTTGTTTTTTTTTTTTTCCCTGGGAAACTATTTCTTCTTCAATTCTGAATGATAGTTTTGCTGCATAGAGTATTCTTGGCTAGATTTTGCCCATTTATCATGTTGAATACTGCACGCTACTTTTTTCTGGCTTGCCAAATTTCTGCTGAGAAATCTCCACCTAACCTTTTGGGTCTTTTCTTGTAAGTTAGGGATTTCTTCTGTCTTGCTGCTTTTAAGTTTTTTTCTTTATCATTATGCCTTCAAATTTAGTTACAATATATTTTGGCGGCGGCCTACTTTTTTTTTTTTTTTTAAATTTTGAATGGCAGTTCTCTGTGCCTCCTGGATCTAGATGTCTCTTTCTTCAATTCTTTTCTCAAACCCAGTGAGTATCCTTATGATTGTTGCTTTAAACTATCCATCAGACATGTTACTTATATCTTTTCACTTACATCTCTGGTTGTGGTCTTCTCTTTGTGCTTTATTTGGGAGTAATTCTTCTGTCTTGGCATTTTTTCTTAGATCTGTTCCTTCTTCCTTGTGTTAGATAAGCCAGTTATGTTTCCTGTTCCAGAAAGTAATGCCTTTATGAAAAAGAGTTCATGTAGTGCCCAGGGCCTCATGCTTCATAGAGTGTCTCAGGTGTATAATGTGTGTACTTTGCTGTTGTATTTTGGCTACTCTATCCTTCATTCAGGAAAGTCTTCTGCAGAGCCCTTCCTTGCCTGCAGTGGGCAGTGTTTGGTCTTTGGCCAGAATGTGGTGGGTTTTAAGTAGGTGTGCCCTGGTCTGTTTGTTACATTGTACCTGATAATACTTCCCTTAGAACTAAAGCCCTGCCACACTTTGTGGTGAGTTGTATGGGCAGTGGTTTGTGTTGATCTTCTGGGGGAGGAGCTCGCTGGGCTGGAACTGAAGCAAGCTTGACTGAAAGAGTAGTCCTGTGAGAACGGAGAGGTGTGGGACTTGGTGTAAGTAAGTTAGGCAGCCAATGTCTTTACCAATCTGCTTTCTGAAGGTGGCATTTTGTTTATACTGGGGAGAATTGGAGGGAAATTTTGCTGGTCAGCTCCTTTGTCCCCAGAGGGGGATCTCCATGAAAGCTGCTTTTCAGGGATAGGCTCCAAGAAGAGGGGATAAGCCTCCCTACCCCTGGTGTGCCTCAAGCAGTCTTCAAATCACTGTTTTCATGCAGTCTTCCCCCAAGTAGTTTTCCTACCATCTTTCCAGGAGCAGGACAGTGCTTTCAAGCTCTATCCCAGCCAAGTCCATTGACCTTTAAAATTCAAGCTTTAAGCTCTACTGCTTGCACAAACTCATTAAATCATCCCCTTTTGTTTTCCAAATCAATGGCTTGGGGAAATACTCTCCTTGTGTATTCCCCTATGTGCTCTACTCTCTTGCACCCTTCCCTGTGACCAACGTTCTCTCCCCTCAGCAGCACTCGCAGTCTGTTTCTCCCCTGAAACATGTCTCTGAATTTCTTAACTTCTTTGATATAGCCTCTTCTTTCCCTTTAGTTGTGGTGTTTGTTCTGTCATTTTATTTATTCTTTTTTATATTTTCTATCTTTTTGTTGTGGTTCTCACTGAGCTTATCCATTCTTCTCTCCATCTGGTGACTGTCTTTATGACCATTGCTTTCAACTACCTAATGAGTACATTACTTATCTCCATTTCATTTAATTATGTTTCTGATTTTTTTTTTTTTTTGGTCATTTGTTTGGAGTATATTCCTCTATTTCCTCATTTTGGTTGAGTTCCTTTGTTTGTTTCCATGAATTAAGCCAAAGAGCTATTTCTCCTAGCTTTGAAGGAATGGTCTTATGTTGGAATGTCTCCTCTGTAGCCCCCTGTGTAGCCTGCGTATGCTGGTGGCTTCGGATGACTGTATCTTTAGTGGGTGTGAGCTGGTTATTCCAGAGCAGTCTTCACCAGGGCTGCCCTGGTGGAATAGCTGACATTAAAGCAGGCAGGGACCAGGGGGTCTTGGATTACTTCACACAAGGTTCACTGCTGTGAAATGGCTGAAACCAAAGCAGCCTTCAGCCATATTGGTTCTGGAACCCCCTTTGTGGGTGTCATGCTGGTGGGACAGCCTGAACTGAAACAGGAATGGTCTAATTATACCCAGGGCACTTTGTACAAAGTGCCCATTGTGGGATGGCTGGAGCAGAAGTGAGCATGAGTCAGGGGCTCACTATGCACTCTGTTTAGGGGCATCATTGGTGGGATGGCAGGAGTTGAAGCAGGCATAGGGCAGATGGTCCCAGTGTGCTCTGTACCAGGGTCATCCTAGTGGGATGCCTGCCTTTGAAGATGGTATGAGTCAGGAATCTCAGGGATATACACAGGAGAGGCATTGGTATCATACCTGGAGCTGAAGTTGTTGTGAGTTAGAGTGTCCTGGGGTGTTCCATATATTGGGTGCCCTTGTGGATCATTTAGAGCAAAAGTGTTTGCAACTCTTTTTCTTCCTGGCTGTTGAAGCTCAGCCACCATCATATACAACATAGTAACTATCTGGACCAGGAAGTTCATGACAAACTGACTACTTCATTGGAAACAAATGGTCACTGATGTTCTTCACCCCAGAAAGCCAACAGTACCTAAGACAGAAATTCGGGAAAAATCTAGCCAAAATGTACAAGAGCAGACTAGATGTCATCTTTGTATTTGGATTTAAAACCCATTTTAGTGGTGGCAAGACAACTGTCTTTGGAATGATCTATGATTCCTTAGATTATGCAAAGAAAAATGAACCCAAACATAGGCTTTCAAGACATGATCTTTATGAGAAGAAAAAGACCTCAAAAAATAGTGAAAGGATTGCAAGAACAGAATGAAAAAATTCAGAGAGACTGAAAAAGCCAATGTTGGTACTGGCAAAAAGTGAGCTGGAGATTGGGTAACAGAAGAAGTAAAAATTCTGCAGTGACTTTATATGTTGTGATTTGTGCAGATTTTCAAGAAAGAATTAATAAACTAAAAACCTTTATGTGAAAAAAAAATAAAGTACGTTCAAATCCAGGGTGTCCTGACTTTTTATGCTGCATCACCTTAGAGCTATAGTGGGTTTGTCTGGCTGTGTCCCAGTATCCACCACAATGCAACAGCCTTCGTTGATTGGACAAAGCTCAGATAGGTGCAGATGGGGGTCACCTTGAGGGGATTGTTGGGGATGACATGAGCTGTGGGGTTAAGACTCACTATGGCAACTACATGGGTCAGATACCTATACCCTTCTCTTCTATGTGCTATCTAGGTGGAAAGGAATATAAATAATAGTGATTTCCAGTGGCTCTGATATGGACATTCCCGCAACTCCTCTGATATTTGGAAGATGCTCTAAGGTTGTTTCCTCTATAATTTAGTTGTTCTTTTAAACCATTGCTCTTTCCTCTGTGCCCAGGTTTGCTAGGGATGCTATGGCTTAAGGGTCCTGGGTTCACTGAGGCAACAGGCTGGCTAGGGTATCTGTACCCTGCTCCAGCCTTCACTATCATGGTAGAGGGGGAACATGAACAATAGTTTTGTCGCCCCCTGCAATCCCAGTGAGCATTCCCACAGGACCCCTGACATTTTGTAGAGGGCTTAGTTCCTTTAAATTCTAGTTGCCCTTTTGAACCATGGTTTTTTGTCTATGCTCCAGGGTCAAGGAATTTGCTCTGAGTTCCTCAATACTATCATTTCCCATGCTGCAGGCTGCAGTTTGTCACCCTGGGTTGGGGTTCCCATGGTAACCATGTCACTGTCTTTCCTCCCATTCTCTATGTGGCCCTTCTGTCTTTTCTTGTGCACAAGCTGTTCAGTCAGCCATTGGTTCTTCTTGAAGAAGAGTTCCTTCATATGTAGGAGTAGATTTGGTGTTTCCCTGGGTGGGTGAGTTCAAAGTATTCCTACATCTTGATATTAGGCCTTCTCTCTTCTCAGGTTCGCATATATATATATATATATATATATATATATATATATATATTTACCAATTAATTCTTAGATGGATACTTAAGTTGCTTTCATATCCTGGCTATTGTAATAATGCTGCAATTAACAGGAGGGTACAGATATTCTTTTGAGTTAGTACCTTCTTATACTTTGGATACAACTCAAAAATAGAATGGATGGATCATTTGGCAGTTTTATTTTAAATGCTTGAGGAAATTTCATAATATTTGTTGTCCAGATGGGTACCAGTTAACATTCCCAAAACAGAGATTCAGGGCAAGAAGGTGGAGGTGTAGGAGGATGAGATAGTGTCAGATTCCAGAAGTTCAGCTAGATAGTTATCAAACCATTCTAAAAGCCTGCAAAATCAACAGAAAGGAGAAGAGAGAAAGAAAAGCAATTCTAGGAGCAGGAAATTGACCACTTCCTGAAAGATAGGACATGTTGAAAAAGTGAATCCAAAGCGATGGGAAGAGAGACACTGGGGGGAGGGCCAGCTTCCAGCAGCTGCAGAGCCGTGGAGCACAAAATCGGAACTTTAATCTGCTTCACTGAGGGACATTGCTCTAGAGGCTAAGCAGGGGGTTTGGCTCTCGGGGGAACAGTGTGGTTTCAGGACCCATGGGGTCACAGAGTGACTGGGGGTGAAGGAGTGTGGCAGAGCTCCTAGGTATTGGGGCAGAGAAGTCTGCAGCAGAGAAGGAGACGTGCAATGTGCTATCAGCTCAGGCTTACCCTATACCATGATCTCAGGCACAATAGGACCACTGCTATTCAAGCAGGGACCCCACAAGAGGCATCTCTGGGGAGACCCCCTCCTTTCTCCTCTGGGAGGAGTGGGGCAGGAGTACACAACAGGAATCTGCTGGATTTGAAGACTCCAGACAGGGCCAGGCACACCAGAGATAGAGGCGCTCTGCCACAGGCTAGCTGAGCACAGAGCATGGGCCACAGACAAGGGAGATGGGAGTGATTGACTGCTTGCCTCTGAGGGCGTGCTGAGAAGCAGGACCCTGAGCACTCAGCTCCTCTGGGCTGGAGACCAGGGGCCACAATTTTCATGCCCGGCCTCCAAGGTTGTATGGAAAGTGCTCAGGGAACAAAGACTCCCAAGAGCGAACCTGAGCAAATTTCTTGACCCATTCCTGGCAACATTGATGCAATTCCGCCTCGGGCAAAGACATTTGAGAATTACAGCAACGGGATCCTCCCCCAGAAGATCAGCAAGAATACCCAGGCAAAATCTAGTTAATAAATCACTGAAAATTGTGCAACTACAGAGTATTTTTCTCTCTCACTCATCTATTCTTATTTTGATAAAATGTCAAGGAGGAAAAACTCACCACAAAAAAAAAAAAAAAAGAACAAGAGACAGTACCAATGGCTAGAGACCTAGACCTAGTCAATATGGACATTAGTAATATGTCAGAAATAGAGTTCAAAATAACAGTTATCAAGATGCTAGCTGGGCTTGAAAAAAGTATGGGAGATATTAGAAAATCCGTTTCTGGAGAAATAAAATCACATTCTAGAGAAATAAAAGAACTAAAATCTAACCAAATTGAAATCAAAAAAGGTATTAATGAGGTACAATAAAAAATGGCGGTTCTCACTGCTACGATAAATGAGGCAGAAGAAAGAATTAGTGATATAGAAGACCAAATGACAAGGAATAAAGAAACTGAGAAAAAGAGAGACAAAAAACTACTGGAACATGAGGAGCAAATTCGAGAGATAAATGATACCATAAGGCGCAAAAATACTAGAATAATTGGGATTCTAGAAGAAGAAGAGAGAGAGATGGGGGTGGAAGGTATATTGGAGAAAATTATAGTAGAGAATTTCACTAATCTGGCAAAGGGAACAAGCATCAAAATCCAGGAAGTGCAGAGAACCCCCCCTTAAAATCAATAAACAGAAGTCTACACCCCGTCATCTAATAGTAAAATTTACAAGTGTTCATGACAAAGAGAAAATCCTGAAAGCAGCTTGGAACAAGGAGTCTCTAACATACAAAGGCAGAGATTTGAGATTGGCAGCAGACCTATCCACAGAGACCTAGCAGGCCAGAAAGGACTGGAATGATATATTCAGAGCACTAAATGAGAAAATATGAAGCCAAGAATACTATATCCAACTAGTCTGTCACTGATAATAGATGGAGGGATAAAAAGCTTCCAGGACAAACGAAAACTAAAAGAATTTGCAAACACCAAACCAGCCATACAGGAAATCTGGAAAGGGGTCCTCTAAGCAAAGGGAGAGTCTAAAATGAATGTAGTCCAGAAAAGAGCAGAGACAATATACAATGGCACTAAAATAATATCTGTCAATAGTTACCCTGAATGTAAATGGGCTAAATGCCCCAATCAAAAGACACAGAGTATCAGAATGGACAAAAAAACATGAACCATCGATATGCTGTCTACAAGAAACTCATTTTAGACCCAAAGACACCTCCAGATTTAAAGTGTGGGGGGGGGAAATTTACCATGCTAATGGACATCAAAAAAAAAGCTGGGGTGGCAATCCTTCTATCAGATAAATTAGATTTTAAGCCAAAGACTATAATAAGAGATGAGAAAGGACACTATATCATACTTAAAGGGACTGTCCAACAAGAAGATCTAACAATTGTAAATATCTATGCCCCTAAAATGGGAGCAGCCAATTATATAAAACAACTAATAATGAAGTCAAAGAAATACATCAACAATAATACAGTAATAATAGGGGACTTTAATACCTCCCTCACTGAAATGGACAGATCATCTAAGCAAAAGATCAACAAGGAAATAAAGGTTCGAAGTGACACACTGGACCAGATGGACACCACAGATATATTCAGAACATTCCATCCCAAAGGAAGAGTATACACATTCTTCTCTAGTGCACATGGAACATTCTCCAAAATAGATCACATCGTGGGACACAAATCAGGTCTCAATTAGGACCAAAAGTTTGGGATCATTCCCTACATATTTTCAGACCACAATGCTGTGAAACTAAAACTGAATCACAAGAAGAAAGTTGGAAAGAACTCAAATACATGGAGGCTAAAGAGAATCCTACTAAAGAATGAATGGCTTAACCAGGAAATTAAAGAAAAATTAAAAAATTCATGGAAACAAATGAAAATGAAGACACAACTGTCCAAAATTTTTGGGACACAGCAAAGACAGTTCTAAGAGGAAAGTATATAGCAATACAAGCCTTTCTCCAGAAACAAGAAAGATCTCAAATACATAACCTAACCCTACACCTAAAGGAACTGGAGAAAAGACAGCAAAGAAAGCCTAAACTCAGCAGGAGAAGAGAACTAATAAAAAACAGACCAGAAATCAATGAAATAGAAACCAAAAGAACAGTAGAACAAATCAATGAAACAAGAGCTGGTTCTTTGAAAGAATTAATAAAATTTATAAACCCTTCATCAAACTTATCAAAAAGAAAAGATAAAGGACCCAAATTAATAAAATCAAGAATGAAAGAGGAGAAATCACAACCAACACCAAAGACATACAAGCAATTATAAGAACATATTATGAGCAACTATATGCCAGCAAATTAGACAATCTGGGAGAAATGGATGCATTCCTAGTGACACAAAAACTACCAAAACTGAACCAGGAAGAAATAGACAACCTGCCAGACCCATAACTAGTAAGGATATTGAAGTAGTCATCTAAAATCTCCCAATAAAAAAGAGCCCAGGGCCAGACGGCTTCCCAGGGGAATTCTACCAAACATTTAAAGAAGAATTAATACCTATTTTTCTGAAATTGTTCCAAAAAATAGAAATGGAAGGGAAACTTCCAAACTCATTTTCTGAGGCCAGTATTACCTTGATCCCAAAACCAGACAAGGACCCCACCGAAAAGATTACAGACCAATATCCTTGATGAACATGGATGTATAAATTCTCACCAAAGTACTAGCCAATAGGATCCAACAGTGCATTAAAAGAATTATTCACCACGACCAAGTGGGATTTGTTCCTGGGCTGCTAGGTTGGTTCAACATCTGAAAATCAACCAATGTGATATAATACGTTAATAAAAGAAAGAACAAGAATCATATGATACTCTCAGTGGATGCTGAAAAAGCATTTGACAAAGTACAATTTCCTTTCTTGATCAAAACTCTTCACAGTGTAGGCATAGAGGGTACATTCCTCAACATCATCAAAGCCGTCTATGAAAAACCCACAGCGAATATCATTCTCAATGGGGAAAAGCTGAGAGCTTTTCCCCTGAGATTAGGAACACAGCAGGGATGCCCATTATCTCCACTGCTATTCAACATAGTGCTAGAAGTCCTAGCCTCAGCAATCAGACAACAAAAAGAAATCAAAGGCATCCAAATTGGCAAAGAAGAAGTCAAACTCTCACTCTTTGTAGATGATATGATACTCTATGTGGAAAACCCAAAGACTCCACTCCAAGACTGCTAGAACTCATCCAGGAATTCAGGCAAGTGTCAGGATATAAAATTAATCCCCAGAAATCAGTTGCATTTCTATATACCAACAACAAAATAGAAGAAAGAGAAATTAAAGGGTCGATCCTATTTATAATTGTACCCAAAACCATATGATACCTAGGAATAAACCTAACCAAAGTGGCAAAGAATCTGTACTCAGAAAACCACAAAGTGCTCCTGAAAGAAATTGAGGAAGACACAAAGAAATTGAAAAACGTTCCATGCTTATGGACTGGAAGAACAAGTATTGTGAAAATGTCTATGCTACCTAAAGCAATCTACACATTTAATGCAATCCCTGCCAAAATATCATCTATTTATTTCAAAGAAATGGAACAAATAATCCTAAAATTCATATGGAACCAGAAAAGACCATGAATAGCCAGAGAAATGTTGAAAAGAAAACTAAAGTCAGTTTCATCACAATTCCTGACTTCAAGCTCCATTACAAAGCTATAGTAATTAGGACAGTGTGGTATCGGCACAAAAACAGACACATAGATCACTGGAACAGAATAGAGAGCCCAGAAATGGACCCCTAACTCTATGGTCAACTGATCTTCGACAAGGCAGGAAATAATATCCAATGGAAAAAAGACAGTCTCTTCAACAAATGGTGTTGGGAAAACTGGACAGCCACATGCAGAAGAATGAAACTGGACCATTTTCTTACACCACACAGAAAATAGACTCAAAATGGATGAAGTACCTCAATGTGTGATAGGACTCCATCAAAATCCTAGAGGTGAACACAGGCAGCAATCTCTTCAACTTCAGCCACCTTTAACTTCTTCCTAGAAACATCTCCAAAGGCAAGGGAATCAAGGGCAAAAATGAACTCTTGAGACTTCATCAAGATCAAAAGCTTTTGCATATCAAAGGAAACAGTCAACAAAACCAAAAGACAACTGACAGAATGGAGATGTTTGCAAATGGCATATCAGGTAAAGGGCTAATATCCAAAATCTATAAAGAACTTCTCAAACTCAACACCCGAAGAACAAATAATCTGATCAAGAAATGGGCAGAGGATATGAACAGACATTTCTGCAATTGGACATCCCAATGGCCAACAGACACATGAAAAAGTGCTCAACATCGCTTGGCATCAGAGAAATATAAATTAAACCACAGTGAGATACCACCTCACACCAGTTAGAATGGCTAAAATTAGCAAATCAGGAAATGACAGATGTTGGCGAGAATGTGGAGAAAGGGGAGCTCTCTTACACTTTTGGTGGGAAAGCAAGCTGGTATAGCCACTCTGGAAAACAGTATGGAGGTTCCTCAAAAAGTTGAAAATAGAGCTACCCTATTACCCAGCAATCGCACTACTGGGTATTTACCCTAAATATACAAATGTAGTAATCTGAAGGGGCATATGCACCCAAATGTTTATAGCAGCAATGTCCACAATAGCCAAACTATGGAAAGAACCTAGATGTCCATCAATAGATGAATGGATAAAGAAGATGTGGTATATATTCCATATGTGGTATGTATGTTCCATATACAATGGAATACTGTGCAGTCATCAAGAGAAATGAAGTCTTGCCATTTGCAATGACATGGATGGAACTTGAGGGCATTATGCTAAGCAACGTAAGTCAGTCAGAGAAAGACTATTCTACCTAAAGCGAGAAGATCACATGTGATCGTGTGATTATGTGAACATGTGATCATGTGATCACAGATAGATCACATGATCTCTCTGATATGAAGAATTTGAGAGGCATGGTGGGGGGGTTGTGGGGGGGGTTGGGGAGAGAAATGAAACAAGATGGAATAGGGAAGGAGACAAACCATAAGAGACTCCTAAACTCAGGATACGATCCAAGGGTGGCTGGGAGGTAGGGGGGGTAGGGATAGGGTGGCTGGGTTATGGACATTAGGGAGGGTATGTGCTATGGCAAGTGCTATGAAATGTGTAAGCCTGACAATTCACAGACATGTACCCAGGGGTAAATAATACATTATATGTTAATAAAAATTAATTAATTAATTAAAATTTTAAAAAAATTTAAAAAGAAATTCCCATCAACATTATACGAGTGTTCCCTTTCCTCTGTATTCTTGCCTACTATTGTCATCTCTTTTCTTCAGTAATAGCCATTATTGTTAACAGGTGTGAGATGATATCTCCTTGTTTCTGATTTACACTAAATTAGTGCACTAATTTACACTAATATTGTTATTAGATAAATAACAATATTGAATATCTGAATTTTCATGTACCTGTTGGCTATTGTAGGTCTTCTTTGGAAAAATGCCTATTCAGATCCTCCATCCATTACTTAATTGGAATGTTTGTTGGATTGTTTTGCTGATGAGTTTTAATATAAGATTTGCAAATACTTTCTCCCTTTTGCTAAGTTGTCTTTTCCTTTTTCTGATTGTTTCCTTTGTTGTATAGAAATTTTTAGTTTGATGTAGTCCCAGTTGTTAATTTTTGCTTTTGCGGCCTTCACTTTGGGTGTCAAATCCAAAATATCATCACCAAGATGGATTTCAAAGGGTTTGCCATTTATGCTTCCTTCTCAAAAGTTTGTGGTTTCAGGCCTTACATTCAAGCCTTTCATTCATTTTGAGTTAATTTTTGTGTATGTTGTTGAGAATGACCCTGTTTTATTATTTTGCATGTGGCTGTTCAGTTTATTAAGACACTGGTCTTTCCACCTTGTATTTTCTTTACTCCTTTGCTCCTTTATTTTAAATTGGTTGGCCATGTGTGTGTGGGTTTATTTCTAGGCACTCTATTATTTTCCATTAAACCTAGGTGTCTGTTTCTATGCCAGTACCATACTGTTCTTATTATTACAGATTTGCAATATTGTTTAAAATTGGGGAGGTTGATGACTCCCGTTTTGTTCTTCTTTCTCTAGATTTCTTTTATTATTTGGAGTCTTATGGTTCCACACAAATTTTGGGATTGTTTATTCTATTTCTGTGAATAATACGATTGGATTTTCATAGTAAATTTGTTAAATCTATAGATGGCTTTTTGTGGTATAGACATTTTGAGAATATTTTTTTTAATCCATGAGCATGAAATATCTTTTAATATATTTTCATCTTCTTAATCTCTTTTCATCAGTGCTTTATAGTTTTCTGTGTAAAGATGTTTCAACTTCCTGGTTAAATTTATTCCAAGCTATGTTATCATTTTTTTTAAAGATTTTATTTATTTATTTGACAAGGAGGGAGAGATCACAGGTAGGCAGAGAGGCAGGCAGAGAGAGTGGGGGAAACAGGCTCCCTGCTGAGCAGAGAGCCAGACACAGGGCTTGATTCCAGGACCCTGAGATCATGACCTGAGCCAAAAGCAGAGGCATTAACCCACTGAGCCACCCAGGTGCCCCTATCTTATCATTTTTGATATAACTATAAATAAGATTTTTTTCTTATTCTCTCTTTGTGATAGTTTGTTGTTAGTATATAGAAACACAACTGTTTTTTTCTGAATTGATTATGCATCCTTCACCTTTACTTACTTTATTAGTTCTAACAGGTTTTGGTGGAGTCCTTAGGGTTTTTCCTATATATAATATCATGCCATTGCAAATATTGGCAGTTTTATTTCTTTTTTTACAATTTGGAAGACTTTTATTTCTGTCTTGCATAATTGCTCTGGCTAGGACTTTCAATGTTATTTTGAATAAAAATAGGGAGAGTGGGCATTCTTGTCCTCTTCCTGATCTTACAGAAGAGTTTTCAGAGTTTCATCATTGACTATGATATTGGTATGGGCTTGTCATATATACTCTTTATTATGTTGAAATACATTTCATCTATTCATATTTTGTTGAAAGTTTTAATCATAAATGGATATTGAACATTGTCAAATACTTTTACTACATTTAGAGATAATCATACGATTTTTATTTGTTACTTTCTTCATATAGTACATCACACTGATTTGCTGATGTTGAACTACCTTGAATCCCTGAATATACCCACTTGATCATGATATATGATCCTTTTAATGTATCATTGAATTTGGTTTGCTAATATTTCATTAATGATTTTTGCCTGTATGTTCATCAAGCTTATTGGTCTGTACTTTTTTTTTCTCCTTGTGGTATCCTTGTCTTCTTTTGGTATCAGGGTAATGCTAGCCTTGTAAAATGAGTTTGGATGTGCTCTCTCTTTGATTTTTTTCAAATAGTTTGAGGATTAATATTAATTCTTCTTTAAATGTGTGGTAGAGGGAAGTTTGGGAGGTACAGTCAGTTAGGTGTCCAACTCTTGGTTTAGGCTCAGGTAATGATCTCAGAGTCATGAGATGGAGCCCCATATCAGGCTCCAAACTCAGCATGGAGTCTGCTTTTCTCTCTCCCTCTGCTCCTCCTGCTCATTCACTCTCTCTTTCTCTCAAATAATCTATAAATAAATAAATAAATAAATAAATAAATAAATAAATAAATAAGTAGATAGATAGATGATAGATAGATAGGTAAATAAACAAATAGTAGAATTCACCAGTAAAGCCATCTTGTCCTTAAATATTTTTTTGTTGTTATTGGGAGATTTTTGGTTACTAGTTCTATCTCCTTACTAGTAATTGTTCTGTTCAGATTTTTTATTTATTCATGATTTAATCATTAGGTTGTATGTACCTAGGAATTTATCCATTTTTTCTGGCATATAATTATTCATAGTAGCTCATATGATCCTTTGTTTTTCTATGGCATCAGTTGTGATGTATCTTCTTTCATTTTTTAATTTTATTTATTTTTCTTTTTCTCTTAAAATACCTGTTTTTCTAATTTGGTTATATTTTCTAAAAACCAGCTTTTAGTTTTATTGATCTCTTTTATTGTCTTTTAAGCTCCAATTCATTTCTTCCTTCTTCCTTTCTCCCTTTCTTTCTTCCTTCCTTTGCTTCTTTTCTTTCCTTCCTTCCTTCTTTCCTTCCTTCCTTCTTTCCTTCCTTCCTTCCTTCCTTCCTTCCTTCCTTCCTTCCTTCCTTCCTTCCTTCCTTCCTTCCTTTCTTTTTTTCTTTCAGAGAGAGAATGAGAGTGTGAGCAGGGGGAAGTACAAAGGGAAAAGGAAAGAGAATTTTAAGCAGGCTCCACGCTCAACATGGAGCTCAATGCAGGGCTTGATCTCATGACCCTGATATTATGACCTGAGCTGAAATCAACAGTTGGATACCCAAATGAATGAGCCACTCAGATGACCCTGATTCATCTATTTCTGATCTTTGTTATTCCCTTCCTTCTACTAATTCTTGGCTTTGTTTGTCCTTTTTCTAGTTCTCTGAGGTATAACTTTTTTTTTATAAGAGATCTTTCTTCTTTCTTAATGTAGGCATTTATTGCTATAAACTTTTATCTTAGAACTTCTTTTGCTGTATTCCACAAATTTTGGTATGATGTGTTTCCATTTTAACTTATCTCAAGGTATTTTTTTTTATTTCTCCTCTTATTTCTTGCTTGACTTATTGGTAGTTCAATAGCATGTTGCTTAATCTCCACATTTTTTTTTTAATTTTTAATTTTATTTATTTATTTTTTTTCAGTGTTACAGGATTTATTGTTTTGCACTACACCCAGTGCTCCATGCAGTACGTGCCCTCCTAAATGTATTTTTGATTTTTAAAATTTTCTTATTATAATTGATTTCTAGATTCATACTGCTATGATCACAAAAGTAACTTAATGATTTTAGTGCTCTTAAATTTATGATTTGTTTAGTGGACTTATATATGTCATCTCCTGGGGAATGTTCCATGTTCACTTGAAAAGAAGGTGTATTTCATTGCCTTAGGATGAAATGCTGTGTGTATGCCTATTAAGTGTATCTGGTCTAATGTTGTTTAAAGCCAACGTTTTTATTGATTTTCTATCTGAATGATCTATGTGTTGATAAAAGTGGGATATTAAAGTCCCCTACTATTATTGTATTGGCATATTTCTTTTTCGGTATATTAATATTTGCTTTATATATTTAGGTATTCCTGTTGGATGTATAAATATTTAGAAATGTTATATCCTTTTTTTTAGATTGGCCCCTTTATCAATATGTACTTATCTTTTTTGTCTATTATTATATTCTTTGTCTTAAAGTCTATTTTATTTGGCATAAAGCTTACTTTTAATTTTTTTTTTTTTGTTTCTAAGTTATTTTAGTTTTATCTACCACTAAATTTTCTGTCAATACTTTTCACTATGTTTTGGCATTTTATAATCAAATCTTAAACAAGAAACTAGGAAATATATAAAGATCCACAGGACTTCTTATTTTTTTTTAAGATTGTATTTATTTATTTGAGAGACAGCATGAGAAAGAGAGAGAGGACAAGCAGAAGAGAAGGGTGGAGGGAGAAGCAGACTCTCCACAGAGCAGGAAGCCCAATGTGAGACTTGATCCCAGGACTCTGCGATCATGACCTGAGCCTAAGACAAACACTTAACTGACTGAGCCACTCAATCACCCAGGGCTTTTTTTTTTTTTTTTTTTAAGATTCTATTTATTTATTTATTTATTTGTTAGAGAGAAAGAGAGAGTGTACAAACAGGGGGAGGGTCAGGCAGAAAGAAAACCAGGCTCTCCATTGAGCAAGGAGCCAGATGTAGGACTCAATCCCAGGACCCTGGGATCATGACATGAGCTGAAGGTAGATGCTTAACCGACTGAGTCACCCAGGCATCCCCACAGGACTTTATAAGATGTGTTTTTACTAATTATATTATTTGGAAGATTCTGGTACCTTGCAAGAAGAATGAGATATGAAATCAGACAAACCTGATATGAATACCAAAAATTACTCCTGGTGTAACGTTAGATTAAACTCACTAAGTGTAAATTTTCTCATATGTTTTTGTAACAGTTGTGGTCAACATTTCCACTAAATTTAAATGATATTGACTTAAATCTTCATTCAGGGATTCCATTATTTTTTTCTCTTAGTTCCAGGTAGTCTCATGTTTCTTAAGTTTCTCTTAGTCAGTCCTGCTTCTGCATTCCTTCTTTAACTGAATTTGTTCAATTTTCAGATTGTCTCACTTTTTGAAGTGCATTGTCACTTCTCTGTGCAATGTGGCCCCATGCAAGTCTGTACTGAAATTCCTATGCTTTCTAAAGTAGAGGAGGAAAATGTTTACTGACGTGTAGCAAGCAACTTAAAATTGAATTGAAGACATTTTCGTTCCTACCATTTTTTTTTTTTTTTATTATTGCTGTCACAGCAGTTCCTCACTGGACATTTTGTTTTTCTCTCAGTGTCAGACTCTGATTTTTTTAAAGATTTTATTTATTCATTTGAGAGAGAGAAGTAGAGAAAGCATGAGCAAGACAGAGAAGCAGTCTCCCTGCTGAGCTGGGAGCCCAAATGGTGCTCAGTCCCAGGACCTGGAGATCATGACCTGAGCCAAAGGCAGATGCTTAACCATTTGAATTACCGAGGAGCCCCTGTCAGACTCTCATCTTATTGCTTAGTCTCAACTCTGTCTTCATTGACTCCTCCCTCTCTTGTGCCTTGCCCTCAAAATACTGTTAATTTTTTATGAAAATGCTTATTTGTTTCTACCTTTCTCTTTAGGGCTTAGCTTTCTGCCACCAAACCTGACTATCAAGGAATTTTCCTAAGTAACACAGTTCTATCTGTGGGGGAAATATTGGGACCAACTGTATATATATGCTGTCTATGTAATAGTACAATTCATATTTATTAAATTGTATTTTTAAGATGGATTGAAATAATATATGTCTTGTAAAGCATTTAATACATTATAATTATACAATATAATACCCAATAATTTAAAGCATTTATGATATTAGATATTAAGGGGAAAAGGGATTTATGGAATAAAAAGCTTCTATCTTTCATGGCAATGGTGGTTAGTCTGTATTTCTAACCCTTTATCCCAAATATTTCTCCAGAACTAACTTACCTTGCCAGGTCAGGTTGTGATCTCAGATACTCCAAGAGTATAAGAATAACAATAAAGAGTTATTTTCTTTTTTTGCAGAAAAGAAAGAAACTCCTCATTAGGAAAGAATGGGTCTTGTAAAGCCGCATAAATAGACACATCTTAGCATATATATTTCACACCAAAATGTTCTCACAGCTGTCCACTCGTTATTTTCCTTTCAGCTCTTTTTAGCACTGATTGCATATACAGGAAAGAAGCATTTAGGTACACATGATCTAATACACCTCTATCTATTGCTGATTCCCCTTATGACTGGGAGGGTGAATAAAAACTTAAGAAGAAGCAAGCAGGAGATGAAGTCACAAAAGGGCAGTGCTATAGTTATTGAAAACTAATAATTTGAATTTTTAAACAATAAAATTGCCTGGAGTACTCATGAATTTTTTGGAGATAAAAAGATTCAGTAAGTAAATTTCAGTAAAAGGTGATGAGGGCCTAATTATATTAACTTGAATTAATAAACTATGTTTAAATACATGTAGATTAGAATAGTTTAAAGAGTTTTATGTTAAGGGCATGCAATAAATGAAAAAAAAATCTGCAAATTTCTCTATTTATAAAATACACCCTCTGCAAACACTTTTTGGGAGCATATGTGGAAATCTCAAATCTAAAACAATATTACAGTTTCCTATTTTTTTTATTTTATTTTTTCGGTGTTCCAAGATTCATTGTTTATGTACCATGCCCAGTGCTCCATGCAATATGTGCACTCCTTAATACCCACCACCAGGCTTACCCACCCCTCCACCCCCCTCCCGTCCAAAACCTTCAGTTTGTTTCTCTGAGTCCACAGTCTCTCATGCTTCATTTCCCCCTCCAATTTCCCCCAATTGACTTTTCCTTTCCTTCTCCTAATGTCCTCCATGCTATTCATTACACTCCACAAGTGAAGCCATATGATAATTGATTTTCTCCGCTTGACTTTTTTCACTCAGCATAATCTCCTCCAGTCACATCCATGTTGATACAAAAGTTGGATATTCATCTTTTCTGACGGCTGAGTAATATTCCAATGAATATATGGACCACATCTTCTTTATCCATTTGTCTGTTGAAGGGCATCTTGGCTCTTTCCATGGTTGGGCGACTGTGGCCATTGCTGCTATGAACATTGGGGTACTATGGCCCTTCTTTTCACTATATCGATATCTTTGGGGTAAATACCCAGCAGTGCAATTTCAGGGTCAAAGGGTAGCTCTATTTTTAATTTCTTCAGGAATCTCCACACTGATTTCTAAAGTGGCTGCACCAACTTGCATTCCACCAAACTTGTAACAGGGTTCTCCTTTCTCCACATCCTCTCCAAAACTTGTGGTTTCTTGTCTTGTTAATTTGGACTATTCTAACTGGTGCAAGGTGGTATCTCATTGCGGTTTTGATTTGAATTTCCCTAATGGCTAATGATGATGAACACTTTTTCATGTGTCTGTTAGCCATTTGTATGTCTTCTTTGGAGAACTGTCTATTCATGTCTTCTGCGCATTTTTTGACTTGATTATCTGTTTTTTGAGTGTTGAGTTTGGGGAATTCTTTATACATCTTGGATATCAGCCCTTTGTCTGTAGTGTCATTTGCGAATATCTTCTCCCATTCCTTGGGGTACCTCTTTTTTTGTTGACTGTTTCTTTTGCTGTGCAGAAGCTTTTTATCTTGATGAAGATCCAAAAGTTCATTTTCGCTTTTGTTTCCCTTGCCTTTGGAGATCTGTATTGAAAGAAGTTGCTGTGGCTGATGTCAGAGAGGTTACTGCCTACTTTCTTCTCTGGGATTTTGATAGATTCCTGCCTCACATTGAGGTTTTTTACCTATTTCGAGTTTATCATTGTGTATAGTGTAAGAAAATATTTGAGTTTCATTCTTCTATACATACCTGTCCAATTTTCCCAGCACCATTTATTGAAGAGACTGTGTTTTTTTCTACTGGATATTTTTTCCTGCTTTGTTGAAGATTATTTAACCATAGAGGTAGGTGTCCACATCTGGACTCTCTACTCTGTTCCACTGGTCTATGTGTCTGTTTTTGTGCCACTACCATGCTTTCTTGGTGATCACAGTAGTAAAACTTGTAGTAAAACTTGAAATCAAGAAACGTGTTGTCCCAAACTTTGTTTTTCTTTTTCAACATTTCACTAACAATTCATGGTATTTTCTGGTTCCATACAAATTTTAGGATTGTTTGTTCCAGCCCTTTGAAAAAAGCCAAAGGTATTTAGAAGTATAGATTGGCATTGAAGTATAGATTTCTCTTGGTAGCATAGACATTTTAACAATGTTTATTCTTCCAATTCATGGGTATAGAATGCTTTTCCATCTTTTTGTGTCTTCTTCAATTTCATTAATGAGTGTTCTGTAGTTTCTAGAGTACAGATCCTTTACCTCTTGGTTAGATTTATTTCCAGGTATCTTATGGTTCTTTGTGCTATAGTAAATGGAATCAATTCTCTAATTTCAATTTCCATATTTTCATTGTTGGTTTATAAAAAAGCAACTGATTTCTATACATTGATTTTTCTTTTTAAAGATTTTATTTCTTTATTTGACAGAGAGATCACTAGTAGGCAGAGAGGCAGGCAGAGAGAGAGGGGAAAGCAGGCTCCCTGCTGAGCAGAGAGCCCGATGCGGGGCTCGATCCCAGGACCCTGAGATCATGACCTGAGCTGAAGGCAGAGGCTTTAACCCACTGAGCCACCCAGGCGCCCCCTATACATTGATTTTATATCCTGCTACATTACTGAATTGCTGTATGAGATCTATTAGTTTGGGGGTGGAGTCTTTTTGGGTTTTCCATATAAAGTACCATGTCACCTGTGAAGAGAGAGAGTTTGACTTCTTCTTTGCCAATGGGAATACTCTTTATTTCTTTTTGTTGTCTGATTGCCATTGCTAGGACTTCTAGTACTATATCGAACAACAGTGGAGAGAGTGGGCATCCTTGTTGCGTTCCTGATCACAAAGGGAAGGCTTTCATCTTTTCCCCATTGAGAATATTTGCTGTGGGTTGTTCATACATAAATTCTATGAAACTGGGGAATGTTCCCTCTATCCTTATGCTTTGAAGAGTTTTAGTCAGAAACGGGTGCTGTATTTTGTCAAATGCTTTTTCTGCATCAATTGAGAGGACAATATTCTTCTCTCTTCACTTATTGATTTATTCTATCACATTGATTGACTTGCAAATGTTGAACCACCCTTGCATCCCAGGGATAAATCCCACATGCTCATGGTGGATAATCTTTTTAATGTGCTGTTGGATCCTATTAGCTGGGACCTTGTTGAGATTCCTGGCATCCATATTCATCACAGATATTGGTCTGAAATTCTCCTTTTTGGTAGGGTCTTTGCCTGGGTGGGGGATCAGGGTAATGCTGGCTTCATAGAAAGAGTCTGGAAGTTTTCCTTCTGTTTCTATTTTCTGAAACAGTTTCAGGAGAATAGGTATTATTTGTTTCTTGAATGTTTGGTAGAATTCCCCAGGGAATTCATCAGGTCCTGGACTCTTGTTTTTGGGGAGGTTTTTGATGACTGTTTCAATCTCTTTACTAGATATGGTTTATTCAGTTTGTCAATTTCTTCCTGTTTCAGTCTTGGAAGATTATGGGTTTCCAGGAATGCATCCATTTCTTCTAGGTTGCTTAACTTTTTGGTATATAACTGTTGATAATAATTTCTGATGATTGTTTCTATTAACTCAGGCTTAGCCATGATCTTTCCCTTTCATTCATAATTTTATTAATTTGGGTCCTCTTTTCTTTTAGATTAGTGTGGCCAGGGGCTTATCAATCTTATTGATTCTTTCAAAGAACCAACTTCTGATTTCATTGATGCGTTCTACTGTTTCTCTAGTTTCCAAATTGTTAATCTCTGCTCTAATATTGATTATTTCCTTTCTTGTGAATGGGGTTGGCTTAATTTGTTGTTGACTTTCCATTTCCTTAAGGTGTAAAGAGAGCTCGTTTATTCAGGATTTTTCTATTTTTTTTTTTTTTTTTGAGTGGGGCTTGGATGGCTATGTACTTCCCCCTTAGGACCGCCTTTGCCATATCCCATAGGTTTTGCACTGACGTGTCTTCATTCTCATTGGTTTCCATGAATTGTTCAAGTTCTTTGATTTCCTTGTTGATCCAAACATTCTTGAGCAGATTGGTCTTTAGCCTCCAAGTGTTTGAATTCCTTCTAAACTTTTTCTTGTGGTTGAGTTCCAGTTTCAAAGCACTATGGTCTGAGAATATACAGGGAATCATCTCAATCTTTTTGTAACACAGTTTGTGGTCTATTCTGGAGAAGATTCCATGTGCGCTTGAGAAGAAAGAGTATTCTGTTGTTTTAGGGTGGAATGTTCTGTATATATCTATGAGGTCCATCTGGTCCAATATATCTTTCAAAGCTCTTGTTTCTTTACTGATTTTTTGCTTAGATGATCTGTTACTGAACGTAGCATGTTAAGATCCCCTACAATTAATGTATTCATATCAGTATGACTCTTTATTTTGATTAATAGTAGGCTTATGTACTTGGCTGCTCCCATATTGGGGGCATCAATATTTATAATTGTTAGATCTTCTTGGTGGATAGACCCTTTAAGAATGATGTAGTATCCTTCTGTATCTCTGACTACAGTCTTTAGCATAAAATCTAATTCATCTGATAGGAGAATCGCTACCCCAGCTTTCTTTTGAGGCCCTTTGGCATGAAAGATGGTTCTCCATCCCTTCACTTTCAGTCTGGAGGTATCTTTAGATTCTGAATGTGTCTCTTGTAGACAGCATATGGAAAGGTCCTGTCGTTTTATCCAGTCTGCAACCCTGTGCCATTTTATGGGAGCATTTAGGCCATTCACGTTGAGAGTGATTATTGAAAGGTAAGGTTTTACTGGCATCATGTTACCTGTGAAGACTTTGTTTTTATAGATTGTATGTTTCTATTCTATGTCACTCATGGGTTCTTTCTTCTTTTATAGAACCCGCCTTAATACTTCTTTGAGTGCTGGCTTGGTGGTCACATACTCTTTTAAACCTTGCCATTTTTGGAAGCTTTTGATCTCTTCATCCCTTTTGAATGTCAGCCTTGCTAGATAAAGTATTCTTGGCTGCATGTTCTTCTCATTTAGTGCCCTGAATATATTATGCCAGCCTTTTCTGGCTTGCCAGGTTTCTGTGGACAGGTCTGACTTTATTTTGATGGACCTTTTTCTGTACATAAGGAATCTTCCTCCTAGCTGCCCTTAGGACCTCTTGTCTAAAATTATGATTTGTGAATTTCACAACTAAGTGTCTGGAGGTCTTTCCAGATTTGTTGATTTGGGGGGTGTCCTTTCTGCCTCTAGGACATGAACACTTGTTCCATTCCTTCGACTAGGGAAATTTTCATCCAGAACTTGTTCAACTATGTCCTCTAGTCTTCTGTTTTTCTCCATCCCCTCAGGGATCCTAATATTTCTGATGTTGGATCGTTTCATGGCATCGTTTATTTCCCTAATTCTGTTTTCATGCTTCTATGCTCTTTGTTCCAGGCCTCCTCCTCATCCTTCTTACTCTCACTTTGTCTTCTAGATCACTAATTCAATCCTCTGTCTTGGTTACTTAGCTTTTGTAGTATTTAGATTAGATTAGATCTCACTGACAGAATTTTTTAGTACTGCCAGATCAGCCCTCACTCTCGCCCTTAGAGTTTCTATGTTGCCACTAAAAGTTTTCTCCAACCTAGCCATTGCCTGGATAATTGTTACCCTGAAATCCCTTTCCAACATACTGTTTATGTCCATAACCAAAAGTTCTGTGACAGAGGACACAGTCTCTGAATTTTTCCTCTTTTGGGTTTTCTCCTCTAGTCATTTTGGTGAGAGGTGCTTGAGGAGATGTCCAGCTGCATATATCAACCAAGATCTAGGCAAGATGAACCCTGGAAAGTTTTGGAGCAATTGAAAGTCACCACCAAAAGGAAAGAAAAAGGAGAAAGAAAGAAAAAGAGAAAAAAAGGGAAAACCCAGCCAAAAGGAGCCCCAAAAGTAAGATTTATAAGGTACATAAACAAAAACAAACAAACAAAAAGACCAACAAAAGTAAAAGACAAGAGAAAAAAACCAGCCAAAAGGAGCCCCAAAAGTAAGATTTATGTAGTATAAAAACAAAAACAAATACACAGAAACACTAACAGAAGAATAAGATGGGAAGGTGGTTATATAAACCCTCGATGTGGGTGAGGAAGGTTATTTCAGTTCTTCCTGGGTGAATCTTGTTATCTTTGTTAAAGGACTCAACTTTCCAGAGATACAGAGAAATTAAAACTGGTTTATATATAGGAGTAGTATTGAATAGGGTAAAAGGGTTACCTTGAAGCTTATATCGATAAAAAAAAAAGAAAATGTATAAAAAAAAGAAAAGAAAAAGAAACACAGGTACATGTATGAAAAAGTTCAAGTTAAAAGGTTATTATAGAATATATCATATTAAACCTCTAGTTGTAATAGTAAGTAGGTTAAAAAAAGTAAAAGAACAAGAATTGTGAGAACAAATTTTTTTTTTTTTTAAGATTTTATTTATTTGACAGAGAGAAACACAATGAGAGAGGGAACACAAGCAGAGGGAATTGTAGCGGGAGAAGTAGGCTTCCTGCCGAGCAGGGAGCCCAATGCGGGGCTGGATCCCAGGACCCTGGGATCACGACCTGAGCCAAAAGCAGACGCTTAACGACTGAGCCACCCAGGCGCCCCTGTGAGAACAAATTTAAAAAAAAAAAAGAAAAAAACGAAAGAAAAGTTGTATCTATGAAATATACAGGTTTGGGGGCAATACTGGGTGCTTAATATATTGTTTTCTCCTGATGTTGGGGTTTTACATTTTTATCGGGACCCTGTGGTGGTTGTCCTGTTGTTCTTTTTGCTTGTCTTCTAATGGAGGGGCCTGTCATCTTGTTTTTCAGTCAGTCCTGCTTGGGCTGAGTCGCGCTGCCCCCATCGAGGGGCTTGGCTCTGTGGAAACTGGTTTTTCAGGCTTTTGTTCTCTGGAGATTTTGTTCTTTCATGGCTTTTTGCAGCATTTCAGAGGTTTAGTGGAAAGTGGAAAGCAAACTATCCACACCCAGACCTCTGTCTCAGAGAGAACCCTCAGTCTGCTCCCCTCTGGGTGGTCCAGAACACAAAGACACCCCATCTCCAAAGTTCGCTGAACACCGCAACCTCCCACAGGTGCTGCGCACTCCCAGCCACCATCTCAGTGGTCTCCCGAGGCCCCTGCTTGTCTCTGCACTCCCAGGCAGAGCGATATTGGTCCAGGGAGCCCACTTCCGGTGGCTGCCTTTGCCCAGGCTGCTGTCTGGAGTCCAGGCCCACGCTGGGTGTGCTCAGACCCTGAGGTCATGCAGGTTGCGAAGGCTGCTAAGGGACCCTGACTGAACACACTAGGTTCTTTCAGGCAAGGGCTGGGAGTGTTCAGACCCTTCACTGGTCATGTAACCTAGCATCCTAGAGACTGCCAACTGATGCCCACACCGGACTCTCTCAGGCACAGGAGGGAGTGTGCCCAGCCAGAGCAGTTGTGCAAGCAGCAGAAAACTGCTGACTCATGGACAAGGACTGAAGGCCCTGCTAGACTCTCTCTGACCCAGGTGGTTGCCAGTGTTATCATTCCTGGGAATGTGGGCCTGGGCCTGTGCCCGTGACCACCTGATTCCACCAGTTACCCATTAAGATCTTTTGCTCTTTTTGAGTGCTTTAAAGACACTTTCGTACTGGGATATCATTTTCCAATGGGTCACTTCTGGTGGCTCCTTCCTCCTTTGTTTATCCTCCAATATCAGTCTGAGTGTTCTCACTCTGTGTTACCTCTCCACTGATGTCTTCTGCCCCCGTAGAGATCCAGAAGTGTATGATCTTATATCTCAGGCTGATTTCATGGGTTTTCAAAGTGTTCTGGTAGATATTTAGTTCACTTTAGGGGACTGGTTGAAACAGGGTCTCCTACTTCTCCACCATCTTGCCCCTTCTCCTCTTATGGATCTTAATGTTTTTGTATTGTTTGGGTAAATACTCAGGAGTTCAATTGCTATACTGTAGGATAGCTCCATTTTTAACTTTTTGAGGAATCTTCACACTGTTTTTCAGAGTGGCTGCACCATTTTTCATTCCCATCAAAAGTGCATTAGGGTTCTTTTCCCCCATATCCTCACCAATAGCTGTTTTTTTCCTGTATTGTTGATTTTAGCCATTCTAACATGTATGAGGTGTTATCTCCCCATTGTAGTTCTGATTTGCATTTTCCTGATAAGTGATGTTGAATATCATTTCCTGTGTTTTTTGGCCATCTGTATGTCTTTGGAAAAATGTCTGTTTATGTCTTCTGCTGATTTTTAAATTGGATTATTTGGTTTTGGTGTGTTGATTTTTATAAATTATTTATATATTTTTTATACTAACACTTTATCAGATATATCATTTGCAAATATCTTCTCCCACTCTGTAAGCTGACTTTTAGTTCTGTTGGTTGTTTCCTTTGTTATACAGAAACTTTTATTTTCATGTACTCCTAATAGTTTATTTTTGCTATTCTTTCCCTACCTCAAGTGACCTTTCTAGAAAAAGTTGCTATGGCCAATGTCAAAGAGGTTATTGCCTGTATGCTTGAGGATTTTAATGAGTTGATGTCTAATTTTAGGTCTTTAATGCATTTTGAATTAATTTTGGTGTATGGTGTAAGAAAATGATCTAGTTTCATTCTTCTGCATCTTGCTGTCCAATTCTCCCAACACCATTTGTTGAAAGGGCTGTCCTTTCCCCATTGGGCATTGTTTCCTGATTTGTCGAAGATTAATTGACTGTATAGTTGTGGGTTTTTTTCTGGCTGTTTATTCTCTTCTATTGATCCATGTGTCTATTTTTGTGACAGTACCATATTATTTTGATTGCTAATGCTTTGTAATATAACTTAAAGTGAAGAATCATGATGCCTTCACCTTTGCTTTTCTTTTTCAGGACTTCTTTGGCTATACAGTGTCTCCAGTGGTTCCATGAAATTTGAACATTGTTTGCTCTAGCTCTGTGAAAAATGATGGTGAGGATTTGATAAGGATTGCATTAAATTTGTAGATTGCTCTGGGTAATATAGACATTTTAAAAATATTTGTTCTTCTAATCCACAAGCATGGAGTATCTTTCCATTTCTTTGTCTCCTCTTCAATATCGTACATCACTCTTTTATATTTTTCAGAGTAGAGGTCTTTTACCTTTTTGCTTAGGTTCATTCCTAGGTATCTTATTATTTTTTGGTGCAATTGTAAGTGGGATTGTATTCTTAATTTCTCTTTCTTCTGTTTCATTATTGGTGTATAAAAACACAACAGATTTCTGTACATTGATTTTGTATCCTGTGAATTCACTGAATTCATTTATCATCTCTAACTTTTTTTGGTGGAGTCCTTCAGGTTTTCTCTATAGAGAATAATGTCATCTGTAAATACTGAAAGTTTGATTTCTTCCTCACCGATTTGAATGTTTTTAATTTCTTTTTGTTGTCTGATTGCTGTAGCTAGGACTTTTAGTACTCTGTTGAATAAAAGTTGTTAGAGTGGACATTCTTGTATTGTTCCTAACTTTAGGGAAAATCTATATTTTTGCTCACTGAGGATGATATTAGCTGTGGGTTTTTCATATGTGACCTTTATTATGTTGAGTCATGTTTCCTCTATCCTTACTTTATCAAGGTTGTTTTTTTTCTTCATAAAAGGATGTTGTGCTTTGTCAAATGCTTTTCCTCTGTCTATTCAACTGATCATATGGTTCTTATCCTTAACTTTACTGATGTGATATATCACATTAAGTGATCTGTGAATACTGAACCACACTTGCAATCCAGGAATAAATGTCATTTGATTGTGGCGAACGTTTCTTTCTTTTTTTTTTAGATTCAATTAATTAACATATAATGTATTATTGGTTTCAGAGGTAGAGGTCAGTGATTCATCACTCTTATATGATACCCAGTGCTCATTACATCATCTGTCTTCCCTAATTTCTATCACCCAGTTACCCCATCTGTCCACCTCCTTTCATTCTAACAACCCTCAGTTGGTTTCCTATGATTAAGAATCTCTTATAGTTTGTCTCCCTCACTAATTTCATCTTGTTTTATTTTTTCCTCTCTTTCCCCATGATCATCTGTTTTGTTTCCTAAATTCCACATGAGTGAAATCATATAATTGTCTTTCTCTGATTGATTTATTTCACTTAGCATAATACCCTCTAGTTTCATCCATGTTGTTGCAAATAGTATGATTTCTTTTTTGATGACTAAGTAGTATTTCATTTTATATATTCTTTTATATATTTATATATATTTATTTACAAATATATATCTACTGAAGGACATCTGGGCTCTTTCCATAATTTGGCTATTATGGACATTGCTGCTATAAACATTGGGGTGTAGGTGCCCTTTCAGATCACTAAATTTGTGTATTTAGGATAAATACCCAGTAGTGAAATTCTGGGTTGTAGGGTTACATTATTTTCAACTTTTTAAGAACTTCCATACTATTTTACATAGTAGCTGTACCAGCTTACATTCTCACCAACAGTGTAAGAGGGTTACCCTTTCTCCAAATGCTCAACAACATCTGTCATTTTCTGACTTGTTAATTTTAGCCATTTTAAATGGTATATGATGTGGTATCTTGTTGTGGTTTTGATTTGAATTTCCCTGATGACAAAGGATGATAAGCATTTTTTCATGTGTCTGTTGGCCATTTGTAGGTCTTCTTTGGAAAAATGTCTGTTCAGAATGTCTGTCCATTTCTTGACTGGATGATTTGTTTCTTGGGTTTTGATTTTGATAAGTTCTTTATAGATATTGGATACTAGCCCTTTATCTGATATGTCATTTGCAAATATCTTCTCACATTTTGTTGATTCTCTTTTGGTTTTGTCAACTGTTTCTTTTGCTGTGCAAAAGATTTTTTATCTTGATGAAGTCCCAATAGTTCATTTTTGCCTTTGTTTCCTTTGCCTTTGGAGATATGTTAGCAAGATGTTGTGGCTGAGATCATAGAAGTTGATGCTTGTGTTCTACTCTCAGATTTTGTTGGATTCCTGTCTCACATTTAGGTGTTTCATCCATTTTTAGTCTTTTTGTGTGTGTGGTGTAAGGAAATGGTCCAGTTTCATTCTTCTGCATGTGGCTAACCAATTTTTCCAATACCAATTGTTCAAGACATTGTCTTTTTTTCCTTTGGATATTCTTTCTTGCTTCATCAAAGATTAGTTGACCATAGAGTTGAGGGTCCATTTCTGAGTTCTCTATTCTGTTCCATTGAAATATGTGTCTGTTCTTGTGCCAGTACCATACTGTCTTGATGAGTATAGCTTCATAATAGAGCTTTAAGCTCAGAATTGTGATGCCCCCAGTTCTGGTTTTCTTTTTCAACATTTCTTTGGCATTGAGGGAATTTTCTGATTTCATACAACTTTCAGGATTATTTGTTCCAGCTCTGTGAAAAAAGTTGATGATATTTTGATAAGGATTGCATTGGGTAAGATTGCTCTGGATAGCATAGATATTTTAACAATATTCATTCTTCCAATCCATGATCGTGGAAAATTTTCCAATTCTTTTTATCTTCCTCAACTTTTCTCATGACTATTCCATAGTTTTATGAGTACAAATACTTTGCCTCTTTGGTTAGGTTTATTCATAGGTATCCTATGGTTTTGAGTGCAAGTGTAAATTGGATTGACTCTTTAATTTCTTTTTCTTCCATCTCATTGTTAATGTATAGATATGCAACTGATTTCTGAGTATTAATTATATATTTTGCCACTTTGATTAATTCTTGCATGAGTTATTGCAATTTTGGTGTGGAGTCTTTTGGATTTTCCACATAGAGTATCATGTCATCTGCAAAGAATGAGAGTTTGATTTCTTCTTTGCTGATTGTGGTGCCTTTTATTTCTTTTTGTTTTCTGATTGCCGAGGCTAGGACTTCTAGTACTATGTTGAACAGCAGTGGTAATAGAGGAGATCCCTGCCATGTTCCTGACCCTGGCGGAAAATTTCTCACATTTTCCCCATTAAAAACGATAGTCACTGTGAGTTTTTTATATATGGTTTTCATGATATAGAGTTATGTTCACTTTATGCCTACACTGTGAGAAGTTTTAATCAAGAAAAGATGTTGTACGTTATCAAATGCTTTTTCTGCATCTATTAAGAAGATCCGGGCACCTGGGTGGCTTGATGGGTTGGGCCTCTGCCTTGGGCTCAGGTCATGATCTCAGGGTCCTGGGGTTGAGCCCCGCATCAGGCTCTCTGCTCGGTGGGGGCGTGCTTCCTCCCCTCTCTGCCTGCCTCTCTGTCTACATGTGATCTCTTTCTCTCTGTCAAATAAATAAAATCTTAAAAAAAAAAAAAGAAGATCCTATGGTTCCTCTCCTTTCTTTTATTTATGTAGTATATCACATTGCTTGATATGTGGACATTGAACCACACTTGCAGCCCAGGAATAAATCCCACTTGGTCATAGAGAATAATTATTTTATGTACTGTTGGATTCTATTGGCTAGTATTTTGGTGAGGACTTTTGCATCTACATTCATCAAGGATATTGGTCTATGATTCTCTTTTTTGATGGGGTTTTTGTCTACTTTAGGGATCAAAGTAATGCTAGCTTCATATAAAGAGTTGGGAAGTTTTCTTTCCATTTCTATTTTTTGAAATAGCTTCAGAAATTAAGTATTATTTCTCCTTTAAATGTTTGGTAGAATTATCTGAGAAAACCATCCAGCCCTGGACTCTTATTTTTGGGGGAGATTTTTGATGACTGTTTTGCTGGTTATGGGTCTGTTTAGGTTTTCTATTTCTTGTTTCAGTTTTTTTAGTTCATGTATCTCTAGGAAGGCAACCATTTCTTCCAGATTACCTAATTTGTTGGCATATAGTTGCTTGAATTATGTTCTTATACCTGTTTATATTTCTTCAGTGTTGGTTGGGATCTCTCCTTTTTCATTCATGAATTTTCTTAAATTTTTTTTAATTTTTAAAAAATTTTTAAATTAACATATAATGTATTATTTACTCCAGGGTTCATTCATGAATTTTTTTTTATTAATTTTTATTAACATATAATGTATTATTTGCCCCAGGGTGCATGTCTGTGAATCTTCGGGCTTACACATTTCACAGCACTTAACAGCACATACACTCCCCATTGTCCACAACCCAGCCACCCTATC
>CM053612.1:48972411-48998469 GCA_028646535.1 Procyon lotor
GCTGCGCAGCTCCTTCTCTGCTGCCGGCTTCTCCACTCCAATACCTGGGAGCTCTGCCACACTGGGGCTCCCCTGGTCCCTCGGTGACCCCACGGGTCCTGAAACAACACTGTTCCCGCGAGGGCTGAACCCCCGGTTAGCCTCTGGAGTGATGTCCCTCAGCGGAGCGGACTAGAAGTTCTGGATTTTGTGCTCCGTGGCTCTACGGCTGCTGGGAGCCGGCCCCTCCCCCCGGGTCTCTCTTCCCGTCGCTTTAAATTCACCTTTTCCAGACGTCCTACCTCCTGAAAGCGGTCGATTTTCTGCTCCTAGAATTGCTGTTCTTATTCTCTTCTCTCTGCTGTTGCGTTTGCCGGCTTTTAGAGTCATTTCCTCCTCTTTAGCTGGACTTCTGATTCCCAGGGCTCTCTGTGCCTCCTACACTTCCGCCATCTTGCCTCCAGTTCCTTTCTTTTTTCATTCATGAATTTTTTAATGTGGGTCCTTTCTCTTTTCTTTTGAGTAAGTCTTCTAGGGGTTTATTGATCTTATTAATTATTTCAAAGAATTAGCTCTTAGTTTCATTGATTTGTTTTATTTTTTGTTTGTTTCTATTTCATTGATTTCTACTCTAATCATTATTATTTATCTTCTCTTGCTTGGTGTAGACTTTATTTGTTGTTCTTTCTCCAGTTCCTTTATGTGTAAGTTTAGGTTGTGTATTTGAGACGTTTCTTGTTTCTTGAGAAAAGCTTGTATTGTTATATACAAGCTTTCCTCTCAGGACGGCTTTGCTTTTTTTTTTTTTTTTTAAAGGTTTTATTTATTTATTTATCCAGAGCAAGAGAGCACAAGCAGGCAGAGCAAGCGGCAGAGGGAGAGGGAGAAGCAGGCTTTAGGTAAAGAAAAACTTAAACACGTACAAAATAAATATAATGAAAAGGTAGACTGTAACTGTAGAAATGCAAATTAAAAGACCAGAAAAAACAAAAGAGATAACAACAACAACAACAAAAGGAAGGGATATAAACAATTGGTGAACAGAAAAGAGAAGTATTTGTATCCTGAGTGTAGTTTCGTCAGTTTCTTAAAGAGAAAATATATCTCAAAATTGTAAAAAATAATTACATATATTTTTATAAATATATATTATATATACAATTAAATATGTATTTATAAATAAAAAATATATAATTAAATACATCAAAAGGATAGACTGTCCCTATAAAGATGAAAATCTAAAAAGATTTTTCCCCAAAATATGTTTATTTTATTTTATTTTATTTTTTTATTTTTTTTTTTAGAGAGAGAGAGAGAGAAAGAGAGATCACAAGTAGGCAGAGAGGCAGGCAGATGCAGAGGGAGAAGCAGGCTTCCTGCTGAGCAAGGAGCCTGATGTGGGACTTGATCCCAGGAACCCAGATTAATTGTTCATGTACCACACCCAGTGCTCCATGCAATACATGCCCTCCTCAATACCTACCACCATAAAAAGATTTTTAAAAAGGGTTGATAATATAAGAAATTGGTTGAAAAAGAAAAGAGAAAAAATAAAATTGAAAGATTAAAGAATCATGGGGAAAAAACATGAATTCTGTATGCTATACTACCCTAGCATTGGAGTTTTGCAGTTCTCATTGATCGGTAAACTTGGTTTTGGCTGGATGTTGTTGCTGATCTTCTGGGAGAGGGGCCTGTTGTTTTGATTCTCAAGGGTCTTTGCCTCAAGCAGAATTGCACTACCTTCTCCAGGGGACCAACCTACTGTGTAATCTCCTCTGGTTTGCTCTATTTGGCTTTTCTTTCCTGAAGGCTTTTTGTGCAGCTTTAGAGGCTGAGAATGAAAATGGTGGCCTCCCAATCCCCAGCATGTCTGTGGATCTGAAAGCTTGGGGCTCCACTCCTCAATGCACTGATAGGGAAAAGCAGTCAATGACTCCTGTCTCTCTGGTCTCTGTATGCCCTCCATGCTCACCCAGGCTGTGACCAAGCATTTTCATCTCAGGCACACAACCCTGCTTCGGGTCTCCAAACCCTGCAGACTCCTGAAGCATGCTCCCACATTGCTCTTCCAGGGGAATAAGCGGGGGTCCTCCCTAGTTCTGCTGTCTGTTGGGCCCCTGCTCAGAAAGCAGTCACCCAACTGTACCATGATTCACAGTTTATTGCATCCCTGAGCTGAAAGCCAACTCTTGGTGTCACTGTTTGAAGCTGGCTTCCCTACTATGATCCTGGGAACTCTGCAGCACTTATACACCCTTGGTTTTCCTGTGACCCCTAGAATCCTGAGACCACACTGTCCTGCCTAGAATTCTCCTCACTTAGCCACCTGAGTGCCTTTCAGGCCGGGAAGTCCCTCACCATAGCAGACTTCTAAAAGTTCTGGTTTTTGTGTTCCACTGCTATATCACTTTCCAGAGCCAGTTGACAAAGAATCCCTTCCCCCACAGTTTATCTTCCCATATAAGACCTCAGATTCACTTCACCCCACCTCCAATCTTTCAGAAAGTGGTCACTTTTCTATTGTAGAGTTGCAGCTATTCTTCTCTTAGTTCTCCTGTTGAGTTTGCAGGTATTTGGAATGATTTGATAGCTATCTAGCTAAATTCCTGGGACCAGATGAAACTAAGGTCTAATCCTCAGCCATCTTGGACTCTCAGTTCAGTCAATGTTTTTTTAATGCATTGTTGAATTAAATGTACTAGTATTTTGCTGAAGATTTTTGCATCCATATTCATCAGGGTTATTAGCCTTTATTTCTCATTTTTAGTGGTGTATTTTTTTGGTATTGGTGTCAGGGTAATGCCAGCCTCATAAAATGAATGTGGAAGTTTTCCTTACTTTTCCATTTTTTTTTTAAACTAGTTTGAGAAGATTAGGTTTTGACTCTAAATGTTTGGTAGAATTTGACTCCGAATCCACCAGGTCCTAGACTTCTGTTTGTTGTTTTATTGCTGACTCATTATCTTTGATGGTTATGTGTCTCCTCAAATGTTCTATTTCTTCCTGTTTCAGTTTTGGTAGTTTCTGTTTCTAAGACTTCCTCCATTTCTTTTAGATTGATCAATTTGTTGTCATATAGTTTTTTATAATATTCTTTCATAGTTATTTGTATTTATGTGGTGTTGGTTATTTCTATTTTCTCACTGGTGATTTTTTTAAAATTTAAGTCCTTTCTTTTTTCTTGATAAGTCTGGTGAAAATTTTATCAATTTTATTGATTTTTTCAAAGAACAAGCTCCTGGTTGTATTGATTTGTTCTATTGGTTTTTAGTTTCTACATCATTTATTCCTACTCTAAACTTTATTATTTCCTTCTTTTTGCTGGTTTTAAGTCTTATTTGTTGTTATTTTTCTAACTTTGTCTTTATGCTTTCTTGATAGTATTATTTGATGCATAGAATTTCTTAGTTGAAGAAGTTTTTTTAATTTAAATTCAATTAACATATAGTGTATTATTAGTTTCAGAGATAGAGTTTAGTGATTCATAAGTTACATATTACACCTAGTGCTCATTACTTCAAGTGCCCTCCTTAATGCCAATCCTTCTGTTATCCTGTCATCCCACCCACTTCCCCTCCAGCAACCCTCAGTTTGTTTCTATGTATCTATTCTTTTGTTTTCTGTGCTTTTTTTGGCATATCCATAAAATCATTGCCAAATCCAGTATCATAAAGGCTTCTCCCAATGTTTTCTTCCAGAAGCTATATAGTATTAATTTTTAAATTTATATCTTTGATGTAAATTTAGTTAATGTTCCTATATGGTATAAAATTCCAAATTCATTCTTTTGATGTGTTTATCAAGTTTTTCCAGTGCCATTTGTTGAAAAGACACTTCATTCCATATTGGATGGCCTTGGCATTCTTGTTAAAAATCAACCTTATATGTCAGGATTTATATATTTGCTATTTTTATATTTCATATATCTGTGTCTGTCCTCATACCACTATCATAAATTTCAAATTACTATAGATCTGTAATAAGCTTTAATATTGGCAAGTTGGTTTCTTTTTATTTCTTCTTTTTTAGTATTGTTTTCACTATTTGTGGATGCTTGTAATTCCATATAAAGTAGTGAAAAATATTTTTCATTTCTGAGAAAAACACTATTGGAATTTTGGTAGGATTTGTACTCAATCTCTAGATAATTTTAAATAATATTGCTAGTCCAATAAAGTTACATCTCTTAATCCATGAACATGGAATATCTTTCCATTTATTTAGGTCTTCAGGCTCTTTCAGCAATGTTTTGTTGTTTTCAGTACACAAGATATAACCTCCTTGGTTATAATTTTTCCTAATTATTTTAATAATTTATAAATGGAATTGCTCTCTTACTTTTATTTGGAATGTTCATTGTTGATGAATAGAACCATAACTGATTTTTGTGTATTTATCTTGAATCCTGAAACTTTGTGGTATTTGTTAATTGGCTTTAGTATCCTTCATGTGGATTCCTTGGGAGTTTCACTTTATAGGGTAACATTGCATATCAGTGGAAATAATTTTATCTCTTCCTCTCTAGTTTGGAAGTCTTGTAATTATTTATTATTTAGTCCTATACCTCTAGCTAGACTTCCAGTACAATATTGATTGGCAATATAAAAAGAGATTACCTTTATCTTCTTTTTTATCTTAGAAAGAAAGCTGTCAGTTTTATTATGGAGTTTAGCATTAATTGTGGGGTTTTTGTTAATACCCTTTTTCACTTTGAGGGATTTTCCCTGTATTCTTAATTTTCTGAGTTTTTAACATAAAATGGTCTTGGATTTTATCAAATTGAGATAATCATGCACATTTTATCTTTGTTCTATGAATGCTACATATTACATTAATTGATTCTTATATTTTAGGATAAATCCCATTTGGTTACAATGATAAGGCTTTTAATATTATGCATATTGTATTTGTTAACATTTTATTGAGATTTTTGAATCTATATTCTTAAACGATATTGGTATGCGATTTTCTTTATCTGGATTTGGTATCAGTATAATATTGGCTTCATGAAATGAGTTAGGATGTTTTCCTTCTTCAATAACCAGGATGAGTTTGAGAAGGATTAGCATTAATTCTTTCTAAATGTCTGGTAGAATTTACTGAAGACATTTTGTTTAAGACTTTATATTGTTGGATAAGAAGGAGAATAAGAAGGCTGTGGAGTAGGAGGACTCTAAGTTTGCCTTGTCCCATGAACATAACTAGATAATTATCAAATAATCCTAAATACCCAGGAAATTGACCTAAAAATTGATAGACCAATCTCAAAACTGAAGGGAGAGAAGAGGCCACATCAAAGAAAATGGGAAATGCAGAGACTGGTTCAGAGGAGAAGCAGATTGAAGGTGCTGTGGAGTAGAGAGAGCCATGGTTAAAGAGAAGGGCAAAAGAGAGTGGAGCATACAGGGAAATGCACAAGGAGAAGGTTTCCAGAAGGCCATTGGCTTGGAAAACAAGAGGGGGAGGGGCTGAATTTCACGAGTTCTTGCAACCTACAGGGCTTAAAACCTGGAGTTTTAAATGTCAGCAGGCTTGGCTAAGATAAAGCCTGGAGAGTACTGTGTTGCTCCTGGAGAGAATGCAGGCAAACAATCTTGGGGCAGACAGTGGGGGAACAGCTATCTGAAGAATGCTTGTGGCACAATGGGGAGGTTATCTGCTCTTCTCTAAGCACAGCATTGAGAAGCACCATTGATGACGAAGCCTCTCCTGAAACAAAGGAGCTGGAGGGCACCATTTCCTTTCCTAGACCATAAGTATAAACACAAAAGCACCTGCAGGAAGCAGTGCAGCATAGACACTGGCTGCCTAACTTACTTATACCAGGCCCCATTCCCCTGCACACTGGCAGGACTACCTTTTCAACCAAGGCTGCTTCAAGTGCAGTGCAGTGAGCTAGTCTACCAAAAGACAAACACAAAATCTTGTCCGTACCATATCTCCCGACCAGAGCAGCTGCAGTCCTGGTGGAGGTGGTGTCAGTTGTCATTTCTCAAGCTGAACAGGGCATTCTTAGTTAAAACTCAACACATTCAGGCCAGGGACCAAACAACGTCCAGAACAGGCAAGGAGAGCCTCTGC
Source organism: Procyon lotor (assembly GCA_028646535.1). NCBI lineage: Eukaryota > Metazoa > Chordata > Mammalia > Carnivora > Procyonidae > Procyon > Procyon lotor. Next base: position 48,978,475 of record CM053612.1, read on the forward strand.
AGACAACTGACCTGAAGGCTAGAGCAACAGGTTTAGAGTTAACATACCTCAATATAATAAAAGCCATGTAAGAAACCTGAGAGTTTTTCCTCTATAGTCAGGAACAAAATAGGGATGTCCTCCCTCACCACCGTAATTTAACATAGTATTAGAAGTCCTAACCATAGCAATAAGAAAACAAAGAGAAATAAAAGGGATCCAAGTGGCCAAGGAGGAAATGAAACTTTTAATATTTGTAGATCACATGATACTTTATATAGAAAACCCAAAATATTTCATCCAAAAACAGTTAGAGCTGATAAATTAATTGAATAATGTTGCGAGATACAAAATCAATGTACAGAAATCTGTTGCAATTCTATATACCGATAATGAAGTAGCAGAAAGAGAAACGAGTGAATCAAATACATTTACAATTGCATCAAAGACCATAAGATACCAGGAATAAACCTGACTAAAGAGGTAAAAATTCTGTACTCTGAAAACTCTAAGACACTGATGAAAGTATTGAAGACATTACAAAGAAATGGAAAGATATTCCATGCTCATGGGTTGGAAGAACAAATATTTTTAAATGTCTATATAATAACAATAAATAAATAAAACAAAATAAAATGTCTATATTACCCAAAGCAATCTACACATTTAATTCAATCCCTATCAAGCTACTAACATAGTTTTCACAGAACAATAACAAAGAATCCTAAAATTTGTATGAAACCACAAAAATATCTGAAATAGACAAAGCAATTTTGAAAAAAATAAAAAAGCAAAGCTGGAGGCATCACAATTCTGGACTTCACAACCCCAAGTTATATTACAAAGCTGTAGTGATCAAAAAAGGATAATACTGGTGCAAAAATAGACACACAGATCAGTGGAACAGAGTAGAAATCCCAGAAATGAATCCACAATTATATGGTCAACTAATCTTCAACACAAAGGGAAAGAATATCCAATGGGAAAAAGAATGGTTCTTCAACAAATGTTTTTGGGGAAACTGGACATCTAACATGCAAAAGAATGAAACTGGACCATTTTTTAAAATCATTTACACAAATATAAATCTAAAATGTACAAAAAACCTAAATGTGAGACCTAAAACCATACAAATCCTAGAAGAGAATACAGGCAGTAATCCCTTTGACACAGGACATAGCATCCGCTGTCTAGAATATCTTTTTTTTTTTTTTAGAATATCTTTTTTGCATCCTTTCCTTTCCCACCTATTTATGTCTTTTGATCTAAAGTGCATCTATTGTATCAACATAAATTGGATCAAGTTTTTTTAAATTCATTCAGTCAATCTCTGTCTTTAATTGGAGAGTTAAGCCATTGATATTTGAAGAAATGACTGGTCATCAAGGACTTCTGTCATTTTACTACTTGTTTTCTTTATACTTTATAGCTTTTGTCTCTCATTTATTCCATTACTACATTCTTTTGTGTTTAGTTGTATTTTTTGGAATTAAACATTTTTATTCTCTTCCATTTCCTTTTAGTAAATATTTTCTCTGTGGTTATCAAGGAGATTACATTTAACACTCTGAAAATGTAACCAGATGATTTGAATTTATACCAACTTACCTTCAAAAGCATATAAAACCTATGCCTCTATACAGCAACACTTACTACTTTTCTGTTGTTAATATCACAGATTACATCTTTATACTTTACATATAACTAATTATTTATTATATATTTGTAAGTACTGTAAAAAATGAAAATTGGGGGGCACCTGGGTGGCTCAGTCGTTAAGCGTCTGCCTTTGGCTCAGGTCATGATCCCAGGGTCCTGGGATCGAGCCCTGCATCGGGCTCCTTGCTCAGCAGGAAGCCTGCTTCTCCCGCTACCATTCCCTTTGCTTGTGTTCCCTCTCTCACTGTGTTTCTCTCTGTCAAATAAATAAAATCTTTAAAAAAAAATGAAAATTGGGCTTGCCAACTAAAATCATAATAAGAGTAATAATTGCCCTTGTAGTAACCTTTACTGGGGATATCTATTTCTTCATATGACTTCAAGTTACTATCTAGTGTCCTTTCATTTCAACCTAAAGGACACCTTTAGTATTTCTTACAGGGAAAGTCTAGTATTAATAAAGTCTCTCAGATTTTTTAAAAATGTGGATGTCTTTCCTTTTCCTTCATTTTTGAAGGGCAGTTATGACAGATAGAGAATTCTCAATTAGAAGTATTTTTTTCTCTCAATACTTTAAATATAATCAACACATTGCCTCCTTGCTTCCAAGGTTTCTGATGACAGAGCTGTTCATAATTTTATTGAGAATGACTTGTATATAATGAGTTCTCTTGTTCTGCTTTCAAGTCTCTGTATTTGTCTTTTGAAAAATTAACTATAACATTTCTTCGTCTGGATTTATTTACATTATTCTATTTGAAGTTTATTCAGCTTCTTTGATTTGTAGATTTAAGCATACAACAAATTTTAATTTTTACTCATTTTATTTCTACCCTTCATCTCTCTCTTCTGGTATTTTCACTGTGTGTACATTGGTCCACTTGACGGTGTACCACAGGTTACCTGGGCTCTACTCATTTTTTTTAATTTTTGTATCTCAGACTAAGTGATTTCAATTAAGCCATCTTTAAGTTCACTGATTCTTTTTTCTGCTTTTTTAAATGTCTCTTTGAGCCCCTCTAAGGAAATTTTCATTTTAGTCATTTTACTTTGCAGCTCCAGAATTTTATTTTTTATAATGCTTCTATCTTCATTGATATTTTAATTTTTTATACATTGTTTCCCTTTTTCTATGACTTCCTTTAGTTCTTAGAACATCTTTAGTCAGTTGTTTTAAAATTTTGTCCTGTAACTCCAATGTCTTGGCTTCCTCAGGTATATTTTTGGTCAGTTTACTTATTTTATTTGAATGAACCATCCTTTTCTGTGTCTTTGTATGCTCAGTAATTTTTTTGTTAAAAATGGCCATTTACATCTTATAATGTATTTACCTTGGGAATCAGATTCTCCTCCTTCCCCTGGTTTTTTATTATTATTATTTTGTTGTTCTTATTTTTGCTGCTGTTGTTGTTATTGCTATTGTTGTAGTGTGTCACTGTACTGAGGCTCAGTCTGAGGTGAAAATATAACATCTTCTGTCTTTTGCACGCTTGTGTCTCCCAGGGATTTCTAAACCCACCCTTCACATATTCAGCTGTTTTTTAATATCCAAAAAACAGGACATCTTCTTTAAATCCTTTGAAAGCTATTTTAGTCAGTTGGGTTTTAAATAATGGCAGCCAGCTTCTGTGGCTACATCTCATGGATTGAAATTAATAACCCTTAATCAGAACACAGAGCCCCAATATTTGGAGGACAGAGTTCTTACTGCTTATCCTGCCTCTGACAAAGCATACCAGAACGAGTCACTAACCTCACAGCTGCTAGCCACAAGCTTAAGTGGGGAAATGGGCAACCATTATCATATTGAAGGCTAAAAATGGCCATTATTAATGACAGTTTACCAGCTAAGTTTTCCCTGGAAGCTTCAAACATTTAAATAGGTCCCAGAGTTCCAAAATAGTAGTTTTAGACAAATTATGCCAGTCCAATTGTTGTCTCAATGGAGAAACAGATTTCCATTGCTGCCTACTCTGCCATCTTCCATAACATCACTCCTTGTCACTGTCTTATTTTTGTCTTGCTTTCTCACCTCAACTAAAGAAAGGCAATCCAGGCAGTTTATAGAGCTTTCTACAGTTAGTCACATGTACTCCTATCCAAAATCAGCCCTTCTCTCACCTGCATATTGTCACAAATATCACTTACTCACAAGTGTATCACATGGGAGTGATACACAAATATCACTCCCATGATTATGGTCTTGCTTATTATTAAGCTTTTCACTTGGCTCATATTTTTCCAATTACTTTATTCTACATATATTAAAACTCATGTTCCACAAGGAAGAAACTGAGATTCAGATAATTTAATGATTTTTCTCAATATCACATAACCAGTAAGAGTGCAAAGCAGGTTAGAGGGAATATCAGTTTTTGCTCACCCAAGGGCTTGAAAGTGAAAACGCATACAAATTTGATCTATTAGACGCAATGCATAGAGCTAAGATGGAGTGAGAAGTTGTAGACTTATTAGGTATCAACAGACATCCCTAGACATACTCTTTTTCCAGACCTTTTCTGGGTCTATCCATAGACGAATAGAATATCCTTATTTACTTACAAAATTTCTACTCACCCTTTAAGACTGGTATCATCCACTTCATGAAATCTCTTTTAAATCCTAAGCAGATTGCCCTTTTCTCTGTACTCCTCACTGTGATTTTTATGAAATGCGTGTTTATAGTATACCATATTTCATTATCATTATTTGTCCACATGTGTTTCCCTGTAGAACAAAGTAAACTTGAAAGGACAGTTTATGTCTCATTCATCTTTTCTTCTTGGGTGCTTATTATTGTTTCTTGTACATAATTATGGTGAATGAGTGATTTCTATACTTTAATTTCCTAATCTGTAAAATGGGGATAAAAATTATTTGTACATCCTATGACTATTGGGAGAAATAAATAAAATAGCATATTGTAAAATGTTTTGGAACAGTGCCTAGAATATAGTTAGCGACCAATAAATGTTAGTCATTATTATTATCAACATCACCATGATTATTAAATTCACATTAAATTACATTAGAAAAATAAGGACAAGAACCTAGTTTTCAAAGTCTGGAGTGTATTCTAGTACTCTGGCCTTCTTGGCTGTCTCTTGCTGCCTGTGGCTGCTAAGTCTTCCCCATGACTACTCTTTTGTAGTGCAATTTTTAAATATGACCCACATTAACAAAATATATTTTAAATCACTACTACAAAATGTATATGCACAAATCCACTATACAATATACACATGCATAAAAAAATATACACATGCATAGATAGGTTTAAAAAATTGAGATTTCACAAACTTGTATAATCTTAAAGCATGCTATAATATTTTCTATTCTATTCTAATTCATTAAGAAATGCCAGTCATACCTTCTTAAATTGACTTTATGACCCATTATTGTTCATTTTTCAAAAACATCGTTCTTATTCAACCACTTCAATCTCTGTTGTACAGATGATAAAACTAAGTCCAAGGTGATTTGTTTGTTGTTGCACAATTCAGAGTGGAATCATGTCAAAATCCTGGGACAGTAAATTCTTATGACTTCCCTAAGATCAGAGAACCCTTGTATAATACTTTGAATAATTCTAGTGATGCTTCAACATCTCATATAGAGACATTCAATAAGTATTTGTTGACTGAGGTTTTTGAATCAATAACCACTATGTAGGTAGGAACTTTTCAGCACTACTGACAGAATGAGGTATACAGGGAAGAACTGGAAAAGGAGTCCCTGGAGATTTACTAAAAGTAACAATTATTAGAATTATGATTGTAAATCAATGTAGTGGAACCCAATTTCAATACAAAATGAATTCAGTGTGCAAAATCTGGAAGTCATCAAAAACAGCTTTGTTAAATCTTGGGAATTAGGAAACAGAAATGTAGAGCATTAGTGGGATATTGAAATGTTAAGCAGTTTTGGAGGAATTTAGAGTACCCCAAGATCACTGTCTAAAAGGCACCCTCACTTTTGGTGGCTACATCACAAATGACTGTTCATTTTCAATATTGTATTACTGCTTCTGTCATAGGAGTGCTTTCTCTGTTTTATGCCATTTTCAACTCAATGAATTATTCCAGGGTCCAGCAACTTGGACCAGGTTTAAGTGTTTTGGTGTTTAAAATAGAACAATAATAGTGACTGAGAGGTAAGGACTTGTTTTTTAAATTTTGTTTTATGTATTTGGTTTATTCTATTCATGTTGAAAATGTTTGTAACATTTCTAATGGGCAACATAATTGGTTCGAATAAGTAATTGTCTGCAAGATATGACAGAGTGTTTGTTGCACTGTTTTCCTTTGAAAATCAACATGTGGTTGCCTCTAACATAGATTAATACAGATCAATTAATACATTTAGAATATTGATTTTTTTTTTCAAAGCAATGTGACATTCAACAAACTCCCAAGGGGATAAATTTATTTAAAAAATAATAAATGATGGGATGCCTGGGTGGCTCACTCACTTAAGCATTTGACTCTTGATTTTGGTTCAGGTCATGATCTCAGACCATGATCTTCATGGTCCTGGGGTCAAGCTCAGGTTGGACTCCAGGCTCAGTGGAGAATCTGCTTCTCTCCTTCTCCTTCTCCCTCTGCCTCTCCCTCCACTCCTGCACATGATCTAACTCTATCTCTCAAATAAATAAATAAATAAATCTTAAAATACTTTTTAAAAAGAGAGTAAATGAAAATAATCCATTAAGAATGTTGCGCTTGTGAAAATAGCCAGTAAATCCAAATTTCCAGATGTTTCTTAATGTCACTTGCACCTTGGGAGAACTGCTTTAATAAACTCTTGGTATATGTTTATTCTTAGTTCATTGCTTATAATTTGTTATTTTTAATAATTTCTAGTCATATATACTCTGCATCATTTTCTCCTAGAAAATAAACTAGCACCTCTCTTTCCAATAACTTTTCAAAACCAATTTTTGTGTGTGAAACTGAAACTGGGCTTTTATGAATGAAGGATAGTAAAGGAAGCAAAACTAATCATAATAATCACAATCTTCTGTGATTCATCAGGCCTCTGCATTTTTCTGTTACTTTTTCTTTGCTTACAAATGCCCAAAGCTAGACCCATTTCCCTGCATATTTCCAAGAGTAGAGACTGCAATGTTAGTTTCACATAAAATATCAAATATATTTTATAAATGACTAGATACTTTATAATTTTGAATAAGCCATGTATATGCATACATATTATTTGGAGAGAATTTTAGAGGATTTGACATATTTTTCTTGATTTTATTTTTTTAAATATGGGTTTCTTTTAGGAAATAAAGAGAAATGAAATCATCTTTGCATTATTTGTTTCTGAATTTAACAATATGCTTGTACTTGACCAGAAAGAAGTATTTGTTTGTTCAAGGTATTGTGAGTAAAATTTACTTTGTCCAGAAATCATCAAACTATAGTCAGAAAGCTGCAGTTTTGCCAAGTATAAATAAAGTTCAGCACTTTTCCCAGTACAGGAGGCTTTCCTATATGTCAGAGAGAATTATTTTAAGATTGGGAAAGCAGATCCTATTGCTGTTTTTATTTTCAATGTTTCATGAGTTTGTGAATTTTGGAATTTGGGAAAGTCTTTATGTTACAATTTAAGTAAAGAAATTTTGTAAATAAAAGAAGTTTTGTAAATCAAAAACAGAGAAATAGGGGAAAATGAATAAAATTGAGAAAAGGTAACTATAGAAAAAATAACAAAAATATAGGATTAATAGAAATAAAGAGTAGAAAAAGAATGGTAAAGGAAAAAAGGACGCTAAAATAAGGGAGGAAAGAAGGAAGGGAAGAGAAAAAAAGGGAAGATCAAGAGAAAGAAAGAAGAAAGAAAGAAGAAAGAAAGAAAGAAAGAAAGAAAGAAAGAAAGAAAGAAAGAGAAAGAGAAAGAGAAAGAGAAAGAGAAAGAAAAGAAAGAAAGAAAGAAAGAAAGAAAGAAAGAAAGAAAGAAAGAAAGAAAGAAAGAAAGAAAGAAAGAGAAAGAAAGAAAAAAGGGCAGGAAAGAAGAAAAGGAGAAGGAAGGAAGAAAGGAAAGAAAAAAAGAAAGAAGAAGAAAAGAAAGGAACTAAGGAAGGAAAGGAAAGAAAAAGAAACATGGAAAGAAAGCTGTAAGGGAAGGAGAAAACAAGTAATAGATGACTGTATTTTTCATTCCATTAAACTGTGTGTCTAGTTCTACTATTATATTGCCAAATAAAACCATGACTGTCTTTCCTTAAAAGAAAATTTGTTGAATTTATTTGTGTACCAAATGAATGGTATTTTAAGATATTGGTCTTCATATTGTGTAGTATTTACTGTCATTAAAAAAATTTCTCACGAATAATAGAATGGTGTAATAAATGTCTCTGCAGTAAAAAAAAAAATAATCATAATCATAATGCAGTATCTGGAACCGGACTCAGGTATCCAAAGATCTGTACGTACTTTTCTTCCAAGAAAGCACGGTGACTGCAAAGAGACATATGTTTTGTGATTTCATCATCTGGCACCAAACGTGAGCTGTAGGGAATGCTAAGACGCAACATGGATTTAAGAGAATGTTGGTCTCAGGAAATACTGTATTTAATATAAATGCATGATGCAAAAAATTGAAATGTTATCATTTTATAGTAATTTAAAATATCCCAGTTTATAAGAAAGTGGAAAAAACACATTAGATTAAAAAGCCCAATGACTAAATTTTTCTTATCTGATTAAATAGCTTGAAAATGAATTCACGATTTGCATACTCTTTTCCTTAAAAATATCAAAAGAAAACATTTTTCAATTATATGTATGTGTGCGTATGGTTCTCTTGCAAGGACCTTGCAGTGCCATCTCTTGCTCTTGCTTTATCTTATATTTTTGGAATTCTCTTTCTATTTAAAGCATCTGTGACTCAGCAATAAATGTCTTGTCTTCTATGAAAATTTTAAAAAATTCTTTATAAATCAATCTATAATTATCTGGTTATCTGGTTACAGACTGCTAAGGTGAACAACTATGTATTAATTATAAAACTGGCAAGGTTTTTAAATATAATGTTAACTTTCATATGAAAGATTAGCTCTAATTCTACATTCTAAAGCATATGATAGAAATCACTAATTAAATACTCCAAAATCAAGAGTGGCATAAGAGCTATCAAATCAGAAGAGATATCAATGATGCAAGGCAGTAACAGAAATCACTAAAATTATTGACTTTTATTTTGTATATTTTACATTATGTGAGCAAGGAGAACCATGAAAAAAACTAAAATGTAAAAAATAAATATGATAAAAGGATAACGCTAAGTTTTCAGCCTCCCTGCTCCTTCCAAACGTGATATACATAACATCTACAGTGGAAATTATTCTTTCTCCCTATAGATTAGCAATTTTACCATTTCAGTAGTTATTCTCTTTACTGAAATGAATAGCTGAAACTGTGTTCCAATTTCCATCAAAAATAAATGATATTTAAAGAACAGATATTTTTTTATGGAATATATCAAAGGAAACATAAATAGCAACTTCAAAGGAAAGCTATAAGTTTAGTAACACAGCACCAGGAAAAAGAAGAACAAAACTGTTGTTTTCTAACTATTGGCTAACTAGCATGACTAAGCTGAGTAAATATATAAACATTTATATTGGAAGTAAAAACTATTAACAAAGGTATTTTATTGTGAAGCCCAAACACAAATGTGGCTTTCTGTGCTGTTCTAGGCAACTCAGTTTCTATCCTGAAGGGTATCTTACTGTTATGTGCTTTGGCAGATCTCCAGGGTTCCCCTGGGGGAAAGCAATATCTCTATTTACATATCAAAGCAAGCAAAGGATCAAACTCCGTTAGAACTCTAAGAGGATGTGAAAATATTCTGATTCAAAGACTCAACAATTTTCCTTCCAAAAACCAGACTACCGCCTTTGTCACACAATGCTTAGGACCCATGTAGTATACACTACACCACTGAAAGACAACCAAGATAAGCCTAAGAAAGAGTTAAAGATGCTATGCTAATGGCTTTTGAATTAGTTTAAATAACTGTTTTGAGTAAAGATATAGGGAAAGGAGAAGTAAGTCCAAGGATCTCGGCCCTTCTAATGGGTTTTACTGTTTGGGACATCTACAGAATTACACAGAGACGTGGCTAATTGCAGTTCTGCACTTCATGAAAAAGGATGAATGCCCCATAATCAAAAGGTACTTAACTTGAATTTTACTGACAATTGAAGAATAACATTTTTAATGACCATCTCAACTTTTCCATATTTACTAGAATGCAGTTTTCATTTTTTAGGATTTCTTAGCTTGCCATTTTCTGTGCAGACTGGGGTGTACGGTACAGTATGCAGAAACAAACGTTAAACTAGTGGAGCTCAAAAGCCAGCCCACTCTAAATGTTTTCAGCAGGATTTCTTTCTCATATGGCACTGAATGCTTCCTGTGAATATATGAAAAAATAGAAGTTAAATGTGAATATAATAATTATAGTTTTCAACAAACAGTATATAGAGCATTCATTGAAGGTTGGTATCTTTTTTTTTTAGCTATTTATTTAAAGAGTTTCCACAAGTGCTCAAATATCACCTCTCACAATCAAATTGTATCATTATTTAAACATTCTAAAACTGCATTTTTCCCTCATTGCATCTAATTAACCAGAAACAAGATTTTAAAAAATTTCATCTTCAATTCAAAACCTCTCTTTCAATAAAATGGTATTCATAATAGTAATTATAATGATTCCTCGTATTTATGAAGTGCTTATGCTTTCTTTTAAAATTCCTTCAAAGAAGGCAGAGAGGGACTAATGGTGGTCACCAGAGACCAGATTGAGATTGAACTCTTGTTTTTCTTTCCAACAAATATCCTTTTCTCCTTCCCCTCCTCCTCCTTGCTCTGTCTCTCTCTTTCTCTCCCTCCCTCCCAATAAACATTTATTGAATCCTGGATATAATCCAGGCATTGTGTTTAAACACTTTCTATACATTATCTCCCTATAGTTTTACAACCTTGTACCTCAGTGATTCAGTGATATAGCCAGAATGTTAAGAATGTCAGGGCCCTCTTTGGAAACTCTACTCCGTTTCTTATTTGTCTCTTACATTATTATTACAAACATTTCTTGAGTATAGAGGGACAAGTGCTAGGCACTTCAAGTTCCTTCTAATATGTTTCCCTTGCAACTTTAGATATATGAATTACACATTAAATATGTTGTTTATATGCTCCTAAATTTTGGTGACTTTACACCAAGAAGCCTAGAGTATAATGCCGAGGTCCCAAAGGTGCTTAAACTTATCCTTGAAGTTGTTGAGAATAGTCACTACATATTCTTTTAATGAATGTTTATTGAGGATCTCTGTGATGTGCCAAGTCCTGTGATATAGGATGGCAATATAAATAAAGCAGAACAAAATTCCTGATCTCAAAAGATCAGTTTTAGGGAAGAAAAAATACAAGAAAACTGATTAGTGTAAATCAATGTTAAGTCTGATAATAAAGGAATAGCAGGGTGTTATGGGAGAGATAGGAAGAAGCACACAATTTTGTGTGGACGTTGAGTCTAAAAAGGGTTCAGAAGAGATGAGTTTGAAGGATGAAGGACTTTTTCAGGTGGATCATAAGTAATAATAATAATAACAACTACCTTTTGTTGAACCTCTCTTAAGTCTCAGACACAAGATCAGGTATAATAATTATCTCCTTTATGATCACTTTTTCATGATGTGTAAAACTGCAATTAGCCATCTCTCTGTGTAATTCTGTAGATGTCCCAGTCTCCTTTCCCTGTATCTTTACTCAAAACAGTTATTTAAACTAATTAAAAAACCATTAGCATACTATCTTTAACTTTTTCTTATGCTTATTTTGCTTGTCTTGCTGTGGGATATTACATTGTGCTAAACATAAGGTAGCTGAGGTTCAGGAGATAAGAAGCTTCTCCAAGGTCACATATCAGGTAAGTAGCAGAGTCAGAATCCAAACACTGTTTTATCTTCCTGGATCTACATCACACTACCATAGTTCACCATTATTTTATAGTGCTTCTAATATGGTCTTGTGAAATGTTATTTTTTAACCCATGACTATCTGTTTCCTAAATTTTGCTTTTATTTATATTGTGCTTTTTATTGTAAGTTTGCTCATTAAAAACAACTTTTTTCTTTTTTTATATATAAATTATGTTTATCAAATATAATGATTGCACCCCTGCCTATCTCACAGGATTCTTGTGAGGGTCAAATGACACAAGAGTTTTAGAAAAGCCTTTGAAAATATGGCAAACTGAAAAAGTGCAAGTTATTCTTTATAATGGAAATTTTCTGCTCCAAAATTTTGCTTAGTTAAGTTTTGCTTTCACTCTAATGATTTCCTTGGGTCTGTTGATTTCATATTTGTATGTGTCGAAGTTTCCATGTTCTGTTTCTTTGAAATTATATTTAATTGATTTATAGTTATTATTTTGATTTGGCAATAACAACTTGATCACCTGTGGATAATATCAGCCTAGTTAATCATTTGTTAACTGGCCACCATTAGTTACTTTCATTCCCTAATCTTGTATAATTTGTAGATGTATGTGTGCATGCATCTGTGTATATAGCTCTATAATATATTACACCAGTACTAAAGTTGAGTTTAACTCACCTAAGCCTTATTTTAGGTCACAATACATGCATTCAGTAGACTTTAGGTCTTTGACATTCTCTGAATATTTGATGTGTTTGTAGCACCAGCAATTTCTTTTCTTTTTTTTTCTTGTGTTGAATGCAATTTTCCAATAAATGGTTATTTGGGGGTACTTTTCAATGAAATTCTCTAAGTGTTAAGCATGTCTTTTTGAGTTATTCATTTTTAGAAGTTCACATACTTCTGTTTATTTTTATTTTATTGTTTTTCTTCCATTGATTTTTATATTGAAATATTTATTTTCTCATTGTTAACCAGTACCTTGTTCTTAGTCTCCCAATATCTAGATTCTAAGACAATTGCTCTACTTCATTTAATTAAAAAAATAGTAAATAATTAGCAATATCTTTAATAGTGATGAACTTATCATTTTGCATATTTTATATAAGCCTCAAGAAGTACATAAGGTCTATTAGCTCCCAATATCTGGGGGTTTAAAAAATTCTTAGTTTTACTATGCATTTCTCTTTCCCTCTGCGTTTCAATACTCAATCTTGGAATTTTAGAATTTCAGGGTATTGTAGTCATATCCTTTATTGATCCTGCCTGCTAACAAAGATGATGAACATACTATACTCAGGATAAGGATGAAGTGATCCATACTTTCAATATTATATACTAATTTTCATTAAGTTAATTATTTTTGAAGTTCTCTAATTATATTGGATATAATTACTTATTTGTGTGAAGAAACCTTTTCTTTAGTCCAAAAACACTACTTTGATTTAGCATTTCTATAGTATTCTTAAATTAGGGTATTTTTTCAAATTAATAATAATAATTTAAACGTAGAATATGAATTGTTACCTTTTTTCTCCATGGATGCTTTCAGTTTGATAACTGCATAATCTATGTTTTACCAATAAATTATAGGCTAGAGAAATCAATGTGAAAGGCTAGAATACTTTAATACACTGTGTACAGTTAGGTGTATAAAGAACCAAAGAATACAAAACCACTAATTTGAAAGAATACATTCACCCCTATGTTTATTAAAGCATTAGTTATAATAGCCAAATTATGGAAGCAGCCCAAGTGTCCATCGATAGATGAATGGATAAAGAAGATGTGGTGTGTGCGTGTGTGTGTGTGTATAATATATTAACCTAAATATATATATATATATATTAACTTAAAATATATATAAAAACTTAATATATATTATATAATAATATATATATATTAACTTAAAATGTTATGGCATTTCATATGTAGAGAATGGCATTTTCTCTACAATTATATAAAAAGAAAATCATATGCAACCCGATGAACTAATTGAATATATTGGAAGTTATTTGGAATACATTGGAATTGAATATACTGGAAGTTATTTGTCACCTTTGTGGATTCAAAGTATGTCTTCCTGGATTATTGGTGGTTGGCGAGGTCAATTTTGTACTGCTTTGAAGATCAGGGATGAAACTTCCTCTCTGATATCATGGAGTGGAAGGGGCTTTTATTTCCAAAAGTCCTGCAAGCTCAAATAATTGATCTGAGAGTAGCTTCTTGTCTCCTGGAGTTTACAGTAAGTATTAAATGGAGATAAGAAGAAATGCTTCAAATCCTCATTTCCCAAGATTGGAAAAACAGATAAATTAGATACTTAGATATTCTCCCGTGTGTGTGTGTGTGTGTGTGTGTGTGTGTGTATGTGTACAGCCAGATGTGTGTGCGTATATATACATAAACACACATTTGGCAATACTATATTTATATTACCATACAATGGAATATTACTTAACCTTAGAAAAAGAATGTAATTCTGCTATTTGTGACAACATGAATGGACCTAGAGAGTATAACACTAAGAAAAATAAGTTAAAAAAAAAACCCAATGTCATGATTTTTCACACATACATAGAATTTAAGAAATAAAACAAATGAAGAAAGATTTAAAAAGAGACAAACTGAAAAACAGATTCTGCTCTGTTAGTTTCAGGTGTACAGTATAGTGATTCAGCAATTCGGTACATGAGCCAGTGCTTTCCACAAGAGCACTCCTTAATCCCCATCATTTATTTAACCCATCCCTTTACCTGCCCCCCTTCTGGTAACCATCAATTTGTTCTCTATAGTAACTAACAGAACACTGTATGTTAACTATGCTGGGGAAAGAGGAAAGAAGAAAGGAAGGAAGGAAGGAAGGAAGGAAGGAAGGAAGGAAGGAAGGAAGGAAGGAAGGAAGGAAGGAAGGAAGGAAGGAAGAGAGGAAGGAAGGAAAAAAGAAAAGGCGGGCGGGAGGAAGGAAGTCTTGACATATAAGGTTCTCCTTTCTCACCCTGAGATCTTGACGTAGAGATGAGAACATAAAAAACAGGAGTGCATTCCCCTTTGTGGAATACAAAAATAATAAAAAGGGAAAAAGTCCTCTAGCAAGGTTTTTATAAGTGATCCCACATTCCCTTCCACCACATCCTGGCAATTTTTTGTATATTAACTAACCCCAAATACAATGAAGGGAATATGACACAATAATTTGTATTTTACCTTCACGGTGGATTACCATTTCTTATATTGTGAGAACTCATCCTGGCACTATTTGCTATAGATCTGAATTTACTAAGTTACATCCACATTAGAGATGCCCCAAAGGAGCATACTTATTAAAACATCTGAAATGCCTCTTCATAAGATAGTCTAGCTTACAAACATGGGTAGAGCCTGTGGACCACCTTTGAAGAAAGGTACAACAGATGGCCTGCTATTTGGTATTATGCCCTCCTAGGAAAGTTTGGATAGATCACTTCTACTCTAACTGAAGAATTATGTAGATTAATATGTAGTGGAAAGAGGGAGTTAACTGTGTTAGTTAAAATTGAAGATGAGGTGCGCCTGGGTGGCTCAGTGGGTTAAAGCCTCTGCCTTTGGCTCAGGTCATGATCTCAGGGTCCTGGGATCGAGCCCCGCATCGGGCTCTCTGCTTAGCAGGGAGCCTGCTCCCCCCTCTCTCTCTGCCTTCCTCTCTGCCTACTTGTGATCTCTCTCTCTGTCAAATAAATAAATAAAATATTTTTTAAAAAATTGAAGATGAATAGGAAATGGCAATGATAATCAGGTCTTTGATTTGTATATACCCATATAGCATTTCCCTAAATTTCCAGGAGAAAATAAAGAGAAGACAAAGGATCCGTGAAGAGATTTTTTTCTTGTGGTTCATAATCACCACATAGTATATTGTCACATATTTTCCCCTTATTTTAAATTTGAATTTAAACGCAGAAACATGTATCCCAAGCTTTCCAGTGTCAACACTTCTTGCTAACATCTGGATAAGTAAATGGTAAAATAGTCTCTAGCAATTAAAAATTGGACTTTGCATCCATATTATTGCTGATTGGAAATTGAAAAGTTATCACAAAATAAGACCCTTTATTATGTTGAGGTATGTTCCCTTTAAACTCACTTTGTTGAAAGTTTTTATCATGAACAGAAGTTAAATGTTGTCAAAAGTTTTTTCTACATCTATTGAGGTGATCACATGATTTTGTTATCAGCTAAAACATTAGACTGTAAGAAAACCTGAACAATTAAACAATCTTTACATCTGACAATATGAGATTTATTCCATAACTATTTTAACACAAATTTACTAAGTGAACACCACAGGCTTGGTCCTGATCCGTGGTCCTTTGTGCTGTAGGACACAAATAAGCATATAATATGAACTTTGTCCTTGAAGTACTTACACCATATATGAAAAGACAAGATAAATATACAGTAATAAGTACTGAACAATTCATGAATTAGTATAAGCCAATACCACAAGGCATAAGGTTATATTAAAAAACAAAGTCAAGGCTTAGATTATTGGTGTAATGGGTTAAAGTAATCAGGGAAAGCATCCTGGAAGAGATGGGACTTCAACTGAACCATGAAGTGTTTCTAGATGGTAAGGAATTGTGCAGATAACAGTAAGAAGTAGAGATTATTATGTGTTTAAAAAAAAATAATAAAAAGAAAAGAAAAAAGAGGGGCACCTGGGTGGCTCAGTGGGTTAAAGCCTCTGCCTTCGGCTCAGGTCATGATCTCAGGGTCCTGGGATCGAGTCCCGCATCGGGCTCTCTGCTCGGCGGGGAGCCTGCTTCCCCCTCTCTCTCTGCCTGCCTCTCTGCCTACTTGCGATCTTTCTCTCTGTGTCAAATAAATAAAATCTTATAGCAAAGTTTTAAAATCTGTAATTATTGGTTGCAGGATCACTTTTTAGGAAGAAATACTGACAGGGGCACCTGGGTGGCTCAGTGGGCTAAAGCCTCTGCCTTTGGCTCAGGTCATAGTCTCAGGGTCCTGGGATGGAGCCCCCACTTTGGGCTCTCTGCTCAGCGGGGAGCCTGCTTTCCCCTCTCCCTGCCTGCTTCTCTGCCTACTTGTGATCTCTCTCTCTGTCAGATAAATAAATAAAATCTTTAAAACAAAAAAAAAGAAAGAAAGAAATATTGACAAAAGACAATAGGCTAGCATCTATAGACCCGTACCTTAAGTCAAACGGTACACAGGCTTGACCAAGGATTGGTCCTATTGTTCTAATTCCTGTATTCTCAAATTACTTTGCTGGGACAATTTCATTATTTCTTACTCCGAAATCATCATAAGTCAATCACTTACCATGTGGTGTATTTTACAAATAAACAAAAGCATTACAGCTGAGCATATATAATATGGCACAGAGGACTTTCATCTTATGTTTGTGAACTAGCTAGCCCTATTTATTTAGAAGGATCACCCACAGATGTTTCACAGAAGGAGAAGGGAAAGAGAGAGAAAGAAATCCACCCACTGAGAATATATTTAATTATTCTTACTAGGGCATCTGTGTGAATGATGCAAGCTGTTCAAAAATATTAATTTTAAATGTGGCATATTCTCTACATGAATATAAAAAGAAAATTACAGACAAGCCAAGGAACTAATTGGATATATTGGAAATTATTTGTCACCTTCGTGGATTCAAAGTATGCCTTCCTGGATTATGGGTGGATGGCGAGGTCAATTTTGTACTGCTTTCAAGACCAGGGATGAAACTTCCTCTCTGATATCATGGAGTGGAAGGGGCTTTTATTTCCAAAAGTCCTGCAAGCTCAAATAATTGATCTGAGAGTAGCTTCTTGTCTCTTGGAGTTTATAATAAGCATTAAATGGAGGAAAAAAGAAATGCTTCAAATCCTCATTTCCCAAGGTTGGAAAAACAGATTACTTAGGTATTTTTGCTCTGTGCTCACTGCCTAACTTCCCCTCTAGCAGAGAAAGCTAGGATTTCTGATTTTTCCCAGGTGGGTTTAGTTTTAATGCCAGCTGGTTTAGAATGCCCCTGACATATCCCAGGCTAGCAAAAAAGGAAGGAGTTTGCCTCCTGAGGAAGATAACTCTGAATCAACTCCGCAAAAAGGGTTGTTTACTCAAAAAATGCCTTTATTGTTGCTGGAAAGTGAATAAGAAACATGTGGAGAAAAAAACATACATTTTGGTCCTCCAAAAATTGCCTTGGCTTTGTTTTGTAACTCTTTAAATTTTAGATCATAACCTTCCAAATTTTCGTTCCATCACAGTGGTTAAATAATCATTAATAATAGAGTAAAATAAACCCTTCCTAATTTAAGTGACCTTGAAAGGGAAAAAAACATGCATTGAACATTTACTATATAGTAGATTTATTTTAGATATTTTTTAATTTTATTTTTTCAGTGTTCCAAGATTCATTGTTCATGCACCACACCCAGTACTCCATGCAATTTTAACTTATATTATCTCACTGAATCCTTAAGACATCTATGAGACTCATACCTCGTTTTTATTAACATTTAACCATACAACACCAAAAAATAACCATACTGTACCAGTTAAAATAAATTCCACTAGCACATTATGAGAAATACTATCTATTTTTACAAAGTGGACTCACCCAGAAGCACTTTACTTTGTTCACTTTTCCAGAATTTTGGAAAATGCAAAAGTAAGCTACTTTCCAGAAAACTAAACTTTATTGGAATTTTCCCAGGATACACAGGAGATGTCATCAGCGTTAGCCTACTTGACTTAGAGGTGACTGTTGTTTCAGATCAGGTTTATGGATAGTATTTTAAGAAGAGTATTTATTTATTTATTTGTTTGTTTGTTTATTTACCAACACTGATGTTAAAGCTTTTTGTTGTTATAAATCACTCTCAAGTATAAAGAACATTGAATTCCATTTGCAACTTACTGCTGAGGAGATGTTTTGGCATCTTTTGTTTCTAGAGTCAGATCAGAACTTTTTGACTACCACAGAAGGAAGATTATATTCTCTGAATATAGAAGTTAGTCATATAAATAATACTTTGATAGTGCAATATATTATGTAATAGTTATCATTAATGCAATATTTATGTATTTATATATTTACATATATGCGCTCACATTCTAATGCAAACCCCTAGTCCTCTGCAAGTGTCGTGTAAGCAGTTTTCTGAATTTAATTTCATTAATGTAGAAACTGAATAGGATAAATTTTAGGTTGAAGTTGTAAAATTTTTAATTTTTCCTTTTGAACTTGTGTTCTTATTCAAGTCAGTCAACACAAAATTCAGAAAAATCTATGGGTTTTCTGCCTTTTTCCTTACTTCTCTGGTGCTTATCTAATCTAAGGAGTCAAAGGAAACATATAATGTATTATGTATCCAAGATAGAGCTTGTGAGATTTTTACCAGCCTCAGCTATGGGAGGAAAGTTTTGCTCGATATTATTTATATGAACTACCACAGTACACTCATATGACCTGAACATCACTGAAACTCAGTGACTTTCTTGTTCCTTTGGATGAAACAAATAATTTTTTTCTGAGCAGTGTATACATTGATTTTATGTGTGGTTTATCTAAAAAACAAGTGAATGATGGGAAAATATGGAAGAATCAATGATAAAATGGTCTTAATGTACATGTCAGTAGCTCATGAATACTGACTTGCTTAAGACACATAATCGGATGAAACAAATTTGTCTCAGGCACTGCTGATTTTGTATTTGACTTATTGAATGATGTTTTCCATCATAGCATCCAGAGATTGGGAATATTTAAAAGCAAGAGTGAAGCTTAGTCAGATTAATTGCAGTATATCATCCACATTTACAAACCCTCTTTGTATCTGGTATGATGCTATTCCCATAATCACTTTTTTTTTTAAAGTAGACTCCATGCCCAGCATGGAACCCAATGCAGGACTTGAAATCACAACCTTGAGATGAAGACCTGAGTTGACATCAAAAGTACAAAACTCAACTGACTGAGCCACCCAGGTGCCCCACTATAATAATTTTGGATGATGATGCTAGAGAAATCTTCAGCTTCTTTTCTCACGAACATTAATTCTGTTATCATGATCTTAAAGTAATTTAACTATCATTATATGCCAAATATGTTGATAAATTTGGCCTTATTAATACTCCAAAAACGTTCCAAGGTATTATAGTAGACATTCATGACTACATATCCAACAACAATCCAGCCTTACCCTTCCATCTTTCTAACAGAACTCTAATTTTTGTTTAGGTATCTATTTTCTTATTGAGCTTTTATATTTAAAGGAAGTCAGTGCTTTTTTTAATCGGGGGATGAATGACAATGTCTAGGCAAGATTACTAATCTAATTGTCCTGGTCAGTAATTAGTCTAGTTATAAGCATATGATGAACTTCTTTTTTTTTTTTTTTTTTTT
>CM053612.1:48998969-49041994 GCA_028646535.1 Procyon lotor
CCCCAAGCATATGTTGAACTTCTGATCAGTGAGAACTGAGTCTGTTTGGGAGCTTTCTGGAAAACATTCCTTGGTGATTAAATAAAAAGAAAATAGATAAACGCAAGAAACGTGTCATCTTATTCTTGTTCTTATGAATATTTCCATGTCTGTACCTGATTCTTGAAAGTGCTACAGCTCTCTTGCTCTCATGAGAAGACTTAAATTTAAATGTTTGAAATAACAGAGTAAAATTTTAGCAAGAACTTTGGTCTTTCATGGTGTCACCAAGCCATTGAATGAACTAATCCTAGAATCATCTTACCTTTGGATTTTGTGTTATGTCAGATAATATGTATTATTATCAGATAATATGCATACATATTATATGTATATAATATTATATTATATGTATATTATGATATATCATAATATATTATTATACAATATGCATATAATACATATAATATATATTATATGTATAATAATAATACATATTATCTGACATAACATACTATCAACAGGCTATTAGAGCCAGTGTTCTTTATTATTTTCAAGCCAAAATAATCTAAACGGATAAAGTTACATATTAACTTTATTTTTTTAGATGAAGAAACAGAGGTTCACAGACACTAACTGATTTGCCTGATGTGTAGAAGTAAAATTGGGAGAGCATAGATTACTGTTTAAAGTTGGATAAATATATTTTCTACTATTTTAACTGCAACACACAGATTCCTATGTTATATTGTCACATTCATATATTATTAAGTGCATTCTTTCTATTATTATTCTAATTTAATATTTAAGTAATAATATATGGAAAAAATACCACCCAAATTTGTCAGCCTGTATGGTCTCTAATGAATTTCTAGCTCTAATTAGCTAAGATATTTCTTTAATCAAAGTTTAAGTTTTATGAACATTATACCATACTTCCAACAGCAAATTGGTTATTTCTACCCTGATATGGCAGTCATCTTTTCTTCAGCATGTTCAATATTAATCACTGTCTTTACCCCAAACTTGTTCTACCTTCTGTATTCCACATCTTGGTTAATGATACCATAATTCATCAGGAACTTAAACCAAGTATCTGGAAATCATTTCCAATATGTCTTTCACTCCTAATGTCTGATTCATGAGATTTTGTCATTTTTATCCTGTAAATAACTTTTTTCCACTTTGGCACATTTGTAATATACTTAGACATTGGGATCTATGCTACAGAGTCTTATACATCCAAAACACAAAAAGAAATTATTAAAGAATACATGAATCTTTCTGCCACTCAAGATCCAGTGCTCAGTCCTGGCATAGGGTAACTAATAACTCCAAAAATCTACTCTTAGAGCTAACACTCTTGAGACCCCAGGGAAATTCTCCCTCACATCCTTTACACTATATCCTTGAACCAAATGATGACTGCATTCAAATAACATAAAGGTTTATGGATTGTACCAGTGTTGGAAATGGGCACTACTTTGGAGTGTGAGGAGAATTTAGGCAGCAAAGTACAAAGATAAGTCCAATGGTAAATTAGCTTGTCATGTCCTTTCTCTCAGATGTTATCAAGAGCATAGAATCTTGTATAACAAAGAATCATTTCCTAGTGGTGCTAAACATGCATTTTTTTTTTGTTTTCCTTCATGTTCCAATCCGTTATTGTACAGATACTCGTGATCCCCACAGTATGCACATAAATCAGCTGAAGAATATTTTGTACTGTAGAATAATTCACATTATTCACATATTTATATATGTACCTATATATATATAGCTTATATTTTAAATATATATTTAAATATATAAATATTATAAATATATAGCATATATAGAATCAAGCATAATATGAGACCTTTATTTTAACAGCCAGATGAATATTAGAAATACAAACAAGCTTTTCTTTATAAAATCATTTAATAAGATTTAGAGTTTTGGAAAATTAAATAAAAGAATATCAGACTTATTTTAATAACCAAGCTATTGGGGCATCTGGGTGGCTCAGTGGCTTAAAGCCGCTGCCTTCGGCTCAGGTCATGGTCTCGGGTCCTGGGATCAAGCCCTGCATTGGGCTTTCTGCTCAGCGAGGAGCCTGCTTCCTCCTCTCTCTCTGCCTGTCTCTTGGCATACTTGCGATATCTCTCTCTCTCTCTCTCCATCAAATAAATAAATAAAATTTTAAAAAATAACCAAGCTATTAACTTTGATATTCATTCATTATAATTCATAATCTTTTAAATTCAATAAATTGTTTTGAGTATTTTAGAAGGAAATAAAAACAAAATATTTTAATTCTTGATTTTTATATGTAGTTTAATTTGCATTGTTGCTGAAAATATATTCAAATTCTGTACCCTTTGGATACAAATATATTTTTTAATCCTTCAGATTATTAAGACAAGGAAATATTCAGATACTGAAGATAAGTAATATAAAAGTGGAACATAAAAACAAATAAATGTAAAAATAAATAAAGATAGTGCATTTTATTTTTTAATAGAAATAATGAAAGTGAGCAGACTTCTCTTGGCCATAACTCACACAAAATTCATCAACAGGGCAGTACATTATACATTCTTTATTTAATGTAAAGTTAATTCTTCATCAAAACAAGGTATTGGAACCAGGATATTATTCTCATCAAGCTCACAATTTGAACAGGTCACAGGAAATCCTTGATTTTTTTTTAATATGGAAATTTAATTACTGATCAAAACAATGGAACAGAAAAAGAAAATCATTCGTATCAAATTCGCAACTCAGAAGCAATAAATGCAACTATGTCCAGCCAATTAAAAAATGAACAAAAGTTACATTCATGAAATCCAGAAAATTGAAAGATGAAACCTCTGAGTCTTTACTATGTTTATTGAATTATGGGCATGAAAAATGACTGTCATATCCTTATGACAGCGTGAGAATATTTCTAGCAAAGCATAATGCAATTTTAATTAATGCTATATTTTTTACGAATTGGATGAGCACAGCAAACATTTAATAATTTGTTTTGCACTGAAGTTCTTTAAAATGGAGAAATAACTGGAAAATGGATTTTGTATTCTGCATTCAAAACTACGTATTTTATCACTGTCACTGTTCATTTTACAACCAACCCGTAAGATCAGCTTGGATTAATAAAGGTATTTATGACTCTGAGACAGTTAAATTGCAGTTAAATGGGTACAAAATGTCACTTGCATACATGCAACTTCTGTAACAGAGGAAAAATGAAAAAAAAAAAGCAATAATTATAGTTCAATGAAGACAAGTAAAAGCAAATATAGAATGCAGTCATGATGTTCTTAAAATAATATGTGTCCAAAATTAAGCAAGCATAATTGTGCACACTACAGAAAGACAGAAACTTTAGATTTATTAGATATTATTTTGAAATCTCTTGTCTAAACCTATAAAATGGATAAAAATAATTAAAAAATGGTCACTAGGATGAAAACTATTTTTCATCCTAGGTCACTAGGTCACTAGGATGAAAACTATTTTCAAATAATATTTTTAATTTGATAGGTTAAAAAGTAAAAAAAAATAAATCATATGTAAAATTTTAAAAGCGAATTTTATTGAGGACAACTAGATTATAGGAGGGAAAATTTATGTTAAATAAATAACATTTAGTATAACATTACAAGTTTGATTTTTTAAGAGAGTAGAAAAGAAATCATTTTCAACTTAAGCTAGGATTTAAATCATTCTTGAGGGTAAGCCTATATTAATGATGCTGACAAGTTTGGTTAAAAAAAGCATACAAGACAAAATTTGGGCTGAAAATACAGAAGCTTTTTTGTCCTATGTACAGAATACATCTTGAACATATTGTAATTGTTATTGGGAGACATGCCTCAACTGTGCTGATAATAATGAGAGGGGTTTTTTTCAACAATTGAGATTATATATGATAATTTCTGGGTCTGCCCAAAGATAGATCATTTTAATTTAAGATAATATATATTAATGTTGACCTTACAACCATCGTTAGACACATGATGATATGTCAACTAAATTTTATTAAAATAATTACGTTTAATTTAGGCAAAATACAAAATGCACTAGAAGAATTACATGAAATAACCAAAGATCTTTAAATGAAGAACTCATGGTCTGTAGTGGAAAATGAAACTGATTTCGAATTTACTCTATTCACTGTTATTTAGTCTGAAACTGTTGGTTGTTACTGATAATATGAACAGTATGAACTTTAAGAAAACAGTAAGTTTGACTATTTCATATTTAACAGGTTTAAACATTTTAAATAAGGAAAATGGTCCCTATCATGAACAAACTGTATTTAATCGCTATGCTGTGCTCATCTACACATATGGATAAAAATTCTTCCAGTAGTACTTGGAGACAAAATGAAGAATATGATCAAAAATATTTTATAGGATCAATGGAAAAAATATGATGGTTGATACTCTGTCTTTGGTTAAATTCACAAAATGATAATATCTGAATGTAGGTTATTTATTATTTTACCCCCTAAGATCACTATATAATCCCATTTTATTTGCTAAGAGAAGAGAGGATACTTTCCAGTTTTGACACATCTTGTGACTATCAACACTAAAGATTTAGTTTTGAAAAACCCTTTAAATTTGATATCTTTCAGAAGAAAACATTCACACAAAAGTAGGCAAAATATAGTTGTTAATGAGAAGGAAATTCAAAAAGTTTTTCTTGTAAAGCACTGGTAGGTACTATATTCTAGAACATAAGACTTATTGTATAATGTTACTAAATAAGCTCTTTCTAAAAGGCCTTTGGCTTTCAGACCACTTAATTAGAAATGTTTGTGTTTTTTTAATTTAATTTTATTTATTTATTTGACAGAGATCACAAGTAGGCAGAGAGGCAGGCAAAGAGAGAGGGAAGCAGGCTCCCTGCTGAGCAGAGAGCCCGATGCGAGGCTCGATCCCAGGACCCTGAGATCATGACCTGAGCAGAAAGCAGAGGCTTTAACCCATTGAGCTACCCAGGTGCCCCAGAAATGTTTGTGTTTTAAAATATGATTAGCTTCTGACCATGCCAAGGTAGCAAGAACAGAATGATGGAGTTTTTTTGGTACATGCTTTTGTTGGATATTGTATCTTGCTACATTTGTACAAGAATCTCAGATTACTAGGAGTGTCTGAAAGGAGTTGCTGTTAAGGATTTCCTTACCTTGCACCTGAGTGGCTCAGTCAGTCAGGCATCCTACTCTCGATTTTGGCTCAGGTCCTGATCTCAGGGTTGTGAAATCGAACCCTGCATTAGGCTCCATGCTGGGTGCAGAACCTGTGTAAGATTTTCTCTCTCCCTCTACCTCTGCTTCACCCCACCCCCTCAAAAAAAAAAAAAAAAAAAAAAAAAGAATGCCCTCACCTTTCTAGATCAAATTCTGCTCATTGTTATTATCAAGAAATGCATTTACCATGATCTGCATCTGTATGTACACGGAGATGCAGATATATAATGCTTGATATCTGTGCTTTAATTGAGATGTGTTTTATTTAGTTTATTGAGATTCTGGAGAGTTCTTTCTTTCATTTGAATCTATTTTTTGGGTGGTTGCTTATATTACAGAATTTCTGTGTCCTGTATTTAAAGGTGATGTTAAATACAATATTATATCTCAACTAATAACGGTAATAAAAATAACATGTATTGAGTTTGAACAGAAGCTCAGAAATAGTAAGTGACTTACTAAAAGTCATATAGCTAGAAGTTGATAGAGCCAGAACTTGAGTCCAAATCAATCTGAATCCAAAGGCCACATTCTTAATCACAGTGATTCTACCTTCTGATCATAGGCTCTTGTTGGGATCTGATGGATGAATGAAAATTCTCTTGATCTTAAGTAATATCTCTCCCCAGCTATAATTCTAGAATACGCGCTATTAGTGACTCATGAGTTTGAATTAAGGTATTACTATATAATAGAATTTGTCCTAAAAAAGAATTCTTCCTTAATATGAATTAAAAAATAATTTGTTTCATCCAAAACAAAAAAATTTAACTGCTCTGTCATTAACATTTGAGTATAAAACAGGTTATCACATGTCCTTCAGATCTGACTGACATTTATTATGTACTCATTGTGTGAGAAACACTGGGTTAGATATGTACATATCACAACATCAAAGGAAAGATAATAATAGCAACATTTATTGAATATATATTATGCACTAAGCAATTTAGGCAATTTTTATATATTTTCTAATTTAATTATCAGGATATTCCTTTGAGTTAAGTATCCCTAATCAACAAGTGAGGATATTGAGCATCAAAAAGATTTAGGTGTTTCTCTGAGGTCACAAAGGTAAGAAGTTGTGGGGACTGCATTTTATTTTAAATCTCCTGGCTTTATTCCCTAACTGGGGCTATTGCCGTTTTTGTTTTGAATTTTTATATATGAATGTGGTTATTTAAGGTGGTGTTAACTCAGCAGCTTCTGTTCTAGTAGAAGTTGGCTTCACTGCTACTAACATGTTAAATTTAGCAACAGTAACAGATTTGTAGCATGATGGTACAGGAAAGACCAAGTGACAGCATGAAAGAGGCTGAGACTGACAGCAAAGGTACACCTTACCTGCTGAATAAAACTTTGCCTGGGCCAATCCCCAACAAAATGAGACTCCTTGTGACATATATTCCTCGCTGATGTTCCCATTCCCTGCTGCTCATATGTGATCTGACCACTTCTTTGCATCTTGTTTGGAATTAGGCTATTAAAAATGAGAATGGGGTTGCAAATTCATAAACAATTCCTCTTTCAGTTTTAGCACACTTTAGCCATTCATGGAGCTAAGTACATTCTTCCTATTTTCTGGACTTCATCTTTACTGTGAATGATAAGGCAAAATTTTAAAGGTAAATCTCAGTTTCAACTTACTCCCACCATGGATATACAGATTAAAGAAAAAATATGTAATTTAACCATCTTTAGGAAAAAGTATTTTAGAGAGACCACTGAATATGTGAAAATAATGCAGTATTATTCACATTCTTGAGTTTGAATTTCTTGTCTACCAGTTATATTGCATTAAAATTGGTTTTGTAGTCATCTAATGAATGAATTATTGAAATTTCCCAGGGAAATAAAGCTGCATCCAGTTTTCTCAAATCCTATTGTTTGGGCAAATACATTGGGCATGGGTTAAGTAATTTCAGCCTCTCATTTATTTAATGTATTGCAGATGGATATCTGTTTAAGTCATAATGGGTCACTTCTGCCAACAGGCAAGCCCTTCAGAGTTTAGCAGAGAGAAATACATGCATGCTTCATGTATCCTTAATTTAATATGAGAGTCCACATCTTTTATCTCTGGAAAATAGTTCTATCAGCAGGATGAACTCTGTGTGGAAGAAAATTAGTTTGAGCATAGCAGAAATTTCACTATCTCATACTGATTCTCCTTCCCAATCTTGATGCAACACACTTCATCACAAAAGAGAAATTACTGAGCATCTTTCAATAGTATTTCTGACCATCTATTTACCATTAGCTGTACATGTAATTTTTCTCTATCTGGTATAAGAAGTATTTTTTTTGTTTCCACATCTTTCTACATTCATGACTATGATCAAAGTTTACTTTGTCTATCTTGTGGTTCTATGTTACACAAATTTTGGCTAAATCTATAGTAATAAATGACTGAATTAAAATTAATCCATCATGCATGTATTTCTATTATTATTTTTCTTAAGCATTTGCTAAAAATTTGAAATCACTTAGATAATATATCTTTGAAATCAGATTGTTTTGCTCACAGCTCATTCACAAGTGAGGCTTTTTAAAAACATTTATTATAAAAGATCTAGAAGAAGACATAGGGAATATATTTAAATAATCCTAGACTGGTTAGACCTTCTTAAGCAATACATAAAACCTAAAAACCATTAATATTAAATAAATATGACTTTGTAACATTTTAAAATGTATGCATTAAAAAATGTACCATAAATAAAGACAAAAATGCACACGACAAGGTGAAATAGAAGGTAAAATATGCCTCTGACTAAGCCCTATTTCTTTACTATACCCTAAATTCTAAAAATCAATAAGAAAGAGGGAAATGAACCATGAGAGACTGTGGACTCCAAGAAACAAACTGACAGTTTTAGAGGGAGGGGGCTGGGTGTATGGGTGAGCTTGGTGGTGGGTATTGAGGAGGGCACGTATTGCATGGAGCACTCAGTGTTGTACATAAACAATGAATCTTGGAACACTGTATCAAAAACTAATGATATATTTTAAGGTGACTAACATAATACAATAAAAATTAAAAGAATAAAAATAAATAAAAAGATTTAATTTTTTTTAAGATTTTATTTATTTGACAGAGAGATCACAAGTAGGCAGAGATGCAAGCAGAGGGAAAGGGGGAAGCAGGCTCCCTGCTGAGCAGAGAGCCCAATGCGATGCAGGGCTCATCCCAGGACCCTGAGATCATGACCTGAGCCAAAGGCAGAGGCTTTAACCCACTGAGCCACCCAGGCGCCCCAAAAGATTTATTTCATTATCAAAAAAAAATAAAAATCAGTAAGAAAAGCCAACAACCATATAGAAAAATAAGCAGAGCTATTTCCAGACAACTCAGAAAAATGCAAATGGCTTTTAAACATACGAAGTGAAACACAATATCAATAATAAGAAAATATATATAAATTAAAATTATAAGATGCTAGGTTTTGCTATAATTTTGACAACATTTAATGTACTTGATTATATACTGTGTTGTAAAGGCTGTGGGAAAACAGTCATTCTGACAAATTGTTGGTAGGACTTAAACTTATACAACTTTTTCAGAGAATTTAGCAATATCTATCAAAGTAACAAAGTGTACATACCATGAGATCCAGCAATTCCACCTCTAAGAATTTTACCTTTTGTCATATTTTCATGTGTTCACATATATCATGTACAGTTGAATATTTATAAACATCTATACATATTCATAAATATATACATACAATTATATGAATAAAACAATAAAATATCCTTGGATAGATAAACCAGAAACTGATAAGAGTTGTTTTTCAAAGGAGGGCAGTAAGGATGAGGGGTGGGGTTGTTGGGGAACTCAGGGATGGGGATGCACTGACGAAAGAGAAACTTGCTTTTCATTCTACTCTCTTCTGTATTCTTTGACTTTTATTATATGAATTATATATTAAATAACATATTCAATTATACATTTTGCATATGTATTATTTGTTTTAAAAACTAAAGCTGTTAATCTTTGGTGCCTAATATCTGAGTTTTTAAACTAAGAAGTAAATATCGTATGTGAATTTAACGAATGATTAAAAAGGTCAAATTGGAAATCAGAACTTAAAAGTAAACAACTCTTAGTCTAGGACCAGTAAAATGTACAGATGGTGACTTTAAGGAGAAAATAGTACAGACTTAGTGGTCAAACAAATCTGGCTTAAAATACTATATATGCCATTTATTAATTACACAGTTTGAGACAAGTCACTAATCTCTATGAACCTCAGTTTTCACATCTGTAATGCTGGCATGATAATTCCTACAACATAGAGTTTTCCAAAGGATCCAGTGAGATAATATGAGTGAATTACTTAATAGAGGGCTAATTGTATAGTAAGGGTTTAATAAATCTTAATTTGTAACTTTAAAAATTATCATCATGGAAAATATCACTGAACAATGACTTCAGGATATGTGAACTTATTTTTTCTTGGTTCTGTCCTTAATTAGGCATAAGTAATGTAAGCCACTTACTTAAATACTCTGAACTTCAAGTTTCTCATTTGTAAAATTAGAATAATTATTCCCACCTCACCTACCTCACAGTTTTAAAAGACTGATACGAGATTATGTGTATGGAAGGGCATTGAGTAGTATAATACCCAGAGGTATTATTATCATCCCAAAAAGGTTAATTTATGCTCTTTTTATAGATCTCTGATGATGAAGATTCCACAAACTTCCCCTAGATATTTTGGTACTATCTCTGGATTTCCATTCTGCTTATGATTCACTGGTAGAGGGAATATGTTAGAGAAAATACATTTAAGAAAAGTTCTCACAACAACCTTCATCCTGTGAAAGTTACTTGCATTCCTCATTGCTCTTTTCAGGACCTGAAATCACCATAGGTTTGACTTCATTTTGAACTGCTTTACATTCTTTGATTCTTTGTATGAGGGATGCCATTGATGGACTACAAATATTCTATCTGTTTGCATAAAGCCATTAACCCACTATAACCCACTTTGCTTGGATTACTATCTGAATTTCAAGCACCTAAGGAGAATGGAAAAGAAGATTGGCTGGGGCAGGGGAAGTCCAGTGGGGAAAAAAGCAGGGCCTGAGCCTTGCCAGCAGGGACCTGAGCTTCTAGCTCTGGCAGAGGTGAAAGTGAGGTTTATTGCACAGCCAAATGTAACAGTGAAAGATCCCAATGACAGAAAGGGGTATTGAAAAATAAGATGGAATACTTCACAATTTTGCCCAATATCACACTCAAGTTTTAAAGTCTTTGAATGCCTAAGGCTCAGGACTTATATATAGACTCAAAGGTAGAAGAGGACTTTTGAGACCTGTTATAGAAGGGGTGCATGTTTCCCCCAGAACTTCATATGTTGAAACTTAATCCCCAGTGTGATGGTGTTTGGAGGTGGGTTCTTTGGGAGGTATTTATGTCATGAGGGTACAGCCCTCATGAATGGGGTTAGTGTCTTTATAAAAGAAACGCAGAAAACTTCCTTGTTTTTTCCACCGTGTGAGGATAAAGTGAGTAGGTGCCAACTGTGAATTGAAGAGTGGGCCTCCACTAGATACTGAATACGCTGGAGACTTAATCTTTGATTTATAAGCCGAGAATTGTAAGAAATGATTTGTATTGTTTCAACACCCCAGCTTATGGTATTTTTGTTATAACAGACCAAATTGAACAAAGGCTCTTCAATGTCTTCCTCCAAAGCATGAATCCCCTCTGAAACATTTTAAACAAGTGAATGTGCATTATTTTTGCTTGATCACCTTCACTGACAAAGAACTCACTAATTTCCCAAGCAATTAATCTACCTTTGTTCTCCTTAAAAATATTGGAAATATTTCTCTTAATTTGGTCTGTGTGGTAATACAGGTTTTACTGCTATTTCATGTAACAGTTCTTCAAGCTATCTGAAGAAAGAAATTGAAAGTACTTGGAGTTCTAATATTCTAAGTTCTATGCTCTATCAATTCTTCCTACTTTGACATGACTTCATACCTCTATACTACCCCAGTTTCTTTTTTTTTCTTTTTTTAAAGATTTTATTTATTTATTTGACAGAGAAAAGGAGAGTACAAGCACAGACAGGGAAAAAGGGGGAACAGCAGAGGGAGAAGTAGGCTCTCCACTGAGCAGGGAACCTGATGCAGAACTCGATTCCAGGACCCTGGGATCATGACCCAAGCTGAAGGAAGAACCTTAACCAAGTGAGCCAGCCAGGCATCCCTATCCCAGACATTTTCTTATGAATGGACGTTTGTTTATCAAAATCCTATGTGGCGTCCATAATTAAACATAATTTTTCAAGTGTAGTTGGAATAATATAAACTAGAGCAGGCTTCTTGGCTTCTTGGCTTCTTGCTTCTATAACTTTTCCTTCTATTAAAAATCAATTTAGCATCTTGGGAGCAAAAGCATACCACTTTGTTTTCTCATATTGTGCTTACTATTGATAAACACCTTAGTTGTTTTTTTTTTTTTACTGTATGGCCACTAAATTATACCTCACATCTTTTATGCAAATAGTTGATTTTGTGGGTACATGTGTGTATGTAAATATATATATATATATATATATATATATATATATATAATGATTATTTTTTGGTGGGATGTGGATTATGGGCCTTTCAATTATTTATTATATATATATATATATATTTTTAGAGATGGAGGAGAGAAAGAAGGAGGGGCAGGGGGAGAAGGAGAGAGAGAGAGAACCCTAAGCAGGCCCAATGCCCAGCGTGGAGCCCAACACAGGGCTCAATCTCACAACACTGAGATCATGACCTGAGCTGAAATCAACAGTAGGACACTTAACCAACTGAGCCACTCAAGCACCCTAGTTTTATAATTTTCTATGTCTATATTCTAAATTGTCTATAAAGAACATACACCTTGCTTACAATGATAAAAATAATGAGGGGTGCCTGGGTGGTTCAGTCATTAAGCACCTGTCTGCCTTTGGCTCATGTCATGATCCCAGAGTCCTGGGATTGAGCCCTGCATAGGGCTTCCTGCTCAGCAGGGAGTCTGCTTCTCCCTCTCCCCCATCCCTTTGCCTGTGTTCCCTCTCACACACTCTCTCTCTCTCTCTGTCAAATAAATAAATAAATAAATAATCTTTAAAAAATAATTAAAGTTATTAAAACCAAACAGATAATTATCTTTTGGGGAGTCATGAGTATTTAAACTAAAAACTCGATATAGCCCTGATAGCTTCCCCAGATCTTAGCTCACCTTTTCTTGCAACAAGGAAAGGAGCCAGCTGTAAGAACACTTGAGCAGGCAGGCTATTTTATTCTCTTCCTGAAAGATAATGGAAATTGTATACTATTTAGTGAATATGTTGTAGTGGCTAAGATCTTAAGTTCTGGAATCAGACAGCTTGTCTCTAAAAATTGCTAGCTGTGTGATCCAGATCAAGTTATTTAACTTCTCTCTGTGCCTTTAATTTTCATCTGTGAAATGGAAGATATTTATATAACCAGTCTCATGAGGTTATTGCCAAGATTAAATGAGCTAATATAAGCAAAGTGCTTAGAATAATATATAGTAAGCCCTCAACAAATTATTACGTTATTATTATTAAGCCATGGGAATTTGAACCTATATATGGTAGAAAATGCAACATTTAAATTTGCTGAGGTCTGACATATTTTGCATGCTTTATAGGAATATGGACCCTGGCTGTAGAGAAGTATTCCAAATATGTGCACTTCTCATCTTTTAATATAGTATGCTATCTTTTCCTCTTTCTTCCATTCATCCTTCCTTCCTTTCTTTTTCTTCCTTCCTTTCTGTCTCCTTTCCTTTGTCTCTCTCTTTCTTTTCTTTTTTCTTTTTTATTTTCTTTTCTGTTCTTTGCTTTTTTTTCTTTCCTTTTCTTTTTCTTTCCTTCCTCCCTCCTTCCTTTCCTCCCTTCCTTCCTTTCTTTCCTTCTTTCCTTCCACTCTTTCATTCTTTCTTTCTCCCTGTCCATCCTTCTCTTTACTATTCTCAATCCTTCTTTCTAAATGTTTTGATTATTTCTTTCTAATTCATCTTGTTTAAAATACATAATTCTTATCTTGAGAACATGGTACATATATTTTTTAACTTGACTATCTCTGGAAGTTCTAATACTTCTACCTTTCTCAATCATGTGTACACCCATTATGAACTAAAAAAATCCCATGAAGATTGAATAACTTTTTTATTTTTTCTACACATGTACTAAAAACATCAATAAACAAGCTGATGATATTTCTTTCCTTGCAGTTTCTAACCACAAGTAGAGCAGCAATTCAAAAACAAAAATGATTAAATTATTTTTGAGTTTAAGGAAAGAAACACTCCCAATCTACTTTCCCGTAATGATGATGTATATTCTTTAAAAAGCTTCTTTTAAGCTTATTTGAAGTCTGGCTGACATAGCATAGTGTATAATCTCCACTTAAGATCAAGTCTTCCCATTCATACTCAATCAAAAAGAGGATTGGTGGTGAAGATAATTAGGACTTCCACTCCTTTGGGGTGGTCTGGCCAGAAATGAAGTTATCTGAGGCAGCCCTACTCAAATAGTTTACTGAATATAACACAAAAGATTTAAAGTTCTTTCACTCTATTCCTTCCATCCCATCTAGTCCAAATATCATCAAAGCATTTAGAATGCCCACAATAGTTTCTAACATTTGATCTATTCTATTTTCATTTTCTGTGTGGTCTAAGCAAAGCAGTGTGAGCAACTTAAAGAGCACTGGACTGACATTTAGGGGACTTCGCTTCACATCTTCAAGGTGTTTTTAGAACTGAACTATATCTGAAGGCTAAAGTATTTTTTCCCTCCAGTCTTACTGTGTAGCCTTAAGGAGGTAGCTTCACTTCTTTGAGCTTTAATTGCCTCTATTGTAATACCACCATGATTACTCAACCAGATGATGAGCTTTAAGAGAGATGAAGTCAGTATCATACTTGGTTATAGAATTACAACCTCTAGCATAGCACCTTATACTCAATAAGTCATTAGAAAATATTTTGCGTTTAGAAGTACTTGTCCTGCTTTCCTCAATAGATTGTTGTAAGAATTAACTGAGACACTATATGTGTAAGTATTTTGAATATTAACAATTATATAATTGATATTTTAACACACAATTAAGGATAAATAATACTAATTTGGCTTTCTAGAGTATTTCACATAAGTTTTCTCCCTTGATCTTGACAATGGTCCTATAAGGTAGATATTTTTATTTTTGTTTATAAATAAATGAGGGCTGAGTGGATCACTCAACTAGTCAGAAATTGAACAGAGATTCTGATGTAGGATTTCTGGAACTGACTTAAATTTGCTTTTGGGTTGTTAACTATTTTGGAGAATCTTATACTAAAACAATCATATGAAATATGGTATACTTATCCCAAAAGATGAAGTTTCGTCTAGTTTTAAAGGTAGCATGTAGTTTCATTTTTTCTCATTTGCTTTATCCACACATGTTTTGTGAAAATTACTGTTGAAGCCACAGTATTATTAAAGATGCAATTCCTGATTTTGTGGGGTCAGAATTGCAAACTGGCAGGGTAATAAAAATTAATCAAGAGTAAATTCCCAGCAGTAAAAAAAAAAAGCACTTCTTGCTTTAACATATAAACAACATGACTCTCATTATAAGTTTCTCAAAACTTATAAGAAAGAGATTTTCATACTGAGTTTTCAAATTAAATATACTGGCATCATCTGAATTTAAAAGAAAAGAATAAATCAATTTCACATAAATTAAACATTTAAATTTTATTACTTTTTTTTCAATGGCTGAGGGCTTATACTTAATGGTCTCAGAAGTAGTATCTTTTAATTTCATAGTTTGTGCACTACCCTCTTTTACTTACTATCTTGGATAAGCAATATAAACTAGCATTTTTTCAGGTCAAGGACAAGCATATGTGTGTTTGATGGTGAATGCTTCTAAAAGACTATTGTTTGATTCAGTGCTGCTTTATTTTTCTGTGACCTGGTAGGCATCTCATGCCACTTGGAGGAAAATGTTTCTTCTTTCTAGCAAGGTTACTTTTTGTGATAAGTATTAAAAGATAGCTTTAAGCCATCTACAATTATGACCTTGACTAGAAAAATGTAAGTTAATAAGGCTTCAACAAATTATCATCTTTTTGGTCGATTTGCCTAGTGAACTGTTAATTGTAAAACTGAAAGACATTATGTTCAGCTTTCTCTATCACATCTTTTGTGTTTTAACAGTGACACTTCATTGAGTGCAATTAACAAAGCCTAGGAGATTTATTAACACACTTCTTCATGGCCAATGATCCATTCCACTTAAGACATAACACTGTAAAATGCACATTATCTCCTTTTGGCACTTACAATAATGCTTCATGAACTAGGAAGGCATATGTTAAAGCAGATAAAATAGCATTATTAGCTGACAAATCTTACAATTTATTAGACAGTTAATTTATCAGCTTAAAAGACACTTAAAACAGCTGTGCATTTAATGTCTTTTTAATGTATCCAGTAAAACTTGCATAATTGCCTGTAGTGCAATTTATTTTTAGCTATGTTGCAAAATGTCTGCATTTACTGTTTACATCTTCTTTAATTTTTCCTGCAAGGCTCATCACATCTTTGCCTGAGCCCTAAAGGCCAGGCCAATAATCAGACAAAAAGCTTTCTCAAACAAATGGTTCCCCATGAATGAACTATTCAAAAGTGCATGCTGCTTGGGACCAAAGGAGTGTTAGCATTTTATCTCTACCCTAAGGGCAAAGGCTGCAGTTCCAAATAAATAAATAAAACACAGAAATAAAACCAGAATGACTCAAATCAGTAGGGTGTAGTCGAAAGCTGTTTTAAGCCTCCACATCACAATCAGATGGTAGCAGGCTTTCTACATATTTGAATTTGGAGCCCATTCAGAACTACATGTCTGGAGTGTGATCTAACAAGGATTTCATATATTAGCAAAGCTGTTTCACTTTATAATTAAGGTGACAGTTCCCTGATGATAAATTGTTTCGTACGTTAGTACTGCACTTGTGGAACAGACACACAGGGGAAAAGTGTGAAAAGTAAGACATATTTCATGGCTTTATTGCCATTTGGTTTAGTTTCTTTCTTGCTCTTTGATTTAATAGAAACTTTGTTAATTTTTTTAGTTTTTCACAGTAATGATGTCAAGACTAGTTATTATTAAAGCAAAAAATCAAACAGTACAAGTTGCCCCCGAAGACAACTTGAAATTTGATCTTTGGTCTTTAGAAGGATTTTCAGTAGCCTACTAAGAGAGAAAGCTGGCTTCTCATTGTGCAGTTTAGATCCCCCACTCCATCTAATGTGACCTTGCCCACAGCTGGAGGGAAGAGGAATGTGCTCATTTTTTAGATAATGAGTGGTGCCCAATTTCAACTTTCCTTTAACTCACTTAAAGGTTCTTTATAATTTCTTAACTTAATCTAAATCTCTTAAACTGCTTTTAGAACTTGAAATTACAACCAAAAAAAAAAAAAAAAAGGAGAGAGGGAGAGAGAAATGTGTGTCAGCATACACATACACATAAAACATTAAATTACTTACAGGATTATAAACTTATATGGATTAAGAAAAGTACTTCTCCCTTGGATTGGCCAGGATCTCAGGTAACAGGTTTAATGAGATCTAGACTCATCTTTTCCCTATTTATTTAATATTGAGTCCAATATAAATAAGCAGGTAGTTAGAAAAGAAAAATTTCATGCATTTTGCTTTTTGTTTTCTAACTCATTTTCCATTGATGTGTGTTTTTCTGTAGGAGCTTTCAAATATTTACATTCTCAAAACTTAGTGAAAGAGAAAGAAGGTAATGATGGCTAAGAGAAGTGGTTACACTAGATCCACAAGACAATATTGTGAGCAAGATAGATTCTCTTTGACTTACAAGTCTGAAATAAATTGTTCCAGTAAAATTCTTACCTAATTGAGAAATAACTTCAAATGAGACTCAGAAAATTAGTCATATGTAAACTAAATTATTTAGCCAGAATAATCAAAATAGTGTTTCACTTAATTTACACTTTTTTGACTAGACTGATAGTTAGAAAAATTGAGGCCTTTCAAGTGTATACACTTAAGGATTTGCATTTCACTTCACATCCTCACAATAGCCCTGTGGTGTAGATATTATCACCAATGTATAAATCAAAGGAAACTTAGAATCAAAATGACTTGCTAAAGATCACTTCTTATGTAAATTTCAGAGCGGGGGTGAAAACTCACAAGTGCCTCCTAATCTAATTTCTTGTACATCATTGCTGGCTTAGACTGGCCTCATAGAACATAAAAAAAATAACTACCTAGACTGAAGTTCAGGCTCAAGGTAAAACAACAACAAAAAAGTATACAATCATTACCTCTACAAAAGATTTTTAATCTCATTACTTAAGAAAAAATGGATTATACCTTCCGCTCTATATCTTCTATAACCCATACAAATTTAGTCACTTTGAGAAAAAGAAAATAATCAGTTGTATTTCTGAAGCTGTTCTCTAAGAATGTATTGAGATATTTCACCAAGTTTCAGCCAAGAAATACAAATCTATGTCATCCATAATGATAGATATCTTTTATTACTCAAGTGAATCCTTTAAAAGGAGTTCGACCAAAAAACTCTACTCACTGAAAAATGTTCTCTCATTTATAATTTCTAACAGGAAATTTTACTTATCTACTTGTTTTCATATTCAAGTTTTCAAAAGGCATAAACTACAGAGTTCATATATTGTCACTCCATCTATTGCATTCTAGGTGTGTGGATGTGTGGATGTACTGGTTTTTTAAAGGATATATCTTAGTGACAGCATAAGTGTGTGTGTGTGTGTGTGTGTGTGTGTGTGTGTGTGTGTGTGTGACTGCCCATTTGTGTGAATGCACACTCAAAATCAAGAAATAAAGAATAGGGGCGCCTGGGTGGCTCAGTCGTTAAGCGTCTGCCTTCGGCCCAGGTCAGATCCCAGAGTCTTGGGATCAAGCCCCGCATCGGGCTCCCTGCTCCACGGGAAGCCTGCTTCTCCCGCTACCATTCCCTCTGCTTGTGTTCCCTCTCTCGCTGTGTTTCTCTCTGTCAAATAAATAAAATCTTTAAAAAAAAAAAAAAAGAAATAAAGAATAACACATCGAGGATAACAGTAAGATTTATGGCCCTTTCTTACATGCATTAAAATGAGGCATTTATCTGTTTCATTTCTAATTAATTATAAACATTGAATAGCACATTCTTCACATAGGCAATAGTTTACTATTGATAACTGTTTTATCATTTGATTAGGCTAGTTTTGTGGACAATTTTACTGCCACAGTGAAAATGGTAGGGCTGTCACCATTTTCCTCATTGTGGTCTAATTCCAATTTGTTTTAGATATTTTCTTTCGAGGAAATCAATCTGCTTATTAGTGACTCTAATAAGGATTTCTAATGAAGGGCTTGAAGTTTTATTTTTTTAATTTTTTAAAGATTTTATTTATTCATTTGACAGAGAAAGGGACAGAGAGAGAGGGAATCTAAGTGGAGGAGTAGAAGAGGGAGAAGCAGGCTTCCACTGAGCAAGGAGCCCGAAGCAGGGCTCAATCCCAGGACCCCTGAGATCAAGACCTGAGCCAAAGACAGAGGCTTAGCAACTGAGACACTCAGGCGCCCAAGGGCCTGAAGTTTTAAAGAAATGCACCAACCCACATAATACTGGTACTACAAACCTTTCATTTACTGAGTTTAAAAGCTAATGCTTTTCATAATGCTGATATCAATTATATACCAAAAGTTTCTATGATCTTGACATGGATATCAAGTAAATTAGTGAATTAAGATCTCACATCAAAATAGCATATCATTGATTCTTTGTATTTTAAGTAAAATAATTAATCTTTCCTCTAGAAGAAAGACAAACTCTAGAAATACATTTAATTATTTTAGGAGCTATGTCTCCATGGAAAATATCATATACATCCTTGTTCTTATGTTGAATGAATCTATAATGAAAACATCAGCTAAGAGGTTTAGTTCTTATGAATCAAGTTTTCTCATACTAGTGAAGTTATCAATAAGTATTGAAGTAAGATAGGGCTAACTTGTCAAGGGATCTGGATTCTAGCCCGTTTGTTCTCAAAATAGAACTTTTGATCAAGGAAGAAATGACTTAACTTCTCTATACATTTCTTTAGCTATTAAAAAATGTGAGGACCAAAAGGAAGAAATTGAACATTTTAAAGCTAACATGAACAAAGATATATTCATGAGGGGCGCCTGGGTGGCTCAGTGGGTTAAGCCTCTGCCTTTGGTTCAGGTCATGATCCAGGGGTTCTAGGATCAAGCCCTGCATCAGGCTGTCTGCTCAGCCAGGAGCCTGCTTCTCCTTCTCCCTCTCCCCCTGCTTGTGCTCTTTTTCTCTGTCAAGTAAATAAATTTTAAAAATCTTTTTTTTAAAGATTTTATTTATTTATTTATTTGACAGAGAGAGAGAGAGAGAGAGAGATCACAAGTAGGCAGAGAGGCAGGCAGAGAGAGGGGGAAGCAGGCTCCCCCCTGAGCAGAGAGCCTGATGTGGGGCTTGATCCCAGGACCCTGAGACCATGACCTGAGCCCAAGGCAGAGGCTTTAACCCATTGAGCTACCCTGGCGCCCAAATTTTAAAAATCTTTAAAAAAAGATGTATTCATGAGTAATTTAAATTGACAAAATTACTTCAATACAGTTTTAAGTTAATTTTTAAAACTATTTTAACACATATGATTGTGTTGACTCATCATACCTAAATTATTATGGGTCCTTTTTAACACCACCACCTGTGGTTACTTATGCTCAAATTATATGGTTATAAAATATTGCTCTGTCCAAATTTTAAACAATGATTTTAGACTCCAGACCCACATATATTATGGATGCATTCTGAGCATGGTGTTTGTGATTTAATACGTTGTCTTTATATTCCAATGTTTCCTTCCAATATAAAATTAAATAAACTATAAATAATGTGATGGCTTGGCAGTTTCTTACAAAAATCTTATCATACAATCTAGCAATTACGTTCCTTAGTTTTTACCCTACTGAGTTGAAAATTTATGCACACAAAAAACCCTGGACACAGATGCTTATAGCAGCTTTATCTATGGCTGCTAAAACTTGGAAACAAACAAGATGTCCTTTAGTGGGTGAATGGGTAAATAAACTGATAATGGAATATTTTGTAGTGCTAAAAGGAATGAGCTATTGAACCATGAAAAGACACGGAGGAAACTTAACTGCATATTACTAAGTGAAGGAAACCAACCTGATAAGGCTACACACCATATGATTCCAACCATATAACATTCTAGAAAAGGCACAATTATGGAGACAATAAAAAGATCAGTGTTCATCAGTGGTTAAGTGGAGAGAGGGATGAAGAGGAGGAGCACAGTGGATTTTTGGACTGTGGAACTGTTCTGCATGATACTATAATGAGGAATATATGACATTATGCATTTGATAAGATTTATAGCATGTAAAAAAACATCAAGTGTGAACCCTAATGGAAACCAAATTTTGGGTGATAATGATATGCCCTTGCAAGCTGACCAATGATAACAGATAGGCCATCCTCATGGAAGATGTTAATAGTGGAGAAGGCTTTGTTTGTGAGGGTAAAGAGGACTATTTAGAAACTACTTTTCACTCAATTTTGCTGTGAAACTTAAAGTGCTCTAAAAAAACTAAGTATATTTAAAACAAAATAGAACAGGAAAAATGATTTTTTAAAAAAAGGAATATGATATGGCTAATGGCATTCTAGGACAAATCAAGCATGGGCTATTCAACATTAATTTTTCAGTCCAATGGCTATTTCTATGCAGTAGTAATCAAAACTGTGCTTAGAAAAGATAGCATACATTTTTTTTTTCAAGTAGCTAAAAAGCCTCCTCCATCTAAACTGTTCTTGTCTTCTGAGCAATGTACAAGCAATGCTAAGTGTAAGACAATGACTTTTGGTTGCTATGGGCTAAATTGTGTCCCTATCCTCCAAAATTCATATATTGAAGCCTTAACCTCCAATACCTTAGAATGTGACTGTATTTGAGGATATGGCATTTAAAAAGATAATTAAGTTAAAATGAGGATAAGATGTGCCCTAATCCAATATAACTGCTATCCTTATAAACGGGAAATTTGGACACAAAGGGAGACAATAGGGAGGAAAATGCACACACAGAGGAAAAGGCGCGGGGAGAAGGCAGCCACTTGCAGCACAAAGAGAGAGGTCTCAGAAGAAATCAAACCTGGGAACACCTTGATCTTGGACTTCTAGCCTTCAGAAATGTGAGGAAATAAATTTTTGTTTTTTAAGCCACCCAGTCTGTGATATTTTGTTATGAGGACTCTAGCAAACTAATACAATGGCATTGTAGTTATCAGTTATAAATGAATACATGTAGTTATTAGGTATGTATGAGTGCATGAAATAGAGGGTTGAGAAACACAGGGGTAAATTAATGATTTCTGGAAAATTGCATTGCTGTTTAGAAAAAAAAATCTCACGTAGACATAGACACTACTACCAGAGTAATTGTAAATAATTTTAGTAATATTCAAATACTAGGCTAATTCAAATGCTTGCAGGTAGCCCCTCTCAACACTGAACAAACACTGCTTTCCTGACTTTGTTCTCAGAAATTCCGGCAGTTATCAGAGTCTGCCAGAGAGTGGCACTCATTAAATTCTCTCTTAAAGTTCATTTTTTTTTGTCACCTGTTTACTTCAGGGTTATAATTCTTAGGTTCCAGTTTTTATGAGGTAGGCACACTCAACAATAAGAAAACAAAAACAATAGTTGTTGAGCATTAGACTAATCAATTTTTATGGATGATCTAATGTATTCTAAGAAAATCCAATGAACTAAATATTATCATCTCCATTTACAATTGAAGACACTGAAGCTTAGACAAGTTAAGTGATGTTATTACCTACTATATGCCAAAGCCATGGTTTGAACCAGAGTCTGTCAGAAACTGAAACCTGTTTTCTTAAACACTATACTATACTGCCACACATTTCCCCTTTCTTTGATTGCCAGATTTAGCAAATAAAAATATAGAATGTCCTACATTTTATCTGACAACTTTAACTTGACTAATAAGTTTAATGTTAAAATATGTTTTATTTGAGCCCAAAAGAAAGAGGGCTTTTTGAAAATCAGATCATATTTGAGTTTGGGAAGTTGGAATTAACATCTCATTCATAATCCTTTATGGACAGTGAAGGACTGATGAAGCTCATGAAAAGTAGTTGGAAAATAGTCAATTGTTTAAAGTTTGCTCCATCATTCTGATTTTCTACATTCTCAGGAAAGTCAACTTCAGCCAGAAGAGGCACTAGCCTTTTTTCACAGACTGCTGAGTAAAATCTGGAGAGTATGAAAGAATCATATGATGAATAACATTTCATTTTGTACTTTCTGAATGTGACTGCTGTATTACATATTAGCTGGTCAATTATGTTTTCTCTCATCCAAATACCTAAGGAATTACATCAGATCATTATGAATGTAAACTTCATTTTCATCATATGTACCAGGCATATATTGAATGTCAATATATTAGGTACTAATTACAATCAATGAGATATTAAGAGAAATCAAGGATTCACTAGGACTTAATGAATATGGCCAAAGGTCATAGTATAGTTTAATATACTTAATCATCTTAAGGGAACCAGAGGTCAGGGCAAGATCAGGATTCTTAAACTTCTGGGAAGGAGGAGAAAGGGACTTTTAGGAGACCTAGAAGTTAGTTTCTCATCTTAGTGAACAGTTCTTTTTCAGAGTAGTATATGTGACCAAATATCAAGAAACTTAAGCAAAATACAAGACAGACTGTCTTCACTGAACTCTGCTACAGATATATGTGGTCCCACTAAAGGGTCTGCCAGATAAAAAAGGTTAAATGCAATGGGAGCAAGATCCCTCCCTCCCAGGGTTATAAAGTCCTTGGTGTAAATATCTGTGAAAAGGAGAACTGGCATGGGATACAGAAGTACTTAGTAACCTTGGAGAGCTGTCATACTTAATAGCAGGCTGATCTCCATAGAGGTTCATTAAGAAGGCTTAAAATTAGCTGTGTATATACTCTTATATTGTAGGTAGAAAACTATTTTTTTTACCATAAAGAGTACTACTCATTATCATCATATATTCAATAAATATTTGGGGTATGAGTAAGGGAGGACAAAGTGAATAAAAGCAGT
This sequence comes from Procyon lotor, assembly GCA_028646535.1. Taxonomy (NCBI): domain Eukaryota; kingdom Metazoa; phylum Chordata; class Mammalia; order Carnivora; family Procyonidae; genus Procyon; species Procyon lotor. The sequence continues at coordinate 49,022,430 of CM053612.1, forward strand.
GGAATACTCTAAAAATGGGAAATTTAAGATTTTATCTAGAGTCTCAAGACCTTTGGCAAAATTACAAGTTAGACTAGAGCTTTTCCATTTATGCTACCTCCTATACTGTGCCTTCTAGGTTCCTAGAACACTCAAACTTTAAAGATACTCAGGTCAGAGCTCTATCCTTCTCCTCCATGTTTCAAAATTATCCTTTAGTCCTTCAACTTTGAGTCCTTAGAACTTGAAAACTTCTCTTCTTTCAATGTCTTTAGCAGAGCTAATTTTTAGGAGGAAAACTTTATAAAAGTACAAGCAACTGATAATACTTTATAGTATAAAATTATCTTTCCAAAAATATTTGAATTTTTAGAGAATATTTGTTTTTAGCACCAAGTAGCAAATTCTTAATGGAAAAATTTAAATGAGGACACACTGTAATCAGGGACAGGGCATTTTCATGGTACTACTCAAATTATAAAATACACAGGTCAATAAAGATCCATGAGCAAGGCCATATCTGTTAATCACAATTTCATGTGTTAAGTCCTTTTGAATTAAGCAGCTAGCATAGCATCTTTAAGCAAACAGTGAATGTAAATATCATGGACATAGATTCCATGATCTATGTTCATTTGCCCATTGAGAATCCAGATAACGTCTACACCAGTTTTCCCAAATGCCAGTCTTCATCTAAATACCGACAGATCTGACAGTGAAATGAAAAAAATATATGTGTAAAAGAACAATGAAATGAGTAATGTTATAACATTAGTTTTTTGTTTAACTAAAATTTTGTTAATCTTACATTTTGTTTTGTGTTAAAATAACATTTCTTACATGGAGTCACAGTGTAAGGAGACAGCATCAAATACGTTATTTGGCAGAATGAAAAGTTAGCAGCTTTTCAACATTGTGTTGGTCAAATAATCTTTCCTTGGAGCTGAACTGGTTTGGGAAATCTCTAAATTTAGGAACTTCTCTTCTCCACACCTTTAAAGAAATGCGTTAACTCTGGCAATTCCATAAGTGGTGGTGGGGGTTGAAATGGGGTGCTGAGTGGTAGGCAGTAAGCTGAAAGACCTGTGAAGGAGAAATTAATCAAACTGTCAAAACTACCAATTAATGAACTTGTACCTCAAACATGACCTTGGCTGCCCCAGTCTTGAAAATGCCCCTAAAGTGTGTCTTTGGACTTTAGCCTTGAAAGACAGGTGCGGTTCTCATCCTTACCCTCCATCATACATTCTAAAAGCTTGCACGTACTGGGATATTTTCTCCTTGGAAGAAATATATCAAAGCACAGGGCAAACAGTGAAGCAGAAGAACTGTGGGAAGATAAGGAAGGCAGGGACCCCTCTTTTCTCTGTTCAAGGAGAATTGGGAAAAAAAATCCAATTGGCTTTGACTAAATTGAAATACCTTTTGGGGGGCACCTGGGTGGTTCAGTGGGTTAAAGCCTCTGCCTTCAGCTCAGGTCATGATCTCAGGGTCCTGGGATGGAGCCCCGCAATGGGCTCTCTGCTTGGCCGGGAGCCTGCTTCTTCCTTTCCCTCTGCCTGCCTCTCTGCCTACTTGTGATCTCTCTCTCTGTCAAATAAATAAATAAATAAAATTTTAAAAAAAAAGAAATATCTTTTTTGTGTGCTTGGGATTCAGACCCTTAAAAATAACCAGTCTTCTCTTGTGGGACTTTACTACCCTAGTAAATAACTTTTGTTATTGCCTTGCAGTTTCTACTGAAATAGGAGTTGGAGGGTGCACTTGTTTACAGATCTGAGGCTGTTCACTACAAGCTCATTCACCTCTCTTAAAACATTAACAGTTGAGCAGCTTTTCAGCAGACATTGCATGGGACAGAGGAGTGCTGGGAGGAAACATGTTGAAGCTATAGCCCATAGGGATGGTCCAAGCCAGATGTCGGTTGTCAATGTCTAGCTAGGCCCACCCACACAACTGTTTATTTTTGGCAACCAATCTGGGCATTTAACTTCTTGCAGATTGGTGCCAAACACCTACCTTCAGCCAATATGGAAAGCTAGGCACACAGGCAGAATTACCAGTCATCTATATAAGTGCGTGTTCTGGTATGGCAAGAAGAATCTAATGACAGAATAATACACATACATGTGAGCACTTATATTTTTATTCCTTTACTATTACTTTAAGTTCCTTTGCCAGAGTCCTTTCATTTTACACTTTCATTTTAGTCTTTAACTATAAATCCTTTAGAGGAGAGATAACATATTTATACTAAGATGTGAATGACTAACAGTAGAATCTTTCCCTAGGATAGTTTTTTGATAAGCAAAAGATTCTGAGACACTGAAATGGGAGAAATTTTCATCTCAAGGGAAGGAAAAAAGTTTGGAAAGGAGTAATAGAATCATAGCAAGGACCCTAGCTATTTTGGTGAAAGATAGCTTAATGATCAAATTGTGGCTTAGGAGTATCTGGAGGATAAAGGATCTCGGCAGTAAACATGAATTATCACAGGATATAAAAATAAGATATATTCAATATATTATTAGAAATCCAATAATCTAAAATAATAATGTCATTTATTTACCTTCTTACCACCTACTCTAAAAAGAATGGAAGGCAAGGATAACAATTATAAATCAACCTTAGATTTGTGTCACACTTTATAGTTTTCCAAGTTCTTTAATATTTATTCTCTTATTTAACATTATTAGTAATGCAAAAATAACAAAAAGTGAGTGGAATTTTGTTGAAAGATAGCAAAACAAAATTAATCATTTCTCTGAAATATTTCTAAACCAAGCAGCTTATTCAGCATCCTTTCTTTTGAAATACTTGCATACTTTCTGAACTCTTGTCTGTGGTTTTAACCTTCAATCATCGAAGATGAACTTGTTATTAAACTAGCTTGAAGCTAATATCAGTTTATCCCCAAGCATCAGACGCCAGATGTTTTTGGTGAGAAGAAAATTAATGGCCTAAATAATGAATCAATTGAGGAGCAGTGGCCATAATCCATCTGCTCTTTAAGCCAATGCCCTGAGTCAGGCTGGCTTCTGGCTACACAGAATATTAATCAGTTGAAGAGTTAAACGGAGGACTCAAAGCCATTGTTGTGAGATGCCTCTGGGTGCCCCCAAGCCACTCCTTCTATAGGCTGGGCTTTGTGCAAGGAATGAATAGGCAAACAAAAAGCAGGAGACAGAGAGAGAGCCCTATAGGACGGGTAATTTGGATTGACTGCCCCTTGTGTACCCAAGGAGAGAATGACTAAATATGAACAGTGGAAATGCAAGCCAAGCCTCCTCTATTTGGATGAAATAATATTCCCTAAACACATAATCCATTTTGATGACAGTTAAATCATTTATTTATTGGGTTTCATCCCATTTGTCATTGTTGTCTTCATTCCTTTAGCATTTCCTCCTAATCTACACACTGATATTTTACTGTGGTTTGATATGAAGAATGAGTTTGTATCAAATAAGTTTCTCATATATATATATATATATATATATATATATATATAAATTTTCTGAGGTTTGGAGCCTTCAGCTAATGTTTTCTTGCTTTTTATTTCCACTTCTTCTGGATATTTGAAAAGTGAATTATAAGGGAGGCAAAGAATGACCTAATCAGACACCTTCTTATATGGTAATATGTAACCTGATTCTTCCTTTTTTAAAGCCCAGTATTAACTTACTTCACTGGCTTTAAAGAGTTTGCCCAAAGTGGCTTCAGTGTTTTTCTTTTAAAAAATCTTTAGGATAGCTATATGATGGAAATAGATTATAAATAATAGAAGATAGATAGATAGATAGATAGATAGATAGATAGATAGATAGATAGACATAGATAGATATAAATACATATAAAGCACAATCCAAATAACTTGTTCTCAACCTCTATTTCCTCAGATCTCTGAGAATTTCTGGAAGACATTTGGAATGTCTGGTTTGGAATGGTGGTTTTGAGCATACTGGAGAAAAAATGTTTGCAACTACTGTATCCTTTTACTCATTCCTGCTTTTGCCCTCTAACTACTTAGGTAGCAAAAGTAGAAGAAATTAGAAAAATTCCAACCAATAATTCTAAAGAAAGACAAAATACCAGAGAATAAAAGCTAATAAAACAATTTTGTTTTTGTGGAGCTATTGGTAAGAAGTTATGAATACAAAGTTAGTGATTGGGTGAACTGCTTGGATATTATGTCAAAAACATGTCAAACAGGAAGCTGGGGCCCCTGACCACTAGGATAGTTACATAAATTAATTTGTGTGTTTTGCATGATGTCCTTACTTGAAAATAATATCCCTAGGTTCATGCCTAAAACTCCATGGACATATGAGTAATACTTTGTAAGCTATGATTAAGCTAAGGAGGCTCATAAACTATTTTTTTAGGTCTGTGGCCATGTTATTTCAAGCCAGAAAGAATTTACTGAGCTCCTTTTTTTGTCCACAGACTGTAGCATTCTTGGTTCAAAGAGATTATTTTAGGTAGGACCTTGCATAGGGATTACTCAGTAGCCATCTCTGTGAGATGTGTTTGGGGGGGAGTCCTCAAATAACTACACATTTTAGGCCTTAATTGCCTTTACTTTCCTATTTCCTTCAGAAGGGATACTAGCTAGTAACCAATACTCACTATCAGATAGTCCTTTAATAGTAATTAATTGAGAAGCAGCTAGAAATAAAAGAGGGGCTAGGAAAAAGTAAGAAAAGCTCTATAAGAAGTAATAAATGGGAGGCTAGGAGCCTCAAAAAAACAAAACAAAACAAAACAATTTTTACTTTATTATCCAGCTCTGCTTTAAGGTGGCACTGTATTTCTTTCCTGTACCTCTTATCCCTGGTGGAACTCAGAGAAATAAGGTCCTAGAGAGGGTAGCTCTCCTAATTCTGCCCCTTGCCTGGAACACTGTTGATAAATCAGCAGTCTCCTGAGTGTCCCTTGTTTCTTCCTTGGGTCTTGCTATTGCCTAAGGAATGCCTGGCTCCCAGATGAAACTGGTCTATTTTTCTCAACACACCATACTTCATGCCTGTGTGCATGTGAATACACACACACACACACACCCCAACCACAACAGTTGTCAAATCTTTGCTGCTTATTCTCAGGATTTTTGAATGCCAGTGTGTCCTGGGAAATTATCTGGGAGGAATAGGACCACATTCTGTTGGCTTACGTAAAGTGCCCCTAAAATAAGTCCACTCTGCCCACTACTTAGGGATACAGGAATGTGGAGCCACCACTCTCCACACACAGGAATTGTACCACTAGTTAAAATAAGCATACTCTTTAGCATCAGATTTCACTATTTAGTTACCACTAGCACTCAAAAAACCCTTTTCATTTAAAAGACTTGTAAAATATCAGAAGCTTTGGTCATTTTTTTAAACTGGTTCAGAATTTTGCAAGTTTGCTACGTGAAAGGAAAGAGAAAAGGAAATAATTTAGAAATATTGCTAAGTGGAAGAGGTAGAACCCTGGGAGTTATTTTGAGATGTAGAAGACACAGTGTCTATAAAACAAGTGAGCCTAACTTCCTGAGTCCCCAAGACTGCTTTTCTGGTTGTCCAAACAGGCAGCTCTGCAACCTGAGCTTATTGTGACCAGTTCCCTATGAAATAAAAAGCTGTTTATTTTGAAATGCATGTGTACAATTTTCTCAGATAAATAGAATCATGTATTTTGGGAGGGGTAGTTAGAAAGATTGTTTAGGTCACAAGCACCCTCATCTCAGATATTATGATTGAGTTTTTCCTTCAAATATAGAGGTGTTTCTGTTTAGGTTATGAAATGAGCCTCAACAATGGAACCAGTGGTCTAAGTGACTTTTCCTTTCTAAAATCCAGTTCAGGGGCGCCTGGGTGGCTCAGTTGTTAAGCCTCTGCCCTCCGCTCAGGTCATGATCCCAGGGTCCTGGGATCGAGCCCTGCATCAAGCCTCGCATCGGGCTCCCTGCTCTGCAGGAAGCCTGCTTCTCCCTCTCCCAATCCTTCTGCTTGTGTTCCCTCTCTCATTGTGTCTCTCTCTGTCAGATAAATAAAATCTTAAAAAAAAAAATCCAGTTCAAAGGACCAAAGTTAATATTCCTATTAATATTCATATTTTCATATGGAAAAATCTTCATAATTTTATAGTTGTGCCACATGTATTGTATGTATTACTTTAAGGAAGACCATGAATTTGCTTATTTCTAAGCAAAAAACATAAAATGATAACAAAAAACAAAGCAAAAAAATACCCTGATACCTGCAAAGACAGCGTTTTGCTGTTGTTGCATGATTTCTATCTACATTTTTATGTGCATTAACTCTTTCAATTACTGCAGTTTCTTCTTTTTATTCCCTTGTGCAAATTATATTCTTTAACACTAATTTTAATGCTTTCAATTGAAAATTTTCCGATTTAATTTCTTATCTAGACTCTTCAGGTGGTTTCCCATTTCAACTTTAACATATTATCATCAATCCCTATGGTTATTAAAGTGAATAAGCTTTAGTTTTCCTCAACTTACGTTGTGGAATTATTTTTGAGTCTTAAACTGGGTTGTGATCTGATAAATAGGTCATGAAAATTTAAGTTGCCATCCTCCAATTTCCCCTCTCTACCATAAGAAGCAAGCAGATGAGTGCATCACATTCTCAAATCACTTTGATTTGACTGTTCTTATTAGGAAATCACATTTTCCTGTAGGATTTCTCTGTATTTTAGTAAACTGTACCAATGCTGAGCAATTTGATAATTAAGACAGAATGTGAGTATAACAGGGATCTATTTTAAATATAAACACTTCTCTTAAAATGACGTTTTTTGGATCAAATCTGTGAGCACATTTATACTCTTGATTTGGTATATAATTTTATAAAAATCAACAACTGAATGTAAATTCATGATAAGGTAATGTGAAAAAAATTCTAATCCTAGTGCCTCATTTTTATCTTTGTACAAAAAAAAAGATTATTTCCCATACAATTTTGTTTATTGAAATTTAACAGAAGTTTTAAATAATAGTCTACAAAATGAAATATTAATTTATTCTTTGTACCAATTAAAAAATAAAATGGAATTATCAATAGAGAACAAAATAGGCTCAACTATATTAAGGAGAAAATTTCAAAACAGGTTTTACAAAAGTCCTTTTCCAAGGATCATGCAATTAGATTTTCCCTCTTTTATTTACACACCCTGCTCCAGGTACCCCTGAATATGAATTTCACATCCTATAGTATTTTATGTGTCTAACCAGCTTAGGGAATGAAAAAAATCAAAAGGTGCTTACAGACATGAATTAACTGTTTTAGACCTTGAGATCACCAATAGGGCACTAAGGAGTTCTTTTGATTTTACTCTTCTCTGTTTCCTCTTCAAAAAGCCTGGTGTCTTTTTTTTTTTTTTTTTTTTCACTCACAAAAGAGTCGTGTTCTGTTTCCTCCAAGCACTGCTTCTCAGATATTTCAACCATTGCCGTTGTTACCCCGTGAGTAGTTTATTATTGAGCAGAACATAATGAAGCTAGGATTTCTATGTCTACTTCCTTCTGAGGAAGCCTAATCACTTGCCCCACCTTTCAATGAATATCCCTGTGAGAGAAGTATGGTTACACTATGTCCAGGAACAGAGAAAGGGAGGCACAGAAAAGTGGCTAGTGATAGGGCTAAGAATATGACCTTAGGCTCCTAATGCCTTAGCCTGGGTCTTTTGTTAAACTACACTGCCAAGGGACAGAATTCCTAGAATTTGTTTTCCTTTTCTTCAATTGTAAACTTTCCTGCTAAAACTGAAACTTATCAGCAGCCCTATGCATCTCGAGGCACCGAATTTTATTTATCAAATGATAATATTTTCCTAGTCTTTCAAAGTTGACAACTTCAGAGATAGTTTCGATTCTATGTGGCCAGCCACCATTCCCCTCCTTCCCAGCTCCATTCTCAGCCCACAGCAATACTAAACACTGAAACTAGTTGATTTTTCTTTCTCAATGTTTGCACACTGACAGTACTGTTGTGATTCTGCTGTCTCACAATGCAATAGACTTCTAAGTGGCCTCTTTAACTCTAGACTCCCACCTATTCTAATGCAGCACTACAAATATGAAAGAAAATTTATCTTTCTATGTCATCATTTTGATCATATCCTTCATTTAAAACCTTTAAATCTCCTCTTTGCTTACAAGATGTAATCAAAATTTTTCATCTGGTATTCACAGTTTACTCTTACAACACTGAGCTTGCACCGCAACTTCTCCTCACAAATGACTATCATAGATATATGTGAAAGTTTCTATCGTTTTTGGTTCCTCACAATCAGGGATTATGCTGTCTTCAACTTCACATTTCGCAGAGCACTTAGCATAGTGTACATTGGAGATGTATAAGAAATATTTTAGTATGAATATAGGGAAGAATAAACATTTCACTTCCACTTACTATTTATTTACCTCACTATTATCAAAATTGTGAATGAGAATGGTAACTTTTGAAAGGTTCAAATGGTACATATATAAGGAAAGAAAATGAATATATGATAATACCAGACCAACAATTTAAAAAATAACTTCTACTCATCTACTAATATATTTAGAAAATACAGGAAATTCAGATAAGTACCAAGTACAAAGAAGTACATAAAAGTACTCTATATTAACATTTTGGTGTCTAACCTAAATTTTTTTTTCTTCTTCTACCAGGCAATAACTTTGAGAGGAAAAAACTCAGAAATCTCTCTTTTATTCTAAATGAGATAAAATGTCTCTTTCTATGGATTTGCTATTTGGTTATGATTTTTAGTAGAGTGAAAGGTCTCTGAGTTTACTAGAAATATAATCAATATATTCATATACTATTACATATAAATCTGACTACTAGTTTTCATGTCATTTAAATTAGATATTCAGAGGAAAAAATGAAAAAATATTTCCCCTTATTATTTCTGGTTTTCCAAGAATATTTCAATAAGGAATCTTCCCCCAAGCCCCTGACAGGAAAGGGAAAAACAATCTCAGTTTTCTCAGGGATGCTTCAAATTCACAGTAGCATTTTTATTATCTTTTCTTTTTTCTTTTAAGGAAGTTACATTTTCTATGTGGGTAAAGATTGGAAATTCTTACAGAAGTAAAAACAGCAGCACCTATTGTTGCAAATGTTTCTTTAGTGCTCCTGGAGTTGAGCACTTTCTTGACTTCATCTCTTTAAGTAAGAAATTAGTGTAACATTTTGTTCTCGCAAGCAAGAAGGAATGTTTTCCCTCTTCAGTCACTATCCCTGCATCCTTGTCAGACAACTGTGATAGAGAGAAAGGGCACTGGGCTTGAAATTAAGTTGTTCTTCTGCCACTGGCTATTCAAAGAAATTCCTTCTCTTCTACTGTTTTGAATACGTAATAAACTTTCTTCACATTCCAAACCCCCAAATAAAAAAGTTAGCATCTATTTACCCCATTTAATAAACATCCCCTTATTTGTCTCAGATTGAACTTCACATTAGCATTTAGTTCCTTTGAGCCTATAAATAATAATTTTCTAGGTAAAATGAGCAGCAATCCAGATCAATGGCACAGCTGTAATTCAAAGGTTATCACTGCCACAGGTAAACAAAAAGAACACCATGATTTACAATATTAACATATCTCCTACTACCAAATTACAGGTTTGTCTTCAGTGAGGAAGTACTCATTATGGTTATTGACAACTGTTAAAATACGCTTATTTTTTGTCAAAGAATTTGAGTCACATGTATGACATAAAAAGAAAACATTTATTCAATGCTATGGTATAAAGGCTCATTTGCAAACAGTGTGTATATTAGGGAGATCTGTCCTTCAGATTTCAAGGCTGTCTCTTTTACTTGAATAATAAGAAAAGCAATATTACTATAAAAGGAGACAAGGGATGAATGGAAAGGAAAGTTCTGTGTTACAGTTCAACTATACCAGGCTAATTCTTTTCATGCACAAAGAAATTGTTGTATTGAATATTATTTAAAAAAATATTTCTCTTAAAATGGCATGGGACTTGGATGACATCTTGCACTGAGATATTGGTTTTAAAAATATTTATTTTAAATGTCCCGTGCTTAGTGAAGCTTTCCTCTAAAAGCTCACATTATATCAACAATTACAAAATAAATTTATCTCAATTACAGCCCCTTCCTGAAATTTCTGTTAAAACGTTATGAATTTAAACTTATTTTTAACCCAAGATCTGTACTTAAATCAAACCAAGAACTGAGAAAATATTCTCATAATTTGGACACTCCTTAGGCCACAAGTGTGTAAGGGATTGGGAATGAACACATACAGTATAATGCATGTTACATAAGCATATTCATACTTGATGAATCACACATGGCGGCCCAAATTAAATCCTTCCTTCCTACAGTCTAACTCCAAAATTCTTTTCAAAACTGACCTTACAATGTAATAATGATTCTGCTTCCTTCACATTGTGTGAACTTGCTGGCCTAAAACCATAATAGAAAAATGGTGTGGGCCAATTTTGTTGAAGTCTTTGAGACAGAGACCAAATGCTAAGGTCCTGTTTCTTGATATTTTGATATAAAGGGTATAAGTTTCAAATTCCTATTTTCATGGAAACTAGGATGCCTGCTGGGGAAAGAGGCTTTGAAGTTACCATAAAGGGTTTTTGTTTGTTTGTTTCTTCTTTCTTTCTTTCTTTTTTTTTTTATTTGAATGATCTGGAGCAAAGTAGAGCTGTCTGTTAGTATTACCCAGGGTACTTAGCTACTCTGTTGCCCTTGTGGGTCAAACTTCAGTGTAAATAACTTTATCCAGAAGCAACTATTTGGATTTGTCCTATGTCTGTCAGTGAGGCATTTGGATCCAATCTAAATACAAGCCAGCAATAGGGTAGCTGCCGCACACATGAAAATTACCAAAGTCTCCTATTTTGAAAGCCCATTTTTTTCCAGTTTTTGTTTTGAAATACACATGTGAAAGGAAAAAGCAGACATCTGACATTTCAGTCCCTGTGTTGTTTGTCTACTCTTTGATCTGCCAAGTGACCAGAAATACTTAAGTGTCGTTTGTCCCTATAGGTGAAAGCCAAGTCATTATATAGTAAACTACGTGGAAGTGTCTTCTCTCTCTGTGTCTCCCTTTCCCTCTCTCTCTCTCTCTCTCTCTCTCTCTCTCTCTCTCTCTCTCTCACACACACACACACACGCACACACACATCTGAAGTGTATACTAGTCTTATAGACCACATGCCTTGTGGTGAAAAAAATTTTTTGAGGGGAGAGATTAGGAGTTGAACTAAAAATCTTCAGAACCTGAAAGTCTAACAGCCTGCTGATTCTTTTTATTATTTTTATTAAGTAATCAAGTAATCTATATGTTACTTTCAGAATCCTTCACTTTCCTTGTCTAGTTCACTGTGTGCCATTATGTGTGGGGGGTGTGGTGTTTTGAAATAATACTGCAGAAATACCTTTAAATCTGACGTATATTTTTAAATTACAGTTCAAAAACTGTTCCTGATGACAATAATGTCCTACCTGAGGGAGAACCAGTTTTTGTTTTTTGTGTTTTTTCACATTCAAATTCACAATTTAATGAGAAAGAGATAAAAAAGTACATAAAAGTTGATATGCAAGTTTTATGTTTCCCTACCCTCACCAAGTAGCTACTAAACTGTGAGACCTAATTGTGAGACAAGAAACCATCAAAGTCCTAGAGAACACAGGCAATAACCTCTTTGACATGGGCCTTAGCGCTTCTTATTAGATATGTCTCCTGAGGTAAGGAAAACAAAAGCAGTGAAGGAACAATCCACAAAACTAAAAAGCAACCTTCAGAATGGGAGAAGATAGTTGCAAATGACATAATTGATAGAGTTCATATCCAAAATATATAAATTATGAAAACAAAAACTTGAAAAACAAATAATCCAAGTAAGAAATGGGCAGAAGACGTGAATAGACATTTTTCCAAAGAAGAAATACAAATGGCTAACATGAAAAGATGCTCAAAATCACTCATCATCAAGAAAACAGAAACCAAAACTACAATGAATAATCACTTCACACAAGTCAGAATGTCTAAATTAACAAACAGGAAACCACTTGTGTTATGAGGATGAAGATTTTGATGGTTTCCTGTCTCACAATTAGGTCTTTCAGCTATTTTTTTTAAAAGGTTTTATTTATTTGAAAGAGAGAGATCACAAGTAGGCAGGGAGGCAGACAGAGAGAGAGGAGGAAGCAGGCTCCCAGCCGAGCAGAGAGCACAATGCAGGGCTGGATCCCAGGACCCTGAGATCATGACCTGAGCCGAAGGCAAAGGCTTTAATTCACTGAACCACCCAGGCACCCCTCCTTCAGTTATTTTGAGTTTATTTTTGTGTGCGGTGTAAGGAAATGGTCCAGTTTCATTCTTCTACATGCTGCTGTCTAGTTTTACCAAAACCATTTGTTGAAGAGACTGTCTTTCTAAATTGGATATTCTTTCCTGCTTTGTTGAAGATTAGTTGACCATATACTTGTGGATTCATTTCTGGGTTTTCTTTTGTCTGTTTTTGTGCCAGTACCATACAGTACTGATTACTACAGTTTTGTAATATGGCTTGAAGTTCAAAATTGTGATGCCTCCAAGTTTGCTGTTGTTTTCCAAGATTGCTTCAGCTATTCAGGTTCTTTTGTGGTTCCATACAAATTTTAGGATTATTTGTTCTAGCTCTGTGAAAAATGCTGGTGCTATTTTAATAGTGATGGCATTAAATATGTAGATTGCTTTTGCCAACATAGACATTTTAACAATATATGGTCTTCCAGTCCATGAGCATGGAATGTTTTTCCAGTTCTTTGTGTCATCTTCAATTTCTTTCATCAGTGTTTTATAATTTTCAGAATGTAGATTTTTTTTACCTCTTTGGTTAGTTTACGCCTGTGTATCTTATGGTTTTGGTGCAAATTGTAAATGAGACCGGTTCCTTTATTTCTCTTTCTGATGATTTGTTATGGGTATATAGAAATGCAACAGAATACTGTATGTCGATATGGCATCCTGCCACTTATTGAATTCATGTATGTGATCGAGAAATTTTTTGGTGGAGTCTTTTAGGTTTTCCACATAGAATATCATGTCATCTGCAAATAGTGAAAGTGTGACTTCTTCTTTACTGATTGGATACCTTTAATTTCTTTTTGATGTCTGATTTCTGAGACTAGGATTTCTAGTACTATGTTAAATAACAATGTTGAGAGTAGACATCCCTGTCTTTTTCCTGATTATATAGGAAAACCTTACATTTCTCCTCATTGAAGATGATATTAGCTGTGGGTTTTTCCTACATGGCCTTTATGATGTTGCAGTATGTTACCTGTATCCCTACTTTGTTGAGTTTTATTGTCATGAATGGATGTTGTACTTTGTGAAATGGTTTTGTTTTGTTTTTTTTTGTTTTTGTTTTTTTTTTTGCTATTGTATTGGGGCTTTTCTCTTTTCTTTTTTTTTTTAACCCCAAATGAGTTTTTTATTTTTTCAGTGTTACAAGATTTATTGTTCATGCACCACACTCAGGGCTCCATGGAATACCTGCTCTCCTCGATACCCACCACCAGGCTTGCCCAACCCCCCCACCACCCTCACCTCCAAAACCCTCATTTTGTTGCTCAGAGTCCACAGTCTCTCATGGTTCATCTCCCCATCTGGTTTCCTCCCATTCACCTTTCCCTTCCTTCTCACAATGTCCTCCATGTTTTTCTTTACGCTCAGCAGGTAAGTGAGACCATAAAGTAATTGGTTCTCTCTGCTTGACTTATTTCACTCCGCATAATCTCTTCCAGTCCTATCCATGTGGATACAAAAGTTGGATATTCGTCCTTTCTAATGGAGGCATAATATTCCAATGTATATATGTACTATATCTTCTTTATCCATTCATCTGTTGAAGGGCATTTTATTCTTCCACAGTTTGGCGAGTGTGGCCATTGCTGATATGGACATTGGGATACATGTGGCCCTTCTTTGTAATGCATCTGCTTCTTTGGGGTAAATACCCAGTAGTGCCATGGCAGGGTCATAGGGTAGCTCTATTTTTAATTTCTTGAGGAATCTCCACACTGTTTTCCAAAGTGGCTGCACCGGCTTGCAATCCCACCAACAGTGTAAGAGGGTGCCCCTTTCTCCACACCCTCTCCAACATTTGTTGTTTACTGTCCTGTTGATTTGGGCCATTCTAACTGGTGCAAGGTGGTATCTCAGTGTGGTTTTGATTTGAATCTCCCTGATGGCTAAAGATGATAAACATTTTTTCATGTCTGTTAGCCATTTGTATGTCTTCTTTGGAGAAGTGTCTATTCATGTCTTCTGCCCATCTTTTGATGTAATTAACGGTTTTGTGAGTATTGAGTTTGAGGAGTTCTTTATAGATCTTAGATATCAGACCTTTGTCTGTAGTGTCATTTGCGAATATCTTCTCCCATTCTGTGGGTTGCCTGTTTGTTTTGTTGATTGTTTCCTTCCCTGTGCAGAAGCTTTTTATCTTGATGAAGTCCCAAAAGTTCAATTTCACTTTCGTTTCCTTTGTCTTTGGAGACATGTCCTGAAAGAAGTTGCTGTGGCTGATGTCGAAGAGGTTACTGCCTATGTTCTCCTCTAGGATTTTGATAGATTCCAGCCTCACAGTGAGGTCTTTTATCCATTTCGAATTTATCTTCGTGTATGGTGTAAGAGAATGGTCAAGTTTCATTCTTCTACATATAGCTGTCCAATCTTCCCAGCACCATTTATTGAAGAGACTTTTTTTCCACTGGATATTTTTTCCTGTTTTGTCAAAGACTATATGACCATAGAGTTGCGGGTCCATATCTGGGCTCTCTATTCTGTTCCACTGGTCTATGTGTCAGTTTTTGTGCCAGTACCATGCTGGCTTGGTGATCACAGCTTTGTAGTAAAGCTTGAAAACAGACATTGTGATTACACCAGGTTTGTTTTGCTTTTTCAACCTTTCCTTAACAATTCGGTGTCTTTTCTGGTTCCATACAAATTTTAGGATGTTTCTTCCAGCCCTTTGAAGAAAACTGGTGGACTTTTGATTGGGATAGCATTGAAATTATAGATTGCTCTAAGCAGTATAGACATTTTCACAATGTTTATTCTTATGATCCAGGAACATGGAATGCTTTTCCACCTTTTTGTGTCTTCTTCAATTTCTTTCATGAGTGTTCTGTAGTTCTTCGAGTACAGATCCTTCACCTCTTTGGTTAGATTTATTCCCAGATATCTTATGGTTCTTGGTGCTATCATAAATAGAATAGATTCCCTAATTTCCCTTTCCACAGTTTCATTGTTAGTGTTTAGGAAAGCAACGGATATCTGTGCATTGATTTTGTATCCTGCCACATTACTGAATTGCTGTATGAGTTATAGAAGTTTTGGGGTGGAGTCTTTTGGGTTTTCCATATAGAGTAACATGTCGTCTGCGAAGAGAGAGAGTTTGACTTCTTCATTGCCAATTTGAATAACTTTTATTTCTTTTTGTTGTCTGATCGCTGTTGCTAAGACTTCTAGCACTATGTTGAACAAGAGTGGTGAGAGTGGGCATCCTTGTCATGTTCCTGATCTCAAAGGGAAAGCTGTCAGCTTTTCCTTGTTGAGAATGATATTCGCTGTGGGCTTTTCATAAACACATTTTATGAAATTGAGAAATGTTCTGTCTATCCCTGTACTTTGAAGAGTTTTAATCAGGAACAGATGCTGTTTTTTTTTTTTTTAAAGATTTTATTTATTTATTTGACAGAGAGAGAGAGATCACAAGTAGGCAGAGAGGCAGGCAGAGAGAGGGGGGAAGCAGACTCCCTGCTGAGCAGAGAGCCTGATGCGGGGCTAGATCCCAGGACCCTGAGATCATGACCTGAGCCGAAGACAGAGGCTTTAACCCACTGAGCCACCCAGGCACCCCCAGATGCTGTTTTTTGTCAAATGCTTTTTTTGCATCCATTGAGAGGGCCATGTGGTTCTTCTCTCTTCTCTTATTGATTTGTTCTATCACACTGATTGATTTGCTAATGTGGAAATACCCTTGCATCCCACCTGGTCAAAATGAATAAACTTTTTAATGTGTGGTTGGATCCTGTTAGCTAGGACCTTGTTGAGAATCTTGGCATGCATATTCATTGGGGATATTGGTCTTAAATATTCCTTTTTGATGAGGTCTGGATAAAACAACAGGATACCTGGTTTGGGGATTACCTGGTTTAGGGATCATGGTAATGCTAGCTTCTTAGAAACAGTCTCAAAGTTTAACTTCTGTTTCTATTTTTTGAAACAGTTTCAGGAGAATAGTTATTATTTCTTCCTTGAATGATTGGTAGAATTCCCCAGAGAAGCAATCAGGTCCTGGATTCTTGTTTTTACAGAGGTTTTAGATTAATGCTTCAATCTCTTTAGTACCTATTGGTGTATTCAGATAGTCAATTTCTTCCTGTTTCAGTCTTGGAAGTTTATGGGTTTCCAGGAATGCTACCATTTCTTCTACTTTGCTTAACTTATTGGCAAATAGCTGTTGATAATTATTTCTGATGATTGTTTCTATTTCCTTGGAGTTTGTCGTGATCTCTCCCGTTTCATTCATAATTTTATTAATTTGGGTCCTCTCTCTTTTCTTTTGGATTAATTTGGCCAGTGGCTTATTGATCCTATTGATTCTTTCAAAAAATCAACTTCTGATTTCCTTGATGCATTCTACTGTTTCTCTCGTTTCTAACAAGTTGATCTCTGCTCTAATCTTGATTATTTCCCTTTTTGTGCATGGGGTTGACTTAACTTAATGTTGATTTTTCCAGTTCCTTAACATGTATAGACAGGTGGTGTCTTTGGAATTTTTCAATTTTTTTGAATGAGGCTTGGATGGCTATGTATTTCCCCCTTAGGAATACCTTTGTCGTATCCCATAGGCTTCGGACCAATGTGTCATCATTCTCATTGGTTTCGATGAATTGTTATGTTCTTCTTTGATTTCCTGGTTGATCGAAACATTCTTGAGCTTTTGGTATTTAGCCAGCAAGTGTTTAAATTCCTTCCAAACTTTTTCTTGTTTTGAGCTCCAGTTTCAAAGCTTGTGGTCTGAGACTATGCAGGGAATCATCTCAATATTTTGGTATCAGTTGAGTCCTCATTTTTGACCCAATATGTGGTCTATTCTGGAGAAAAATTCATGTGTGCCCAAGAAGAATGTGTATTCTGTTTTTTTTAGGGTGAAATGTTCTGTATATATCTAGGAGGTCCTTTGGGTCCAACATATCATTCAAAGCTCTTGTTTCTTTATTGATTTTCTGTTTGGATGACATTTCTCTTACTGCAAATAGCATGTTAAGATCTACAGTTAATGTATCCATATCAATATGATTATTTTGATTAACAGTTGGCTTATGTTATTGGTTCCTCCTATATTGGGGACATAAGTATTTACAATTGTTAGATCTTCTTGGAAGATAGACCCTTTAAAAATGATGTAGCATCCTTCTCTATCTCTGACTATAGTCTTTAGCTTAAAATCTAATTTATCTGATAAGAGAATTGTTACCCCAGCTTTCTTTTGAGGCCCATTGGCATCAAAGATGGTTCTCCATCCCTTCACTTTCAGTCTGGATGTATCTTTAGGTTCCAAATGTGTCTCTTGTAGACAGCATAAGGATGGTTCTTGTTGTTTTATCCAGTCTGCGACCCTGTGCTGTTGTATGGGAGCATTTAGGCCATTCACAGTGACAGTGATTATTGAAAGAAAGTTTTTATTGACATCATGTTTTCTGTGAAGTCTTTGTTTCTTTTTTTTTCTTTTTCTCTTTTTTCTAATTCTTTTTTAAAAAAAATTTTTATTAACATATAATGTATTATATGCTCCAGGGTACAAGTCTGTGAATCGTCAGGCTTACACATTTCACAGCACTTAACATAGCACATACCCTCAAACCCGTCCCCGCCTCCCAGCCACCCTTAGTTCGTTTCTTGAGTCTGGAAGTCTCTTATGGTTGGTCTCCCTCCTCATCCCGTCCTGTTTCATTTCTCTCCCCCACCACCCCAACAAACCCTCGCCTTCACTCACAAATTCTTCATATCAGAGAGATCATGTGATATTTGTCTTTCTCTGACTGACTTATTTCACTTAGCATAATACCCTCCAGTTCCATCCACGTCATTGCAAATGGCCAGATTTCATTTCTCTTGATGGCTGCATAGTATTCCATTGTGTATGTATATATATAAATAAATATATATATATAAATATATATATATATAACTTCTTCTCTCGATGGCTGCATAGTATTCCATCGTGTATGTGTGTATATATATATATATATATATATATATATATATATATATATATATAACTTCTTCTTTATCCATTCATCTATTAATGGACATCGAGGGTCTTTCCATAGTTGGGCTATTGTGGACATTGCTGCTATTAACATTCGGGTGTACGTGCCCCTTTGGATCACGATATTTGTATCTTTAGGGTAAATGCCCAAGAGTGCAATTGCTGGGTCATAGGGTAGCTCTATTTTCAACTATTTGAGGAACCTCCATACTGTTTTCCAGAGTGGCTGTACCAGCTTGCATTCCCACCAACAGTGTAGGAGGGTTCTCCTTTCTCTGCATCCTCACCAACATCTGACTTGCTAATTTTAGCCATTTCTGACAGGTGTGAGGTGGTATCTCACTGTGGTTTTGATTTGAATTTCTCTGATGCTGAGTGATGTTGAACACTTTCATGTGTCTGTTGGCCATTTGGATGTCCTTTTTGCAGAAATGTCTGTTCATAACTTCTGCCCATTTCTTGATTGGATTATTTGTTCTTTGGGTGTTGAGTTTGAGAAGTTCTTTATAGATTTTGGATACTAGACCTTTATCTGTCATTTGCGAATATCTTCTCCCACTCTTTCAGTTATCTTTTGGTTTTGTTGACTGTTTCCTTTGCTGTGCAAAAGCTTTTGATCTTGATGAAGTCCTAATAGTTCATTTTTGCCCTTGATTCCCTTGCCTTTGGAGATGTTTCTAGGAAGAAGTTGAAGGTGGCTGAGGTTGAAGAGATTGCCGCCTGTGTTCACCTCCAGGATTTTGATGGAGTCCTATCTTACTTTGAGGTACTTCATCCATTTTGAGTCTATTTTGTGTGTGGTGTAAGAAAATGGTCGTTTCATTCTTCTGCATGTGGCTGTCCAGTTTTCCCAACACCATTTGTTGAAGAGACTGTCTTTTTTCCACTGAATATTCTTTCCTGCCTTGTCGAAGATCAGCTGACCATAGAGTTGGGGTCCATATCTGGATTCTCTATTCTGTTCCATTGCTCTATGTGTCTATTTCTGTGCCAGTACCACACTGTCATAATTATTATAGCTTTGTTATAGAGTTTGAAGTCAAGAATGGTGACGCCGCTGACTTTGGTTTTCTTTTTCAACATTCCTCTAGCTATTCGTGGTCTTTTCTGGTTCCATATAAATTTTAGGATTATTTGTTCCATTACTTTGAAATAAATTGATGGTATTTTGATAGGAATTGCATTAAATGTGTAGATTGCTTCAGGTAGCATAGACATTTTCACAATAGTTATTCTTCCAATACATGAGCATGGAACGTTT
>CM053612.1:49042094-49054092 GCA_028646535.1 Procyon lotor
GGTGCAATTGTAAATGAGATCGACTCCTTAATTTCTCTTTCTTCTGTTTTGTTGTTGGTATATAAAAATGCAACTGATTTCAGTGCATTGGTTTATTTATTTTTTTATTTTTTTAAAAATATTTTATTTATTTATTTGACAGAGAGAGAGAGATCACAAGTAGGCAGAGAGGCAGGCAAAGAGAGAGGGGAGAGCAGGCTCCCTGCTGAGCAGAGAGCCTGATGCGGGGCTCGATCCCAGGACCCTGAGATCATGACCTGAGCTGAAGGCAGAGGCTTTAACCCACTGAGCCACCCAGGTGCCCCTGCGCATTAATTTTATATCCTGACACTTGCCTGAATTTCTGGATGAGTTCTAGCAGTCTTGGAGTGGAGTCTTTTGGATTTTCCACATAAAGTATCATATCATCTGCAAAGAGTGAGAGTTTGACTTCTTCTTTGCCAGTTTGGATGCCTTTGATTTCTTTTTGTTGTGTGATTGCTGAGGCTAGGACTCCTAGCACCATGTTGAATAGCAGTGGATATGGTGGGCATCCCTGGTGTGTTCCTGATCTCAGGGGAAATGCTGAGAGCTTTTCCCCATTGAGAATGATATTTGCTGTGGGTTTTTCATAGATGGCCTGGATGATGTTGAGGAATGTACCCTCTATGCCTAGGCTGTGAAGAGTTTTGATCAAGAAGGGATGCTGTACTTTGTCAAATGCTTTCTCAGCATCAATTGAGAGTATCATATGGTTCTTGTTCTTTCTTTTATTAAAGTATTGAATCACATTCATTGATTTGTGGATGTTGAACCAAACTTGCAGCCCAGGAATAAATCCTACTTGATCTGATGACTAATCCTTTTAATGTACTGTTGGAATCTATTGGCTAGTGTTTTGGTGAGAATTTTTACATCTGTGTTCATCAAGGATATTGGTCTGTAGTTCTCCTTTTGGATGAGGTCTTTGTCTGGTTTTGGGATCAAGGTGATGCTGGCCTCATAAAATGAGTTTGGAAGTTTCCCTTCCATTTCTATTTTCTGCAACAATTTCTAAAGAATAGGTATTAATTCTTCTTTAAATATTTGGTAGATTCCCCTGGGAAGCCGTCTGGCCCTGGGCTTTTGTTTATTGGGAGATTTTTGATGACTGCTTCAATCTCGTTACTGCTTATGGATCTGTTAGGGTTTCTTATTTCTTCCTGGTTTAGTTTTGGTAGTTTGTGTGTCTCTAAGAATGCGTCCATTTCTTCCAGATTGTCTATTTGCTGGTGTATAGTTGCTCATAATATGTTCTTATAATTGTTTGTATGTCTTTAATGTCGGTTGTGATTTCTCCTCTTTCATTCATGATTTTATTAATTTGGGTTCTTTCTCTCTTCTTTTTTGTAAGTCTGGCCAAGGGTTTATCAATTTTATTAATTCTTTCAAAAAACCAGCTCCTAATTTCATTGATTTGTTCTACTGTTCTTTTGGTTTCTATTTCATTGATTTCAGCTCTGATCTTTATTATTTCTCTTCTTCTGCTGGGTTTGGGCTTTCTTTGTGGTTCTTTCTCCAGCTCCTTTAGATGTAGCATTAGGTTGTGTATTTGAGATCTTTCTTGTTTCTTGAGAAAGGTTTGTATTGCTATATACTTTCCTCTTAGAACTTTCTTTGCTGTGTCCCAAAGATTTTGAACAGTTATGTTTTCATTTTCATTTGTTTCCATGAATTTTTTAAGTTCTTCTTTAATTTCCTGGTTCACCCATTCGTTCTTTAGTACGATGCTCTTTAGCCTCCATGTATTTGAGTTCTTTACAACTTTCCTCTCGTGATTCAGTTCTAGTTTCATGGCATTGTGGTTTGAAAATATGCAGGGAATGATCCCAATCTTTTGGTACCAATTGAGACCTGATTTGTGTCCCAGGATGTGATCTATTCTGGAGAATGTTCCATGTGTGCTCGAGAATAATGTGTATACTCTTGCTTTGGGATGGAATGTTCTGCATATATCTGTGATGTCCATTTGCTCCAGTGTGTCATTTAGAAGCTTTATTTCCTTGTTGATCTTTTGCTTAGATGATCTGTCCATTTCGGTGAGGGGGGGTATTAAAGTCCTCTACTATCATTGTATTATTGTTGGTGTGTTTCTTTGACTTTGTTATTAATTGGTTTATATAATTGTCTGCTCCCATGTTAGGGGCATAGATATTTACAATTGTTAGATCTTCTTGTTGGACAGTCCCTTTAATTATGATATAGTGTCCTTCTTCATCTCTAATAGTCTTTCCCTTAAAATCTACTTTATCTAAGGATTGCCACCCTAGCTTTCTTTGGATGTCCATTAGCATGGTAAATTGTTTTCCACCCCCTCACTTTAAATCTGGAGGTGTCTTTAGTTCTAAGATGAGTTTCTTATAGACAGCATATTGATGCGTCTTTTTTTTTCTTTTTTCCATTCTGATACTCTGTGTCTTTTGATTGGGGCTTTTAGCCCATTTACATTCAGGGTAATTGTTGACAGATATTAATTTAGTGCCATTTTATTGCCTGTTAGGTGTCTGTTAACTGTACATTGTCTCTGTTCCTTCCTGGTCTGTTAGGCTCTCTCTTTGCTTAGAGGACCCCTTTCAGCATTTCCTGTAGGGCTGGTTTGGTGTTTGCAAATTCTTTTGGTTTTTGTTTGTCCTGGAATCTTTTTATCTCTCCCTCTATTTTCAGTGACAGCCTAGCTGGATATAGTGTTCTTGGCTGCCTATTTTTCTCATTCAGTGCTCTGAATATATCCTGCCAGTCCTTTCTGGCCTGCCAGGTCTCTGTGGATAGGTCTGCTGTCAATGTAATATTTTTCCTTTGTATGTTACAGACTTCTTGTCCAGAGCTGCTTTCAGGATTTTCTCTTTGTCACTGAGACTTGTAAGTTTTACTATTAGGTGATGGTGTGTAGACCTATTTTTATTGATTTTGAGGGGGATTCTCTGTGCCTCCTGGATTTTGATGCTTGTTCCCTTTGCCAGATCAGGGAAATTCTCTACAGTTATTTTCTCCAATACACCTTCCACCCCTGTCTCTTTCTTCTTCTTCTGGGATCCCAATTATTCTAATATTGTTGCGTTTTATGGTATCACTTATCTCTCAAATTCTCCCCTCATGGTCCAGTAGTTGTCTCTCTTTTTCTCAGCTTCTTCATTCCTTGTCATTTGGTCTTCTATATCCCTTATTCTTTCTTCAGCCTCATTTTTTCTAGCAGTGAAAGCCTCCATTTTTAATTGTACCTCCTTAATAGCTTTTTCAATTTCAACTTGGTTAGATTTTATTTCTTTTATTTCTCCAGAAAGGGTTTTTATTTCTCCTGAAAGTGGTTCTGTAATATCTTTCATGCTTTTTTCAAGCCCAGCTAGCATCTTGATAATTGTCGTTTTGAACTCTATTTCCGACATATTACTAATATCCGCATTGACTAGGTCTCTAGCCATTGGGACTGTCTCTTCCTTTTTTTTGTGGTGAGTCTTTTCGCCTCGTCATTTTTTCAAGGTAAGAGTGGATGGGTGAGAGAGAACAGTTCTCTGTAATTCAGCTGTTTTCAATGATTGATTGACTAGGTCTTGGCTGGATATTCTCGCTGATCTTCTGGGGGAGGGGCCTGTTGCCGTGGTTCTCAATTGTCTTTGCCTGAGGCGGAATTGCACCGCCTTTGCCAGGGGATGGGCCAAGCACTTTGCTCAGTTTCGCTCCAGGGAGTCTTTGTTCCCTGAGCACTTTCTGTACAGCCCTGGAGGCCGGGAATGAAAATGGCGGCCTCCCAGTCTCTGGCCCAGAGGAACCCAGTGCTGGGTGCCACGCTCTTCCACATGCCCTCAGAGAAAAGCCGTTAATCACTCCGTCTCCCTTGTCTGCAGCCCGTGTTCTGTGCTCAGCTAGCCCATGGAGGAGTGCCTCTATCTGTGGTGCGTGGCCCCCTCTGGAGTCTCCAAAGCATCAGATTCCTGCTGCGTGCTCCCGCACGGCTCCTCCTGGAGGAGGAAGGAAGGGGTGTCTCCAGACCTGCCTCTTATGGGTCCCTGCTTGAATTGCAACAGTCTGACCATGTTTCAGTTCATATAGTCCAAGGTAAGCCTAAGTGAACATGGCTCCGTCTCTGCTGCTGGCTTCTCCGCCCCAATACCTCGGAGCTCTGCCACATTCGGGCTCCCCTGGTCCCTCATTGACCCCACGGGTCCTGAAACTACACTGTTCCCGTGAGGGCTGAACACCTGGTTAGCTTCCAGAGCGGTTTCCCTCAGCGGAGCAGACTAAAAGTTCTGGATTTTGTGCTCCGCGGCTCTGCAGCTGCTGGGAGCTGGCCCCTCCTCCCAGGTTCTTTCTTCCCATTGCCTCGGACTCACTTTTTCCACAAGTCCTACCTTTTGGAAAGTGGTCGATTTCTGCTCCTAGAATTGCTGTTCTTATTCTCTTCTCTCTCCTGTTGTGATTGATGACTTTTAGAGTGGTTTTAACATATCTAGCTGAACTTCCGGGTACCAACGCCTTCTCTGCCTCCTACGTCTCTGCCATCTTGCCCACTTCCCCTTGAATTCCTTGTTTCTATAGTTTGTCAGTTTCTGTTCTACTTCACTCTTGGGTTCTTTCTTCTTTTATAGATGCCCCCCCCCCTTAATATTTATTGTAGTGACAGCTTGGTGGTCACATACTCTTTTAAACCTCACTGGTCTTGGAAGCTCTTTATCTCTCTATCTGTTTAGAATGTCAGCCTTGCTAGATAAAGTATTCTTGGCTGCATGCTCTTCTCATTTAGTGCCCTGAATATGTCTTACCAGCCCTTTCTGGCTTGCCAGGTTTTTGTGGACAGGTCTGATGTTGTTCTGATGGGTCTTCCTCTGTATGTAAGGAATCTCTTCCCCCTAGTTTCCCTCAGGACCTCTTGTCTTAAATTATAATTTGCAAATTTTATAATTATGTGTCTGAATGTCTTTCTAGGCTCATTGATTTTGGGGATGTTCTTTCTGCCTCTAGGATGTGAACATTTGCTCCATTCACCAGATTGGGGAAATTTTCATCCAGAATTTGTTTAGCTATATCTTCTAGTCTTCTGTGTTTCTCCAGCCCCTCAGGTATTCCAGTAATTCTGATATTGGAACGTTTCTTGGTATCATTTATTTCCCTAGTTCTGTTCTTATGGTTCCTGAGCAGTTTGTTCCAGCCTTCCTCCTGACCTTTCTTCTCTACTATCTTGTCCTCTAGATCACTAATTCTATGCTCTTTCTCATTTACCCTAGCTGTTAAACTATTTTGATTAGATTGGATCTCAATGATAACGTTTTTAACATCTGCCATACTGTTTCTCAACTCCGCCCTTAGAGATTCTATGTTTTCTATAATGTTTTTCTCCATCCTAGCCATTGCCTGGGTAATTGTTACCTGAGTTCCCTTTCTGATATATTGTTTATGTCCATATCCAATAGTTCTGAAGGAGAGAGTGTAGTCTCTGGGTTTTTCCTCTGTTAAGTGTTCCTCCTCCTAGTCATTTTGATGGGAAGTGGTTGAGGGGATGTATAGGTGAATACATCACCCATGATCCAGGCAAGGTGTACCCTGGAAGATTTCAGAGCAATTGGATTTCACCACCAAAAAGAAAGAAAAAAAGATAAAAAGAGAGAAAGAGAGAAAGAGGGAAAAAAAAATCCTAACCAAAATGAGTCCCCAAAATAAGATTTATGAAGCATATAAACAAACATGAACAAACATAAAGTCCAACAAAATTAAATGACAAGAAATAAAAGAAACCAGACAGAATGAACCCCAAGTATAAGATTCATATAATACCAGAATAAAAACAAATACACAGAAACACTGAAAGAAAGATAAGACGGAGGGTGGTTATAAATCCTCAATGCAGGATAGGAAGGTTGTTTTGGATCTTCCTGAGTATATTGCTGTATTAAGCCTCTAGTTGTAATGTTAAGTAGTTTAAAAAAAGAAATTAAAAGACCAAGAATCATGAGAACAAATCCAAAAGAAAGAAGTAGGAAAAACTTGTATCTATGAAATATATAGGTTTTAGGGCATTATCGGAAGCTTAATATATTGTTTTCCCCTGATGTTGGGGTTTTTCAGTTTTCCTGTGGTTATCATCCTCTTGTTTTTGGCTTGTCTTCTGGGGGAGGGACCTGCTGCCTTGTTTTCCAGTCAGTCTTGCTTGGTTTTAGTCACCCTGCTGGCTATTACAGGGCTTGGCTCTGTGGAAACCGATTTTTCAGGCTTTTGTTTTCTGAAAGTTTTTGTTCTTTTGAGTTTTTTTGTGCACTTTTTGGAGGGTCCGAGCAAAGAATCTGCCTGTCCCCACACCTCTGCCTCTGAAAGAAGCTTCAGTCTGCTCCCCTCTGGGTGTTCCAGAACACATAGACACCCCTCTGTAAACTCTGCTCACACCACAGCCTCCGACAGGTGGGTGTGTACTCCATCCACCGTCCCATTGGCCCCATGTGGTTCCCGTTTGCCTCTGCAACCCTGCACCACTAGCAATAAGCCGCAAGCAATTTTGGTCTGGGAAGCTCACTTTAGGTGGCCGCCATTGCTGGGACTGCTTTCTGGGTTCCCAGCCCTCCCCGGGTGTGGTCAGCTGGGTTCTCTTCAGCCTGTGTTGGGAATGCCCAGACCCTGGGGCTGGAGGAGTATGACCAAGGTCTTAGAGACTGCTGGCTAAGGTTCAAACCAAGCTCTCTTAGGCACTTGCGAGAGTGCACCCAGCCCACAAAGTGGTGCAAGCAGTGGAAATCTGCAGGCTCATGGACCATGAACAGGACCCCCCACTGGTCTCTTTTTGATGTGGGGGATTGCCCATAGTGGTGTCCTTCCTGGGAATGTGGGCTTAGGCCTGTGCCATTACTACCCACTTCTACTAGTTGCTCCTTAGGATCTTTTGCTCTTTTTGAGTGTTTTTAACCAGATTCTAAATTAATTCTGGTCCCCAACCACAGGGCACTTTTGTTTGGGGTATTAATTTCCTTGGGTCACTTCTGGTGACTCCTTCCCCCTTCTGTTTATCCTCCAATATAGGTCCGAGTGTTTCCGCTCCACTTTACCTCTCCACCACTGCCCTTTGCTCCTGTAGAGATCCAGAAGTGAATCATCTTACTTCTCATGCTGATTTCATGGGTGTTCAGCATGTTTGGTACATATTCGGCTCACTTTGGAGGACTGGTTGGATCAGGGTCTCTTACTTCTCTGCCATCTTGCCCCTCCTCCCAGTTTTGGTAATTTGTGTTTCTAGAATTTTATCCATTTCTTCAAGATTGATTTTTGGTGTATAAATTTTCATAATATTCTCTTATAATATTTTTGTATTTATGTGTTGTTGTTTGCTTTTTTCCTCTCTCATTTATGGTTTTACTTTTTCGTGTCTTTTTTCTTTTTTATAAGTCTGGCTAGAGCTTTATCAATTTTATTACTTTTTTCATTGAACCAGCTCCTGGTTTCATTGATCTCTTCTATTGTTTTTCTAGTTTCTATATCATTTATTTCTGCTCTATTCCTTCTTATTTCCATTCTTCTGATGGCTTTAAGGTTCATTTCTTGTTCTTTTTCTAGCCCTTTTAGATGTAAGGTTAAATTGTTTATTTGAAATTTTTCTTACTTCTTGATGTAGGCCTGTATTGGTACATCGGTACAGTCTTCCCTTTTAGGACCACTTTTGATGCATCTCAAAGGTTTTGTACCTTTGTGTTTTCCCTCTCATTTGTTGCCATGTATTTATGTATTTTTAGTTTCTTCTTTAATTTCCAAGTTGATCCATTCGTTCTTTAGTAGCGTGTTGTTGAACCTCTATGTATCTGTTGTCTTTTCTGACTTTTTCCTTGTGATTGGCTTCAAGTTTCATAGTGCTATGGTCAGATAATAAGCCAGTGTTTTTGTCTTGTTTTTGATTTCAGTTTTTTGTACTTGTTGAAGACTAATTTTTAACCTAGTGTGTAATCCATTCTGGAGACTGTCCCATGTGCACTCTAAAAGAATGCATATTCTACTGCTTTGGGATGAAATGTTGCAAATGTATCTGTTATGTCCATCTGGTTCAGTGTGCCATAGAAAGCCATTGTTTCCTCATTGATTTTCTGCTTAGGTGATCTAACCATTAATGTAAGTGGTGTGTTAAAGTACCATGCTATTATTGGATTATTATCAATGAGTTCATTTATATTTGTTGTTAATTGTTTTATATATTTGGTTACTCCCAATTTGGCAGCATAAACATTTACAATTGTTAGATATTCTTGTTGAGGACTTCCCTTTATTTTGATATAGTGCCCTTCTTCATCTCTTGTTGCAGTCTTTGGTTTAAAGTCTAATTTATCTCATATAAGTACTGCTACTCCAGATTTCTTTTGACATCCATTTGCATGATAAATATTTCTCCATCCCTTCACTTTCAGTATGCAGGTGCTTTGGTTTAAAATGAATCTGCTGTAGGCAGCATATAGATGGATCTTGTTTTTTCATCCTTTCTGACATCCTATAATTTTTGACTAGAGGGTTTTGTCCATTCACAACCAGAATAATTATTGATGGATATGTATTTAATACCATTTTATTACTAGTTTTGTCATTGATTCTGGAGATTTTCTCTGTTCCTTTCTAGTTTTTGTCACTTTTGGTCTTTCATTGCCACTCAGAGACCTCGTTAATGTTTTGTGCACAGCTGTTTTAGCAGTCTCAAATGTTTTTGGTTTTTGTTTGTCTGGGAAACATTTTACCTCTCTTATTCTGAATGATAGCCTTGCTGGATAGATTATTCTTGGTTGCAGATTGCCCCCCTTTGGCACATTGACTATATTATGCCACTTTCTTCTGGCTTGGCAAGTTTCTGTGGAGAGATCCACAGCTAACCCTATGGGTCTTCCCTTATAAGTTAAGCACTTCTTTTGTCTTGCTGATTTTAGGATTTTTTCTTTATCTCTAAAATTTGAAAATTTAACTAAATATGTCTTGATGCTGGCCTGCTTTTGTTGTTTTTGATGGGAGTTTCTGTTGCTTCTGGATTTGGATGTCTTTGTCTTCCCCCAGATTAGGGAAGTTTTCAGCTACTATTTCCTCAAATAAACCTTTTGCCCCTTTTTCTCTCTTCTTCTGGGACTCCTATGATATGATTGTTATTACATTTGATGGAGTTACTGAGTTCCTTAAGTCTAATTATGTGATTCATTGTTCTTTTTTCCCACTAAAGGGAAAGTATTTTAAGTCAAAAGTATCAAAAGCTATTGAAGGGATAAGTGGAAATTGTTATTAACCTGATTGATGGACATAATTTGCATGGCAAAGGAAAGAGGAGGTTCTAAATTGATGGGGTTGCATGAGCAAAGTGAGAGAGGCTGAGTTGTTAAAATATTAGTTATGATCATAACATTTTTAGAATTTTGTATTATCTTTTAAAATTGGTGATTCATTTAGAGCAGATTATCATAACCATTGACTGAATACACTGTTCTGTTTATTTAAGAGGTCAGGTGATGTAATAAAAATAGCATAATGTTGGAGTTAGAAAAGCTTTCACTGGGTATTTTGTATAAGACATATTATATTTAGAATCCAAAAACTTGGACTTATATTTTTCTGTAAATGGATAATTTTCACCATCAAAGTCAGAATTCACACAGATATAAGATAACCATAAATCCTGAAAAGCATAATCTAGTGGGCTATGAGTATACGTACTTGTTTGTATGACACATATATTAAGTTTAAGAGAAAAAGCAACATAGCAAATGAATTGGAAAAAATGGGCCACCCTTCTTTTATTTCTAACAATTATGGAAGATATTTCAAAAGTAAGAAGTATCAAAGAACATGCAGTAGAGAAGCAAACATTTAGCCTTATCTTCAACCACAAGCGTGACACATGAGTTAATAAGTGTAATTATCTGTACAGGCAATGCCCTCAGAAACAAAGCTTTCTTATATATCAGTTGCTTTTGCAAACCACTGCAGTGCTGCTAGGTTTTTTAGATGCATTGCTGCATGAATTCTAGGCCATAAAGAAAATCATAATCAATAGGGTGTCATAAATCTCTGTCACACCTGGAACTCAACTGTAGCAATTCTTTTATCATGAATCCAATCGTATGTTGTACACTTGCTACTGAGAATGTCAGCATGATTGAATCTTAAACATTCCAGCACATTTTTATCATTACTACCAGGTGTGGGTCTCACCTAAATGAATATATCTATAAACACTGAAGCAGCTTTGAGGTCACAAATTTGATTACCCAGGTGAATTCCTAGTTCTCTTTATTATAGAACACCTGTACTTTATCTTCTAAAGTAGTGGTTGGGCTGTATTTTATAATCCAACTGGGATGGTCAGGCTTCCTCTCTCAAATTATTTTTTTTTAATTTATTGATGTTAAAACAAATACAAACAATGACATTTTTTTTGGTTAAGTAGATCCTATTTATTTACTTGTTTATTTATAATACATTTTAATACAAGGGCTACAGTTAAAGAATGTGACACTAACAGGTTTATGGTATCTTGATTAATACAACTTGGCTAGGGAAACATGACTGTGGTTTTTGGACTTCTGAAATGCATTGTACTCATTTGTAAAGGACAGCTAAACTGTATTCCTCTAAACTGTCAGAAGAACTAAAAAATGAACGACTACGATGTAGTTAATCCAAAATGAGCTCAATAATGCAAACACAATGTTTACTTTCTATGGTGCTTTTCTCCCAATTCATCAGACCAAAGAATTTTGCATATAACTAAGGCAAAAATCAAACCAAATTAAATAACTACACTTATTGAGGTATGTTAAATACCTTTAGTTTTATTTATCTATTCACTTTTTAAAATATTTTGGTAGATATTATTGGCTTAATATGGAATAGAGCCTCAAAATTCCCTTTGGATTATTTATGAAGCTAACAATAATACCAGTCCAATATGCAAATAACTCCCCTCTGACTTCTTTCTTAAAGAACTCAGCTTGGACATGTTTACCCTCAGTTGGTATTACTGACTATAGACCACAATTTTAAACAGGTTGTGGGCTTTTAATATGGATTTTCACAAAGTTCTCTTACTCAACAATACTTGAATTTTGTACATTAAAACGTCAAATAGTTTATATGATGGCCAAAAGAAGAGGGGCTCCAATATTTGGTCCTCAAGCCAAATATTACAAAAGTTCACCATTTCTTATATGAAAATAACAAAATTTCAGATGCTAGCACAGAGAACAATCTATGTAGGAGTAACAGAGACATTTAAGAGACATTTATTTTTCTTATAAATATGATCAGTATGAATCAATAGGTTAGAAAAATGTTATTCTAAATCCTAAACATGTTTCATTCAACTGCATTTATTTCTAGGAATATAATTATTTACTTCTGAATTTATTTCTTCTAAACTATTTATGTTGCTTCTAATACCAGACTAATGAAGTAAAATAAAAATATTGTCTTGTGTAAAATCGTAATGTTAATGATTTAAAAGAGAAACAGAATGCAACATCATCACTGTGGAGTTCAGTTTTTAGGTAGATTACTGTTCCTCCATGACAGGCTTCACCTTGAGTCAGAGAGAGACAGGCCTAAGGGCATGGGCGTGAAAACTATTCCTGGAATTTAGCTTCCCTGTGTGATGCCCAGCCCCTGAGTTGTTCAAATGCTCCAATGAAATGCATAGATTTAGGTAATTGCCATATAGGGAATAAGGAACTCACCTACGTGTGTAGAGACGTGTATAGTGACGTATGTGCTTGCACACTTGTGCATAAAAATGCTGCAGAGGAGAGAGGCGGGGCTTCTTGCCCTAGCACTGCATTGCATCTTGTGTGCCGGTGGGAGCCCCAGCTAGCTGGAAATAAACCCTCGTGCTCTTGCATCCAGCCTGCCTTTTTGTGGGTTCTTTTGGGAGGGTCTCGATCCGGACTTAACAATCACAATATATGATTTAAACATGTCTGAAATATCACTAATTAAGTCCATATCAACTTAACATAGAACATGTGCTACAGGGGCGCCTGGGTGGCTCAGT
>CM053612.1:49070162-49108307 GCA_028646535.1 Procyon lotor
AAAGCTTTTGCACAGCAAAGGAAACAGTCAACAAAATCAAAAGACAACTGACAGAATGGGAGAAGATATTCACAAATGACATATCAGATAAAGGGCTGGTATCCAAAATCTATGAAGAACTTCTCAAACTCAACACCCAAAGTACACGTAATCCAATCAAGAAATGGGCAGAAGATAGGAACAGATATTTCTGCAAAGATGACATCCAAATGACCCACATGAAAAAGTGCTCCACATCACTCAGCATCAGAGAAATACAAATCAAAACCACAGTGAGATACCACCTCAAACCAGTCAGAATGGCTAAAATTAGCAAGTCAGGAAACGACAGATGTTTGCAAGGATGCGGAGAAAGGGGAACCCTCCTACACTGTTGGTGGGAATGCAGGCTGGTATAGCCACTCTGGAAAACAGTATGGAGGTTCCTCAAAAAGTTGAAAATAGAGCTCCCCTACGACCCAGCAATCACACTATTGGGCATTTACCCTAAAGATACAAACGTTGTGATCCAAAGGGGCACATGCACCTGAATGTTTATAGCAGCAATGTCCACGATAGCCAAACTATGGAAAGACCCTAGATGTCCATCAACAGATGAATGGATAAAAAAGTTGTGGTATATATATACGATTGAATACTATGCAGCCATCAAGAGAAATGAAATCTGGCCATTTGCAATGATGTGGATGGAAATGGAGGGTATTATGCTAAGTGAAATAAGTCAGTCAGAGAAAGACAAGTATCACATGATCTCTCTGATATGAAGAACTTGAGAGGCAATGTGGGGTTTGTGGGGGGTTGGGGGAGAGAAATGAAACAGGAGAGGATGGGGAGGGAGACAAACCATAAGAGACATCTAGACTCATGGAACGAACTAAGGGTGGCTGGGAAGCGGTGGGGGTAGGGATAGGGTGGCTGGGTTTTGGACATTGGGGAAGGTATGTGCTATATTAGGTGCTGTGAAATGTGTAAGCCTGACGATTCACAGACATGTACCCTGGGGCAAATAATACATTATATGTTAATAAAAAAAAACGAAAAAATAAAATAAAATGTTAATCAGCAAAAAAAAGAAAAGAAAGAAAATTGAAGTATTTATTGGGTATCTTATATGGAAAACTGAAGTAATATGGGTTTGAAGGAAAAGGGGTCGATGCGGGCTTTGCTAGCTTTGTGCTAGACACTAGATGGAGTACATAAGAAATTATGTTTTTGAGGTCCAGTGTAATTGTTTTACATTACTGCACCAGTCCCCTTAGGCTACTCAGTACTATTAATAATAATAAAATGATACATTGATTGCTTATTATGTGGCAGGCCTAGTCTAGTCATTTCATATGAATTCTCTCATTCAATTCTAAAAAAAAATAATGTAAATGGAAGGTACAACTACAAGTTTCATTTACAGATGAGTCAAACATCACACAGAAAAGTTAAGTGATTTGCCCAGGGTCATACAGCTAATAGCAGGATTTTGAATCCAGGAATTTTATTCCAGAACCCACACTCTTAGTCTCTATAGTCTACTTATATTTAACTTTCTTTAAACAAACTATAATTTTTTTTTGGTTTATGAATTTTGCAAAATCCATTTTCTTTTCTTTGAATGCCCATCCTAACAATGTCGTCCTATAGAGAAATAAAATGGTTTCTTTGAGGCTTATCTTAAAATTGACAATTTTTACGTACTTGATTGATATCACATCCCTCCTTTGCTTTTATGATTACAGTGCAAAACTGTAGCTTGGATATAACTTTTCTTAATTTCTTCTTAAAATTAGAATATGAGTTATAAAGTAATTGTAAGTACAAAATGAAGAAATATATCTGAAACTTTGATACATAGTAAGCTATAAGCAATTAATAAAGCATTTTGGCTATTTGTTTGATATTTAAGATAGCTATGCATTAAAGTTGTACATAAATACATACACATACATTTCCACCTCCCACATGTTTATAAATTCCTACTAGGTAGAAATTGGGAAGTTTTCCTCCCTCTATGAGTCCTAATGCAACTATTTTCGCATAATAAGTGTTTAATAATGGCTGAATTAAATTACAGGTTAAAACAAATTTGAATGATTATGGAGGAGTAGTGGGAATAAAATCTGATAGTATTCAAGCCTACTGAAAAATACAGTAACATATAATTTCAATAGTAGAAACTACCAACATATACTTTCTATTAGAAGAAATAAAAAATATTTTCAATTATCAATAATCTCATTATTTTCTATGGAAAAAGATACTTTCAGGAACAAAAATATGTTCAAATGCCATGTATATTCATATTGTTGGATTTGTATAAATAAACTTTTCTTTCTCATAAAAATTTTTTTCCTGTGGCTGATGTCGAAGAGGTTACTGCCTATGTTCTCCTTTAGGATTTTGATAGATTCCTGCCTCATGTTGAGGTTTTTTATCCATTTCGAGTTTATCTTCATGTATTCTGTAAGAGAATGGTCAAGTTTCATTCTTCTATATATAGTTGTCCAATTTTCCCAGCACCATTTATGGAAGAGACTTTCTTTTTTCCACTGGATATTTTTTCCTGTTTTGTCAAAGACTATTTGACCATAGAGTTGCAGGTCCATATCTGGGCTGTCTATTCTGTTGCACTGGTCCATGTGTCTGTTTTTGTGCCAGTACCATGCTGTCTTGGTAATCACTGTTTGAAGTAAAGCTTGAAATCAGGCAATGTGATGCACCCAGCTTGGTTTTTCTTTTTTCAGGACATGTCTCCAAAGGCAAAGGAAACAAAAGCAAAAATGAACTTTTGGGACTTCATCAAGATAAAAAGCTTCTGCGCAGTGAAGGAAACAGTCAATAAAACAAACAGACAACCCACAGAATGGGTGAAGATATTCGCAAATGACACTACAGACAAAGGTTTGATATCTAAGATTTATAAAGAACTCCTCGAACTCAACACTCATCAACTGATAATCACATCAAAAAATGGGTAGAAGACATGAACAGACACTTCTCCAAAGAAGACATACAATTGGCTAAGAGACACATGAAAAAATGTTCCTTATCTTTAGCCTTAAGGGAGATTCAAATCAAAACCACATTGAGATACCACCTTACACCAGTTAGAATGGCCAAAATCATCAAGACAGTAAACAACAAATGTTGGAGAGGGTGTGGAGAAAGGGGAACCCTCTTCCACTCTTGGTGGGATTGCAATCTGGTGCAGCCACTTTGGAAAACAGTGTGGAGATTCCTCAAGAAGTTGAAAATAGAGCTACCCTATGACCTTGCTATTGTACTACTGGGTATTTACCCCAAAGAAACAGATGCATTACAAAGTAGGGCCACATGTATCCCAATATTCATAGTAGCAATGGCCATAATCGCCAAACTGTGGAAAGAACCAAATGCCCTTCAACAGATGAATGGATAAAGAAGATATGGTCCATATATACAATGGAATATTATACCTCCATTAGAATGGATGAATATCCAACTTTTGTATCAACATGGATGGGACTGGAAGAGATTATGTGGAGTGAAATAAGTCAAGCGGAGAGAATCAATTACCTTATGGTCTCACTTACATGCTGAGCATAAAGAAAAACATGGAGGGCATTGTGAGAAGGAAGGTAAGGGAGAATGGGGGGAAATCATAGGCGGTGATGAACCATGAGAGACTGTGGACTCTAAGCAACAAAGTGAGCATTTTGGAGAGGTGGGGGTGGGGGTTTGGGTGCGACTAGTGGTGGGTATTGATGAGGGCATGTATTGTGTGGAGCACTGGGTGTGGTGCATGAACAATTATTCCTGTAACACTGAAAAAATAAACATATTTGGGGAGAAAAAAATTAAAAAAAAATTTCTGTCCTAATAAGCTATTTCTCAAGAGGCCTTAAAAACCTTGTTAAAAAAATAAAACATTCTGTAGCTAAGTCATGGTTATGTAAATTATTTTCTGATCTGGGTCTTTGAAAAACTGATTTTCAGGATTCCATCATTATCCTTACCATTGTTGTTTCAATCAGTCACATGTAGGTTGATCACATAACAGCTGGGTATAACTGGGACTGATTGATATAATACTGATTATTATGTAACCTAATGATTAAATATAACTGACCTTTCAGTACACAAGTTACTCTTGGCAAACGACCTTTTGACATTTAGGAATGAAAAATACATACATATAGACTGATTTTGGTTACTTTAGCTTGCTATGCAAAAATAACCTTTGTCCCAGTTTGAGATAATCCTTTCAAGTAAAGTATGGTTATCATTTTTGGCTTCTTTTTAACTTACTTATTTGCTTCTTAGAATTAAATTTACTTAATTTGTAAGATAATAATTAGGAAAACAAAAAAGGATCATATAATTTTGTGGCTCCTCAGTGGCTCAGTGGTTAAGTGTCTGCGTTCAGCTCAGGTCATGATCTCAGAGTCCTAGGATCAAGCCCCATGTCAGGCTCCCTGCTCAGTGAGGAGTCTACTTCTACCCCTCCCTCTGCCCTGCCCCTTGCCCCCTGCTCATGGGAGTGCTCACTCTCTCTGTGTCTCAAGTAAATAAATAAAATCTTTTTAAAAAATCACAAAATGAGTTCAGTGAGTCAATTTTTTAAATTTAAATTTTGTTAATTACCATACAGTTAAATATTGGTCTCTGGAGTAGAATTCAGTTATTCTTCACTTACATACAACACCCAGTGCTCATCACAAGTGCCGTCTTTAATAGGCATCCCCCATCAAGCCCATCCCCCATCCACCTCCCTCCATCAACCCTCGTTTGTTCTCTTTCATTAAGAGTCACTTATGACTGGGGCACGTAGGTGGCTTAGTTGGTTAAGAGTTTGCCTTTGGCTCAGGTCATGATCCCAGAGTCCTGGGATCCAGTGCTGTTTTGGACTCTCTCCCTGTGTTGCTCTCCCTGCTTGTGCTTTATCTCTTTCTCAAATAAATAAATGAATTTTTTTAAAAAGTATTCACGACTTATTTACCTCTCTCCTTTTTTCTCCCCTTCCCATATGTTCATCTGTTTTCTTTCTTAAATTTTATATGAGTGAGATCATATGGTATTTGTGTTTCTCTGACTGACTTATTTCACTTAGCCTAATATACTCTAACTCCACCCACATCATTGCCAGTGGCAAAATTTCATTCTTTTTGATGGCTGCATAATATACTGCTATAAACATCAGAGTGTATATACTCCTTTGAATCTGTATTTTTGTATCCTTTGGGTAGTACCTAGTAGTGCAATGCTGGGTGGTAAGGATCATAGGGTACTTTTATTTTTAACTTTTTGAGGAACCTCCATACTGTTCTCCAGAGTGGCTGTATCAGTTTGCATTCCTACCAACAGTGCAAGAGGGTTCTCCTTTCTCCACATCCTCACCAACACCTGTTGTTTCTTATGTTAATTTTAGCCATTCTGACAAGTGAGAGGTGGTATCTCATCATGGTTTTGATTTATATTTCCCTGATGATGAGTGGTGTGAAGCATCTTTTCATGTGTCTGTTAGCCATCTGGATGTCTTCTTTGGAGAAATGTCTATTCATGTCTTCTGCCCATTTCTTTTTTTTCTTTTTCTTTTTCTTTTCTTTTTCCTGCCCATTTCTTAACTGGATTATTTTTTAGGGAGTGTTGAGTTTGGAAAGTTCTTTATATATTTTGTATACTAGCTCTTTCTCAGATAGGTTGTTTGCAGATACCTTCTCCCATTCTCTAAGCTGCCTTTTAGTTTTGTTGATTGTTTCCTTCACTGTGGAGAAGTTTTTATCTTGATGCAGTCCCAATAGTTCATTTTTCCTTTTGTTTTTCTTGCCTACTGTGATGTCTAAGGACTCAAATTTGAGCCTCAGAAGAAAACTCTTTTGAAGCAGTGAAAAGGATTTTGATTATTATCCAGGGAATCATTAGCTGCTTATACTTTTTTTTCTGGTTTGAACTTTAAATAGAAATGATTACCACTGAGCTTAACAATGGTATATATTATAATTTTACAATTCAAATTCAATAAAATGTATTAAGTAGTAGAATGTATATATAAAATAATGCTAGATTATGATATTTAATTGCCTATAGAATACAGCTAGCACCCAGGAGGCTAATTTCTTGCATTAGTTGGCCAGGTCAGCTGCTTAAAAAATGCAAATTGTAGAACTACTGGTAGATTACATTACACCATTTAAATAAACAGTAGTAATTTGTCAATGTCATCTTAGTTTAAATATATCCTTTTGAAACACCAGGAAACAGTAATTCCAACTAAACTGACCTTTTCTGTTTTATAATGTGATGACCTGAATCTTCTTGTTCTTAGTAGAGAATGTTTATACGCCCTTTATAAATTCTTGTTAAAAATTTTTTGAAAAGGGAAATAAGTAAACTGGAATCAATGAAGAGTTTGTTGATAAATTCCAAACTATTTAAATGAAGAAAATGATGGATTGCTGAGGTACGGCCTAACAATTGGGTGAAAAGCAAACTTTTAAGGTTGTTTTGGTAATTCACATAACATCACTCTGAAAGGTACTCTAATCAAAGCCATACATATCCCACAAATCAATGTGTATTTTCTGGTCAAAGTGCTTTTATTATGTTTAGTTTTGTTTTTATTTTTCACTATTGTCTAATGATTCTACTGTTGATACCCTTGATTGGAATTTCAGTGTACTTATTCAGTTCATTTATTATGACCATATAAAATAATGGTATAAAAAGATCAAGGAAACAGAGGGTTTGGGGAGTTGACCTT
This sequence comes from Procyon lotor, assembly GCA_028646535.1. Taxonomy (NCBI): domain Eukaryota; kingdom Metazoa; phylum Chordata; class Mammalia; order Carnivora; family Procyonidae; genus Procyon; species Procyon lotor. Next base: position 49,076,893 of record CM053612.1, read on the forward strand.
AAACAGAGAGGTCAAATTAAATAGATTGGGATTCTTTAATCTGGAAGGATGAGTGATGATAAGGAAAGTGATCAAAATCCACACACCTACAAAGGCAGAGAAGACAAAAAAAAAAAAAAAAACAAATACAACCAGATTTCCCATACCAAATTCTGCTAAAGTAGAATGAAAGGGCTTCCTTACTGTTTGAAAATGAGTATTTAATGATAATGAAAATAAATATTATTTTACTTCATATAATAAATTTTATGAGACCCATCATCTTGAGAGATAGTCATAGGCTAATAAAATCTACAAAGAAATTTTAGTTAACAAATTATGCCCAGTAATCAGGAATCAATGGCTCAAGGCTTGGTTTTATTTATTCCTTCAGCATGTATTTTCCAGCTGCTTTCTTTGTATTAGGTTTTACATATAATACTATAATTAAAATATCTGGTAACTTCTTGGAACTTACTATCCAATTGGGGGGTCAGACCGTTAACAAAGAGTCACCCAGTTAATGTATATTAATAATTTTAAATTGTTTTAAATCTTTGGAAGAAAATGTGCAAGTGTTTGTATCTATGAGAGAATAAAGTAACAATGATGAGTTAGACCTGAGGGTCGAGGATGAGTTAAAAAAGGCCTCTCTGAGAAAATAATGTTTAAGCTGAAACTTGAAAGATGAGTAGAAGTAATTTAAGCAGAGTGGGCAGGGAATTCAGGTACTAGAAAATATGTGTAAAGTCCTAAGATGAAAAAAAGTTAGTGTTTCAGTGGGCTTAAAAGAAGACCACTGTAACTTGAAGTTAATCCAGGACAGTGGGGGAAGAAAAATGACAGGAGGATGCAGAAATGGTCTTGGTTAATTCAGATAAGTTCTTTAATCACTTTATTTCTTCCCCCAAATATGTTTATTTTATTTTTTCAGTGTTACAAGATTAATTGTTCATGCACCACACCCAGTGCTCGATGCAATACAGTTCTTTAATTACTTTAAAACTCAAGTTTTTCCATTAATAAAAATGGAATAACAATCGTACTTACCACTCACAATTGTTTTTAAGAAGTGAATTAAATTATGTATGTGAAACACTTAGAATATGTGCTAAATGAGTGCTCAGAATATGTTAGCTTTATCTATTATTATTATTTGAGAAGAAATGCAGCCTAATGATTACATCTTATAATAATGCTCAAGTGGAAAGGAATTTGGCTCTACCTTAGATAATATTAGACAAATCATTTAACCTCTTATAAACTCAGTTTTCTCATCTATAACATAAGGTTATTAATACTATCTACCTTATGGAAGTTGTTTTGAGGCTGAATTTAGATAAAAGTATCCTGGCATATAGTAAGTACCAAATAAATGTTATACATTATGGTAAACCAGTAGCCAACTGAAAAAATTTAGGGAACATTCCTAACTTGAGATCTGTATCAACTTTGCCCTTCAACACAATATTCCTTTACTCTCAGCTTAAGAAAAAAATCATGGAGCTAACTTATTTGGCCTTTATCAGGGATAAGGAGGGAAATATATTGGAGGTGTCTAGACAGATGCCACTGATAATTGTATAAGTTCCCTCTTCATCCAGCTATTAATTCATTCAATCATTCACCATTACTAAGCACCTGCTATGTGGCAAGCTCTGAGTTAACTTCTGGGGATACTGAAACAAATAAGATGTAGTCTGTGCCCTCAAGGAGTTCATATCATAAACACCTTAACACTGTATAGGCAGCAAATGTGGGAGTGTATAGTTATACCAGGGAACATGGCCAGGAACATTTCATTGAACTTGTGGGAAATTTTGTCATGGTATGGGGTGTGGTATCACTTAATTTAATTTAAATTCTGGCCTTTGTCCTAAACTTCAGAGAAGTTTTACATGCCATTCAGGGAATTCCAGTGTGACTGAGGAGAAGGCAGCTCAAAGCCACCATTCCAGTACAACATGGTTGTCAGAGAATGGAGAAACCATAGTATTTACCGATAGCTGTGGAAGAAGTAATTGACTAACAACTGTCTTATCTAGCTTTATGACTAAGAGTATATTAACCTCTTTTTATCTCAGCCTTCTGTTATGAAAATGGAAGTATTGATAATAGCAATACCTTATAGGATTGCTGTAATGATTGAATAATATAATGCAATAGTTCTCTATCCAGGTTGTGTAAAAAGGACTCCTAAGTACCTTTTAAAAAAGTGTTGGTGACTGGGGCACCTGGGTGGCCTTCGGCTCAGGTCGTGATCCCCGGGTCCTGGGCTTGAGCCCTGCATCGGGTTCCCTGCTCGGCAGGAAGCCTGCTTCTCCCGCTGCCATTCCCTCTGCTTGTGTTCCCTCTCTCGCTGTGTTTCTCTTTGTCAAATAAATAAAATCTTAAAAAAGATAAAAAATAAAAAATGTTGGTGACTACTACCCATTTGAAGAGATTTTTATTTAGCATAGATGGAGTCTGAACACACTTTATAAAAGCTTCCCATGTGACTCTAATGGGTAGCCAGTATTGACATACCCTGAAGTAATGCACATAAATATTTTTAGTACAGAACTTGACACATACTATATGTGTTAGGTGACATTAAATATTATTTTAAGTGCTATTGTTTATATTATTGTTGTTATATTTATTTATATTTTACTTGATTAGTTTCCTTAGAAGATTATCAGTTCTTAAAATCTCAAAGTATTTTCTAATTTCCAATGTAATTTATCCCCCAACCTACGGACTTTTAAGAAGTATATTGCTTCATATACAGTGATACAGGGATTTTCTATTTTTTTCTTATTGACTCTTGCTTAATTGTTCTATAGTTAAAGGGCATATTTTGTATGATTTTTATACATTGAAATTAGTGAATACTTTCTTTAATATCCATATATGATCAAATTTTTCAGTTGATGAATACAGAATTAATTATATATAACCTACGTGGGTTTTTTTTATGTAATTCAATTCTTCTGCATACTTATAGATTTTGGTATGATTGTTTTATCAGTTACAAACAGAAATGTGTTATTTTTTATTTTTTAAAAATGCATCTTCTTGAAAAAAATATATATCCTGGTTTTTTTTCCCTCCCAAATATGTTTATTTTTTCAGTGTTACAAGATTAATTGTTCATGCACCACACCCAGTGCTCCATACAATACATACCCTCCTCAATACCCACCACCAGGCTCTCCCAACCCACAACCACCCCAAAAACCCTCAATTTGTTGCTCAGAGTCCACAGTCTCTCATGGATCATCACCCCCTCTGACTTCCTCCCTTTCACTCTTGCTTGCCTTCTCACAAAGCCCTCCATGTTTTTCCTTATGTTCCACACGTGAAACCATAAGATAATTGGCTCTCTCTGCTTGACTTATTTCACTCTGCATAATCTCTTCCAGTCCCGTCCATGTTGATACAAAAGTTGGATATTCGTCATTTCTGGTGGAGGCATAATATTCCATTGTATATAAGGACCATATCTTCTTTACCAATTCATCTGTTGAAGGGCACTTGGTTCTTTCCAAAGTTTGGCGATTATGGCCATTGCCACTATGAACATTGGGATAGATGTGGTTCTTCTTTGTACTGCATCTGCTTCTTTGGGGTAAATACCCAGTAGTGCAATGGAAGGGTCATGGGATAGCTCTATTTTTTTATTTCTTGAAGAATCTCCATGCTGTTTTCCAAAGTGGCTGCACCAGCTTACAATCCCAACAGTGTAAGTGGGTTCCCCTTTCTCCACATTCTCTCCAACATTTGTTGTTTACTGTCCTGTTGATTTTGGCTATTCTAACTGGTATAAGGTGGTATCTCAGTGTGGTTTTGAATTGAATCTCCCTGATGGCTAAAGATGATGAACATTTTTTCATGTGTCTGTTAGCCAATTGTATGTCTTCTTTGGAGAAGTGTCTGTTCATGTCTTCTGCCCATCTTTTAATGTGATTATCAGTTTTGTGAGTGTTGAGCTTGAGGAGTTCTTTATATAACTTAAGTATCAGACCTTTGTCTGTAATGTCATTTGCGAATAACTTCTCCCATTCTGTGGGTTGCCTGTTTGTTTTGTTGACTGTTTCCTTCACTGCGCAGAAGCTTTTTATTTTGATGAAGTCCCAAAAGTTCATTTTCACTTTTGTTTCCATTGTCTTTGGAGACATGTCCTGAAAGAAGATGCTGTGGCTGATGTAAGAGGTTACTGCCTATCATCTTCTCTAGGTTTTTGATAGACTCCTGCCTCACGTTGAGGTATTTTATCCATTTCGAGTTTATCTTTGTGTATTGTGTAAGATAATGGTCAAGTTTCATTCTTCTACATAGAGCTGTCCAATTTTCCCAGCACCATTTATGGAAGAGACTGTCTTTTTTCCGCTGGATATTTTTTCCTGTTTTGTCAAAGATTATTTGACCATAGAGTTGCGGGTCCATATCAGTTCTCTCTATTCTCTTCCACTGGTCTATGTGTCTGTTTTTGTGCCAGTACCATGCTGTCTTGGTGATCAGAGCTTTGTAGTAGAGCTTGAAATCAGACATTGTGATTCCGCCAGGTTTGTTTTGCTTTTTCAAACTTTCCTTAGCAATTCGGTGTCTTTTCTGGTTCCATACAAATTTTAGGATGTTTCTTCCAGCCCTTTGAAGAAAACTGGTGAAATTTTGATTGGGATGGCATTGAAATTATACATTGCTCTAGGCAGTATGGACATATTAACAATGTTTATTCTTCCAATCCAAGAACATGGAATGGTTTCCACCTTTTTCTGTCTTCTTCAATTTCTTTCATGAGTGTTCTGTAGTTCCTTGAGTACAGATCTTTTACCTCTTGGTTAAGTTTATTCCCAGGTATCTTATGGTTCTTGGTGCTACAGTAAATGGAATCGATTCTCTAATTTCCCTTTCCACATTTTCATTGTTAGTGTATAGGAAAGCAACTGATTTCTGGGCATTGATTTTTGTATCCTGCCACATTACTGAATTGCTGTATGAGTTCTAGAAGTTTGGGGGTGGAGTCTTTTGAGTTTTCCATATAAAGTATCATGTCATCTGCGAAGAGAGAGAGTTTGATTTCTTCACTGCCAATTTGAATACTTTTTATATCTTTTTGTTCTCTGATTGCTGTCACTAGGACTTCTAGCATTGTGTTGAACAAAAGTGGTGAGAGTGGGCATCCTTGTCGGGTTCCTGATCTCAAAAAGAAGGCTGTCAGCTTTTCCACATTGAAAATGATATTTGCTCTGGGCTTTTCATAGCAAAAAAGACATTATGATGTTGAGGAATGTTCCTTCTATCCCTATACTTAGAAGAATTTTAATCAGGAACAGATGCTGTATTTTGTCATATGCTTTTTCTGCATCAATTGAGAGGTACCATGTGCTTCGTCTCTCTTTTCTTATTGATTTGTTCTATCATACTGATTGATTTGTGAATGTTGAACCACCCTTGCATCCCAGGGATAAAACCCACCTGGTCATGATGAATAATCTTTTTAATGTGCTGTTGGATCCTATTAGCTAGGATCTTGTTGAGAATCTTGGCATCTGTATTCATCAGGGATATTGGTCTGAAATTCTCCTTTTGGATGGGGTCTTTGCCTGGTTTGGAGATCAGGGTAATGCTGGCTTCATGGAGAGTCTGGCAGTTTTACTTCTGTTTCTATTTTTGAACCAGTTTCAGGAGAATAGGAATTATTTCTTCCTTGAAGGTTTGGTAGAATTCCCCAGGGAATCCGTCCAGTCCTGGACTCTTGTTTTTTGGGAGGTTTTTGATCACTGCTTCAATCTCATTACTAGATATTGGTCTATTCAGGTTGTCAGTTTCTTCCCGTTTCAGTCTTGGAAGACTATGGGTTTCCAGGAATGCATCCATTTCTTCTAGGTTGCTTAACTTATTGGCATATAGCTGTTGATAATAAGTTTTGATGACTGTTTCTATTTCCTTTGGATTAGTCATGATCTCTCCCCTTTCATTCATCATTTTGTTAATTTGGGTCCTCTCTCTTTTCTTTAGGACTAGTTTGGCCAGTAGCTTATCAATCTTATTGAATCTTTCAAAAAAACAACTTCTGGATTCGTTGCTATGTTCTACTGTATCTCTAGTTTATAACTCATTGATCTCTGCGTTGATCTTGATTATTTGCCTTTCTGTGTGTGGGGTTGGCTTAATTTGTTTTTGATTTTCCAGTTCTTTAAGGTATAAAGAGAGCTGGTGTATTTGAGATTTTTCAATTTTTTTAAGTGAGGCTTGGATGGCTATGCATTTCCTCTTTAGGACTGCCATGGCCATGTCCCATAGGTTTTGTATTGATGTGTCTTCATTCTCATTGATCTTCATGAATTGTTTAAGTTCATCTTTGATTTCCTGGTTGATCCCACCATTCTTGAGCAGGTTGGTCTTTAGCCTCCAAGTGTTTCAATTCCTTCCAAACTTCTTCTTGTGGTTGAGTTCCAGTTTTAAAGCATTGTGGTCTGAGAAAATGCAGGGAATCATCTCAAATTTTGGTATTGTTTGAGTCGTGATTTGTGACCCAGTATGGGGTCTATTCTGGTGAAAGCTCCATGTGTACTGGAGAAGAATGAGTATTCTGTTGTTTTGGGTGGAATGTTCAGTATATATCTATGAGGTCCATCGGATCCAATGTGTCATTCAAAACTCTTGTTTCTTTATTGATTTTCTGTTTACATGATCTGTCTGTTGCTGAGAGTAGCATGTTATGATCTCTTACTATTAGTGTATTCATTTCAATATGACTCTTTCTTTTGATTAACAGTTGGCTTATGTAGTTGGCTGCTCCTGTATTGGGGGCATAAATATTTACAATTATTAGAACTTCTTGGAAAATAGACTCTTTGAGGATGGTGTAGTGTCCTTCTGTATCTCTGACTACACTCTTTCACTGAAAATCTAATTTATCTGATATGAGAATCACTACCCCAGCTTTTTTTAAGGCCTGTTGGCATACAAGATGGCTCTCCATCCTTTCACTTTCAGTCTGGATGTATCTTTTGGCTCCAAATGTGTCTATGGTAGGCAGCATATGGATGATTCCTGCCACTTTATCCATTCGGCAACCCTGTGCCATTTTATGGGGGCATTTAGGCCATAAGCATTGAGAATGATTATTGAAAGAAAAGTGTTTATTGACATCATGTTGCCCATGTAGTCCTTGTTTCTATAGATTGTAAATTTCTGTTATAATCACTCATGAGATCTTTCTACTTTATAGAACCCCCTTTAATATTTCCTGGAATACCAGTTTGGTTGTCACATACTCTTTTAATCCTTGACGATCTTGGAAGCTCTTTATCTCTCCATCCATTTTGAATGTCAGCCTTGCTGGATAAAGTATTCTTGGCTGCATGTTCTTCTCATGTAGTGCCCTGAATACATCATGCCAGCCCTTTCTGGTTTCTGGCTTGCCATGTTTCTGTGGACAGGTCTGACGTTATTCTAATGGGTCTTGCTCCATATGTAAGGAATCTCTTCCCCCTAGCTGCCCTCAGGGCGTCTTGTTTAAAATTATAATTTGGAAATTTCACTATGATATGTCTTGCTGATTTTCTAGACTCGTTGATCTTGGCACATGTCCTTTCTGTCTCTAGGACACAAACACTTGTTCCATTCCCCAGACTGGGGAAATTTTCATTGATAATTTGGTCAGCTATATCTTCTAGTCTTCTGTCTTTCTCTAACCCCACTGGGATTCCAATAATTCTGATGTTGGAACGTTTCATGGTGTCATTTATTTCCCTAAGTCTCTTCTCATTATTCCTGAGAAATTTGCTCCAGCTCCACTCCTGATCTTTCTCCTCTACCAATTTATCATCTAGATCACTAATTCTATCCTCTCTGTCTCCACAACTCTAGCTGTTAGACTATTTAGATAGGATTGGATAGCATTGAGAGTGCTTCTTACATCAGCTATACTGGTTCTCATTTCTACCCTTAGAGATTCATGTTGTCATTAATGTTTTTCTCCATCCTAGCCATTGCCTGAATAATTGTCAGCCTGAATTACCTTTCTAACATACTGTTTATGTCCATGTCTAAGAGTTCTGAGGGAGACGGAGCAGTCTCTGTGTTTTTCCTCTGTTGGGTGTTCCTTTTCCTAGTCATTTTGATAAGAGGTGGATGAGAGGATGTATAGCTGGATATTTCACCCATGATCCAGGCACAGTGCACTCTGGAAGGTTTTGGAGCAACTGGGATTCACCACCAAAAAGAAAGAATAAGGATAAAAAAAGATAGAGAGAAAGAGAAAAAGAAGAAATCCCAGCTAGACTGTGCCCCCAAAATAAGATTTATAAGGTTTGTAGACCAACATGAGCAAACATATAGACTAACAAAAGTAAAATGACAAGAAATAAAAATGACAAGAAATAAAATATTAAAAATTAAATTTTTTTAATAAAAAAATAAATAAAAAATAAAAATAAAAATAAAGAACCTAGTCTGAATGAACCCAGGAATGAGATTTGTATTATACCAGAACAATAGCAAGTACGTAGAAACACTGACAGAAGTATAAGTTGGGAGGGTGGTTATAACTCCTTTTGGGCAAGGAAGTTTATTTCAGGTCTTCCTGGGTTTATCATTGTATTAAGCTTCTAGTTGTAATGTTAAAGAGTTTAAAAAAACAAAAACAAAACCAAAAAAAGACCAAGAAATATGAAAACTAGTGAAAGGAAAGAAAGAGAAAAAGAAAGAAAAAAACTTGTATCTATGAAATATACAGGTTTGAGGGTATTATCAGGCACTTAATATATTGATTTCCCCTGATGTTGGGGATTTAAAATTTTATAGGGATCCTATGGTTATAGTCTTTTTGTTTTTTTGACTTGTCTTCTGGGGGAGGGGCCTGGAGCATTGTTTTCCAGTCAATCTTGCTTGGGTTGAGTCACCCTTCCCCCCAATCAAGGGGTTGGGCTCTGTGGAAACCGGTTTCTCAGTGTTTCGCTTTCTGAAGGCTTTTGGCCTTTTGTAGCTTTTTCACCTTTTTGGAGAGTCCAAGCAAGGAATCTGCCTGTATGTACCCAGACTCTGTGTCATAGAGAAGCCTCAGTCTGCTCCCCTCTTGGTTGTCCAGAAGACACACTTCCCCTCCACAATATTCTGCTTACAGTGCAGTCTGTCTCAGGTGTTGTGTACTCAGCAGTTGGGTGACTCCTCCAATGTTCCCCTGATCTCTGGACTATAGGCTCCGGCAAAGTGTGGTCAGATTCCTGCCAGAAATTAGGCCGGCCGCCCACATTCTCTCCAGGGCTGGCTGGGAGCACGCAGACCTTGCCTCTGCAGGCCTAGAATGTCTTGTGGTCGGGGGTGCACAGTCCAGACAGCACTGTACACAGGGAAAAGCTGCTTGTTCCTGGACCACATCAGACTCTCTAAGGCCCTTGCAGGAGCACATGCGCCTCGCCCACAAAATGGTGTAAGGAGCTGAAAGCTGTAGGTTCTGGAGCCACAGGCTGGACCCCCCCCACCACCAGTCTCTCTTTGAGGTGAGTGGTGTCCTTCCTGGGAGTGTGGGTCCAGGCCCATGCCTGCGACCACCCCTTCTACTAGTTGCTCCTTAGAACCTTTTGCTCTTTTTAAGTGTTTTTAACCAGACTCTAAGTTATTGCTGCTCCCCAACCACACAGCACTTTCCTTTGGGCTATTACTGTCCTTGCACCACCTCTGTTGGCTCCCTCCCCCTTTTGTTTGTCCTCCGATATCAGTTGGAGTGTCCTCACTTTGCTTTACCTCTCCACTGCTGTCTTCTGCTCCTGTAGAGATCCAGAAGTGAAAAATCTTGCTCCTCAGGCTAACTTCATGGGTGTTCAGCGAGTTCTGGTAGATATCCATCTCACTTTAGGGGACAGGTTGCAACAGGATATCCTACTTCTCTGCCATCTTGCCCCCCCCATCCTGTTGTTTTAATGAGTTAAACATAAAGTTATCCCACATCCTTCCAAATATAGGTTTACAAAACCTTACATCTTCAAAAAATAAAATGTGACTTGAAAAATGCATTATACACAGGGTAGTTTCAATCAGTTAAGCACAGGGCTCTTCCCACATGCTTCTACACATAGTTTACAGCACATATTTATTAATGAAGAAAATGTTACTCAAAGACAGTTTATATACAATGTGGTTTTCATTAGTTAAACGTATGTCTCTTCCCATATCCTTCTACATATATGTATAGAAACTCATCTTACTGAAGGAAGATGTTACTTGAAAGACACATTATATGTAGTGCAGCTTCATTCTGTTAAGAAGAACTATTTTAATTTTTAATTTTTGTCATTTATTTGTTTCATCATAAGTGCTCTCTTTAATTCCCATCCCTTATTGTTCCTACTCTCTCCACCCATCTCTGCAACCATCAGTTTGGTCTCTGTAGTTAACATTCTGTTTCTCGGTTTGTCTCTCTTGTCTTTCTTTGCTCATGTGTTTTGTTTCTTAAACACCACATATGAGTGAAATCACGATATTTGTCTTTCTCTGACTGACTTATTTCAGTTAGCATTATGTTGTCTAGCTCCATCCCTGACTTTGCAAATGGCAAGATTTCATTCCTTTATGGTGGACTAATATTAATATTCGTATATATAATTTTAATAAATATTTAAATTAGTTGCATAAACATATATAAATAGAAATATATAAATATAATAATTATTTTGTCAATATATAATTTTATAAAATTATATAATATGTAACATAAAATTGTATATGTAATTATATATAATATACTATATATTATATATTTATATATAATATATTAAATGCATAAATAAAATAAAAATATATAAATTTAATGTATACTATTTATTATATATTTATATATAAAATTATATATATACTATGTATATTTATTAAATGTAATATATAATACTGTATAATATATATTGATGTATGCCATATATTATATATTCATATACAGAGATACAAATAATGTATATGAATATACATTATATATAATGTATTATTTACTATATATTACTATATTATTTACTATATATTACTCTATATATTGTATACTGTATTATCAATATATCAATTAGACTAATATATATACATCATCTATTGTTGGGCACTTGGGCTGCTTCTATAGTTTGGCTGCTATAAATAGTGCTGTAATAAATGTTAGGTGTATGTATCCTTTTGAATTAGTGTTTTGTATATTTGGGATAAATACCCAGCGGTATGAATCATAGAATAGATTTATTTTTAATATTTTTGAGAAAACTACTTTTTTCCACTATGGCTGTACTAATTTGCATTTTCAACAACAGTGCAAGAAGATTTGTATTTCTCCACATCCTTGCCAACACGTTTCATGTGCTGTTCGTTTTAGCCATTCTGACAGGTGTAAAGTGATATCTCATCATATTTTTGATTTGCTTTTCCCTGATGATGACTGAAATCGAGCATCTTTTCATGTGTCTGCTGGCCATCTGCATGTCTTCTTTTTTTTTTTAATTTAAATTCAAGTAACTGACATATAGTATATCATTAGTTTCAGATGTAGAGTTTAATAATTCATCAGTTGGATTTAACACCCAGCATTTATCACATCAGATGCCCTCTCTAATGCCCATCACATAATTACTCCATCCCCCCCCACCAAACTCTCCTCCAGCAGCCCTCAGTTTGTTTCCCATAATTGAGAGTCTCTTATGGTTTGTCTCCCTCTTTGATGACTGCCCATTCAGTTTTCCCTCCCTTACCCTAGGATCCTCTGTGCTGCTTCTTATATTCTAAAGTTGAGTGAAACCGTATAATTGTCTTTCTCTGATTGATTTATTTCCTCAGCATAATACCCTTCAATTCCATACATGTCAATGTAAATGGTAAGTAGTCATCCTTTCTGGTGGCTGAGTAATATTCCATTGTGATATATATATATATTCACATTTTCTTTATCTTTTATATATATATATATATATATATATATATATATATATGTGATATATATCACATTTTCTTTATCTTTTCATCTATTGTTGGACATCTGGGTGCTTTCCATAGTTTGGCTATTATGGACATTGCTGCTATGAACACTGGGGAGCATGTGCCCCTTCAAATCACTATTTTTTTATTCTTTGAATAAATGCCTAGAAGTGAAATTGTTGGGTTGTAGGTAGTTCTATTTTTAACTTTTTGAGGAACCTCCAAACTGTTTTCTAGAGTGGCTGCAGCAGTTTACATTCCCACTAACAGTGTAACAGGGTTCACCTTTCTCCACATCCTCACCAACATCTGCTGTTTCTTGAGTTGTTAATTTTGGCCATTCTAGCCAATGTGAGCTGGGATCTCATTGTGGTTTTGATTTGTATATCCCTGATACTAAGTGATATTGAGCAATTTTTCATGTCTGTTGGCCATTTGTATATCTTCTTTGGAGAAAGATGTCTTCTGTCCAATTTTTAATTGGATTATTTTTTGCATATTGAATTGTATCAGTTCTTTATATATTTTGTATACTACCTCTTTATCAGATACGTCATTTGCACATATCTTCTCCCACTCAGTATGTTGCCTTCAGTTTTGTTGATTATTTTCTTTGCTATGCAGAAACTGTTATTTTGTTGTAGGCCCAATAAGTTTTTTCTGTTTCTTTCCCTTCCTTCATGATACATATCTAGAAACACGTTCTTATGGCTTTAGTCAGAGAGATTACTGCCTGTGCTCTCTTCAAGGATTTTTTAGTAGTTTTCTGTCTCACATTTAGGTCTCTAGTCTATTTTGAGTTTATTTTTATGTATGATCTAAGAAACTGGTCCAGTGTCATTCTTTTGCAAGTAACTGTCCAGTTTTTCCAACACCATTTGTTGAAAAGGCTATCTTTTTACTTTTGTATATTCATTCCTACTTTCTTGAAGATCAATTGACCATATAATTGCGGGTTTATTTCTGGGTATTCTTTTTTTTTTTTTTCTGGGTATTCTGTCCTTTTCCATTGTTCCATGTGTCTATTTTTAAGCCGGTACACACTGTTTTAATTGCCACTTCTTTGAAGTATAATTCAAAATCTGGAATTATGTTACCTTTAGTTTGTTTCTCTTCTTCAAGATTGCTTTGGCTATTCAAGGCCTTTTTTGGTTCCACACAAATTTTATAATGTATTTTTTGCTACTTCTGTGAAAAATGTTGTTTGTATTTTGATAGAGATTGAATTAAATGCATAGATTGCTTTGGGTACTATAGACATTTTGACAATATTTGTTCTCTCAACCCATGGAATGGAATGTCTTCCCATTTTTTTTGTTTCATCTTGAATTTCTTTCATCAGTATTTTACAGTTTTCAGAGTACAGGTCTTTCACCTAATTGATGAAGTTTATTCCTAGATATTTTATTGTTTTTGGTGCAGTTGTAACTTGGATTCCTCTCTTAATTTCACTTTCTCTTGACTCATTTTTAGTTTATATGTAAGCAGCAGACTTCTGTACAATCATTTTGTATTTTATGAGTTTACTGAATTCATTTATCACTTCAAAAACATTATTAGTAGAGTTTTTAGGGTTTTCTTTTTTTCCCCAAATATGTTTATTTTATTTTTCAGTGTTACAAGATTTATTGTTCATGCACCACACCCAGTGCTCCATGCAATACACGCCCTCCTCAATACCCACCACCAGGCTCGCCCAAACCCGACTTCCCTCCCCTCCAAAACCCCTAGTTTGTTGCTCATAGTCTATGTATAGTGTCATGCCATCCTCATGTAGTGAGAATTTTACTTCTTCCTTGCCATTTTGGATGCCTTTTATTTATGTTTTCTAATTGCTGTGGCTAGGACTTCCAATATTATGCTGAATAAGTGGTGAGTAGACAATCTTTTCTTGTTCTTGACCTAGGAAGACAATCTCTCAGTTTTTCATCATAAGTATGATGATGCTTGTGGGTTTTTCATATAAGGACTTTATGGTATTGAGATATGTTCCCTCTAGACTTACTTTGCAGAGGGTTTTTATCTTGAATACATGTTGTTCTTTATGAAACTCTTTTTCTGTATCTATTGAAATGATCATGTGGTTTTTATCCTCTTTCTTATGGATGTGATATTTGTTGATTTTTTTCAAATATTGAATGACCCTTGTAATCCAGGAATAAATCACAATTGATCCTGGTGAATGATTTTTTAATATATTGTTGAATTCAGTTTGCTAATGTTTTGTTGAGGAATTTTGTATCTATATTCATGAGAGATATTGGACTGTAGTTCTCTTTTTTGGTGGGGTCTATAACTGGTTTTGGTATCAAGGTGATACTGACCTCATAGAATAAATGTAGAAGTTTTCTTTCATCTTTATTTTTTGGAATGATTTGAGAATGTATATTAATTCTTTTTTAAATATTTGGTAGAATTTTCATGTGAAGAAGTATGGTCTTGGACTTTTGGTTTTTTGGGTTTTTTTGATTATTGATTCAATTTCAATAGCTGCTATTTAGACTGTTCAAATTTCTATTTCTTCTTGCTTAATTTTGGTAGATTATGTTTCTAGAAATTTATCCATTTCTTCTAGCTTGTCCAATTTATTGGCATATAGGTTTTCATAATATTCTATTACAGTTGTTTGCATTTCTGGTTGTTATTTCTTCTCTTTCATTAGTAACTATTTATTTGCATCTTCACTATCGCTCTCTCTTTTTCTCTTTTTTAATGAGTCTTGCTAGAGGTTTGTCAGTTTGTTGATCTTTTCAAGAAGCAGCTTCTGGTTTCATTGATCTGTTCTATTTTGTTTTTAATTTCTATAGAATTTATTCTGCTCTAATCTTTACTACTTCTTTCCCTTACCTGGATTTGGGTTTTATTTGTTCCTTTTTCTTTTCCTTTCTTTCTTTCTTTTTTTTTTTTTTTTTTTTTTTGCTATTTAAGATGTAAGTTTAGATTGTTGAGTTGAGATTTTTCTTGCTTCTTGAGGTAGGCCTATATTGCTATAAAATTCTCATTTAGAATGACTTTTGCTGCATCCTAAGGATTATGAATAGTTGTGTTTATTTTCATTTGTTTTTTAATTAATTTTATTTTATTTTTTCAGTGTTCCAAGATTCATTGTTCATGTACCAGACCCAGTGCTCCATGCAATACATTGAAAGACCCCCGCCACAAGATAGGGCCAGCGGGCGGCTATGGGGGGGGGGCCCATGGTAAATTTCCTGTCGATTGCTAACCGCTTATTTGCCTTTCTGTAACCGCCTTGCTGCAGCGCACCCCCACTTTGAGGAGAACAAAGGAACAGACCACTTCCACATTCCAAGGATCCAGGAGGCCTGGCATGTATCTCTTACTAGCCCAAATTAGGACATGTACCTCCCCCTTAAAATGATTGGTAGAAAAATGTGACTCAGGGTAAAATGATTGGCTGCCTGCGTGCAGACCCCAATGTGATATTTTAAAATTATTGGCTACTGATGCGGGGGCTTTGCTGTAACGGATAGTAACATTCTATATAAGGTCCCCCGCGAGGAGGCTCGGGGCTCTCAGCTGCAGACTGGATTAAGGTCCCGCTGTGAGTCCAAGCCGGCTTGAATAAAAACCCTTTGCATCTTGCATGAGAGCGTCTCTTGGTGTCCTCCGTTCGCCGCAGGCTTCTCAACCCTTTCAACATGCCCTCCTTAATACCCACCACCAGGCTCAGCCAACCCCCTTCAAAAACCACAGTCTCTCCTGATTCATTTTCTCCTCTGATTCCCCCCAATTCATTTGTTTTTGTGCAATTTTTTTTATTTCTACTTTAATCTCTCTTTGATCCATTCATTGTTTATGAACACGTTATTTAACCTCCATGTAGTTGTGCTCTAATCCATAATTTTCTTATGGTTGACTTCTAGTTTCATAGCAGTGGTCAGAAAAGATACATGGTATGACTTTGTTTTTTTATATATATTTTGAGACTCGTTTTGTGGCCTAGTATATGATCAGTTTTGGAGAATGTTCCATATGCACATGAAAAGAATGTGTATTTTGCTGGTTTAGGATGGAATGATGTGAATATATTAATTAAATCCATCTACTTCAGTTGGATTGGTCATTCAGAGCCACTGTTTCTTTGTTGATTTTATGTTTGGAAGATCTGCCCATAGATGTAAGTGGGGTGGTAAATTTCCCTACTTCTATTTTATTAATATTGATTATTCTTTTAAGTTTGTTCTTAACTTTTATATATTTGGATGTTCCCATGTTGGATGCATAAATATTTATAATTGTTATATCTTATTGTCCCCTTTATTATTATATAGTGTCCTTTTGTCTCTTGTCACAGTCTTTGTTTTAAAGTCTATTTTGTCTGATATAAGTAAGTCTTCTCCAGTTTTCTTTTCGCAAACATTTGCATGATAAATATTTCTCCATCCCCTCACTTTCAATCTGCAGATGTCTTTGGTCTGAAGTGAATTTCTTGTAGGCAGCTTATGGATATGTCTTCTATTTTTGCTTGTTTGTTTCATTTTTGGTTTTGTTTTTTTACCAACTCAGTCACCTTAATGTCTTTGATTGAAGGGTTTAGTCCATTTACATTCAAAGTTATTATTGATAGGTATGTATTTATTGCCATTTTGTTACTTGTTTTGTGAGTCTTTTTAAAAATTATTTATTTGAGAGAGATAGAGTGAGAGAGAGAGAGAGAATGGGCTGGGGAGAGAGGCAGAGGGAGGGGGAGAAGCAGATTCCCTGCTGAGCAAGGAGCCTGATGTGGGGCTTTATCCCAGGACCCCAGGATCATGACCTGAGCCAAAGTCAGATGCTTAACCACCTGAGCCATCAAGGCACTCCTTGTGATTGTTTCTGGAGATTTTTCTTTCATCCTTTCCTCTCTTTATTTTTCTCATGATTTATTGGCTTTCTTTAGTGACATATTGGGATTAATGTAGAGCATGAAATCAGCCATAATACCTGGTTTGCTAAAATGTAACAATGAGGCTGCTGGGGATGAAGGAAGGTTTTGGAGAAGGGCATAGGCCTGTGTGACCACTCTGCCATTGGAATGCCATGGGGAGTTGCCTTCCTGAAGCTTTCTTAGTCCAAACAGCCACCTTGTGATCTAAGAGATGTATGCATTGTTCCTTAGGCTATGTTTAGTAGAACATGCAGATTAGTATCTTATCTTTCCCATAAACAGATCCTCCTAGCTTCAGTAAGACCCCTTGTCACACATCACCTGGTTGAGAACCAATGATAAGGATTTGTGATTATCGTTATGGACCAATAAAAGAAGAAGCAAAGAAGAGCAAAGGGTCCTTGTCTCTGAGCTCTGATCCCCTTGCCTTCTTTTCGCTTTCACAGCAAAGGTTGGAGTAATCTTTCATCCATAGATACAGGGATTGCTAGCCATTCCCAGCAGTGACATACCTAGATTCCTTTCTCTCTATTTTTTGCATAGCTATTCCTGGTATTTGATTTGTCATTACCATTTGGTTTGTATATAACATCTTCTGCATATGACAGTCGACGTTAAGTTGATGCTCACTTATTTTCAAACCCATTTTGAAATACATCCTTTCCCACTGATGTTTTAGGTATATGGTGTCATATTTCACATCTTTTTATTTTATGAATCCCTTGACTGATTTTTACAGAAACATTTATTTTTTCTCCTTTTGTGTTTTTTACTCTTTATACTCTCACAGTCTTCCTTTCCACTCATGGAATCTCAATTAATATTCCTTGTAATACTAGTTTAGTGGCCTTGATCTATTTGAGTTTTTGTTTGTCTGAGAAACTCTTTATCTCCCCTTCAATTCTAAATGATAGCATTGTTGGATAGAGTATTCTTGGCTAATTTTTTTTTGCTTTCAGCCTTTTGAATATATCATGCCATTGTATTCTGCCCTTCAAAATTTCTACTGAATAATTAGCTCTTGGCTTAATGAGGTTTCCACTTGTATGTAACTGTTTTCTCTTGCTGCTTTTAAAAAAAATTGTTAACATGACTTCTTGCCATTTTAATTGCTATGTGTCTTGGTGTGGACTTCCTTGGGTTGAATTTGGGGGGGTGTATTGTGTCCCCTGGATCTGGATGTCTCTTTCCTTCCCCAAATTAAGGAAGTTCTCAGCCATTACCTTTGAATACATTTTCTTCCCCCTTTCCTCCATTCTTCTTATTCTGAGATCCCTGTAATGCAAATATTATTACACTTTATGGAGTCACTGAGTTCCCTAAGACCATAATCAATTTGCATATTTTTCCATCTCCTTTGCTTAGCTTGGTTACTTTCTATTACCTTTCTTTCCATGTCATTGATTCATTTCTCTGCTTAATGTAGCCTGCTATTTATTCCAGTGAGTATATTTTTAGTTTCATTTATTGTGTTCTTGATATCTGACTGGTTTTTTTTTTATGTCTGTGTTAAGAGTCTCAATGATGTCCTCCACTATTTTCTTAAGTCCAATGTGTATCTTTATAATCATTACTTTAAATTCTCTGTCAGGCATATTACCTACATCCAATTCACTTTGGTCTCTTTGCTGTGGTTTGGTGCTTTCATTTGGGTGGTGTTTCTCATTTCTGAATTTTGTCAGACTTACTGTGTCTATTTCTCTGTGTTAGGAAAGTCAGCTACTTCTCTTACAATTAATGATAATAGCTTTATCATGAAGATGAGGTCCTATCGTGCTCTGTAGTTCAGTGTCCCTTGTTACCCAGGGCATGGCACTTCAGGGTGTTTCTTCTATGTGTGTTGTATGTGCTCTGCTTTTCAGTCTCTGCCCCTTTCTCCTTTGCCCATCTGTCTGTGAGGCTCTTTTTGCCTATTTTGGGCAGCAAGGTTTGTTGCAGTCTGCTTTCTTTTAAAGATTTCATTTATTTATTTGACAGAGAGAGAGATCACAAGTAGGCAGAGGCAGGCAGAGAGAGAGGGGGAAGCAGGCTCCCCGCCGAGCAGAGAGCCTGACATGGGTCTCAATCCCAGGACCCTGAGATCACGACCTGAGCCAAAGGCAGAAGCTTTAACCCACTGAGCTACCCAGGTGCCCCTGTAGTCTGCTTTCAAAATGAGAACTGCTCCTGCCACTGCATGAACTGATATCCAGCAAAACACATGGGTCAGGCGATGTAGTTTTTTTTTTTTTTTAAAGATTTTATTTATTTGACAGAGAGAAACACAGCGAGAGAGGGAACACAAGCAGAGGGAATGGGAGCGGGAGAAGCAGGCTTCCTGCCGAGCAAGGAGCCCGATGCGGGGCTCGATCCCAGGGCCCCGGGATCTGACCTGGGCCGAAGGCAGACGCTTAACGACTGAGCCACCCAGGTGCCCCCAGGCGATGTAGTTTTAATAAGATTTGTTCCAGTCTTCTGGGGAGGGGATCTCACAACAAGGAATGGAGCTTGACTGGGAAGGGTGTATTATCTGAAGTTTGTTGGGTGATCTTGACGTAACAAGTTAGGTAAAGAAAGTTGCCCTTGCACTGATTCCAGAAGGTGGTCATTGTTTATGATGGGGGATGGGGAGAGGGAAATGGTGCCTACCAGCTCCTTTGTTCCTGGAGGTGTCTTCCAGTGATCCCTGTTTCTCTGGTCCATGCTCTGAGATGAGCAAATCACTCTCCCTCCCATCTGTCCCTGATGTTTTCAACTGCATTTTTTTTAAGTGGGCTCCACACCCATCATAGAGCCCAATGTGGGGCTTACACTCATGACCCTGAGATCAAGACTTGAGATGAAATCAAGAGTCAGATGCTTAAATGACTGAACAACCCATGAACAATCTTATGACCCAAGATCAAATTACGTGCTCTTCCAAATAAGCCAGCCACCTGGCTTATTTATTTTTAGGTTTTTATATGGATTTTTACACAGTCCAAACGCTCTTCCTTTTATGCACTATTTGTTTACTATTTGTTCTATTTGTGTTTTCTTCCTCACTTTCACCCTTTTTTGCCTTCATTTGGATTAACTAAATTTCTTATTATAATCCATTTCTTCTCTATTATATTATTAGTTACATGTTCTTTAGATTATACATTAGAGATTATCCTAAATATTATAACATGCAACCTTGAATTATAACAAAAAAGTCAGTACATCCATCATTTTTAAATAATGGAAAAGACTATAGAGAATTTTAATTCAATTTACCTTTTTTTTATCTTTTGTGCTATCACACAAATGTATGTGTGTGTATATATATGTATATACACAAACACATATGTGTGAACACCATGAAACATTATATTTATTTTGGTAAAGCTAATATGCATTTATTATTTATATTTATTTTTGTTATATTTATTATATATATTATATATAATATAAAATTATATTTATTTTATATTTATTTTTATTGATATGCGATTTATATATAACATTGTATAAATATAAGGTGTACTGTGGTTGATTTGATACATTTATATATTGCAATATGACTATCGCTATAACTTTACCTAACACTTCTATCATGTAACATAACTCTTATTTCATTTTTTTGGTAAGAACATTTAAGATCTAGTCTCTCAGCAATTTTGAAGGTAATACAGTATTGTTGACTAAAATCACTATGCTGTGCTTTAGAGCTCCAGAAATTATTTATGCTTTTAGTTGCAAATTTGTACCATTTACAAATTGGTCTAAATTTGTAGACCACTTTGTACAGTCGTACACTGTACCACTTTGTCTATTTCCAGCCCTTAGTAATCACTTTCTTATTATAATAAGAAAGTAATTACTTTCTTATTTTTAGGAATATTATTTAAATTCAATTAAGTAACATATAGTATATTATTAGTTTCAGAGGCAGAGTTTAGTGATTCATTCGTTGCATGTAATACCCAGTGCTCATTACAGCAAGTGTTTTCCTTAATATCCATCACCCAGTTACCCCATCCCCCACCCACCACCCCTCCAGCAACCCACAGTTTGTTTCCTCTTTTAAAACTTATATTCAAATTCCAGCATACATTGTAGTATTATTTGCAGGTGTATAATATAGTAAATTCAATACTTCCATACAACACCTAGTGCTCACCCCAGCAAGTGAACTTCTTAATCCCCATCACTTTTTTAATCCATCGCCCCACCCATTTTCCTTCTGATAACCATGAGGTTATTCTCTCTTTTTAAGAGTCTGCTTCATGGTTTGCCTCTCTCCTTTTACCCCTTTCTACTTTTTACTCTTTCTTAAATTCCACATATGAGTGAAATACTGTATTTGTCTTTGTATGACTGATTTATTTTGGTTGGAGTAACACTCTCTAGCTCAAACCATGGCATTGCAAATGGAAAATTTTCATTCTCTTTTATGGTTGAGTAATATTCCACTGTGTGTGTGTGTGTGTGTGTGTGTGTGTACCACTTCTTTATCCACTCATCAGTCAGTGGACACTTGGGCTGTTTGTATAATTTAGCTATTGTAGATAATGCCATAAAAATTGAGGTACATGTGCCCCTTTGAATTACTATTTTTGTATTCTCTGGGTAAATATCTAATAGTGAAATTTCTGGATTTTAGGATAGTTCTATGTTAAATTTTTTTTTCTATGTTAAAATTTTGAGGAACCTCAGTACTCTTTTCCAAATTGGCTGCACAAGTTGCATTCCCACCAACAAAGCAAGAGGATTCCCCTTTCTCAACACACTATTGTTTTTCTTGTTGAATTTAACCATTCTGACGGGTGTTAAGTGATATCTCATTGCAGTATTGATTTGAATTTCCTTGATAAGTGATGTCGAGCACCTTTTCATGTGTTTATTGGCCATCTGTATCTTTTCTCTGGAAAATTGTCTATTCATATCTTCTTCCCAATTTTTAAAAAAATTTTTAACAGGAGAAAAGACAAATTTTTAATTCACATAATATACAACAACACAAAGAAACAGGTGACTGAAAGGGTGAGTTAGAATTTAGGACTGAGGTAAAACTGGAGGGGAGGGCAAGATGGCAGAGAAGTAGGAGACCATGTTACAACCGGTCCCCTAAAGTGAGCTGGATATCTACCAGAATGTGCTGAATACTCATGAAATCAGCCTGAGAAGTAAGATTTTTCACTTCTGGATCTCTACAGGAGTAGAAGGCAGCAGTAGGGAGGTAAAGCAGAGTGGGAACACTCGAATCTATATTGGAGGATAAACAGAAGGGGGATGGAGCCACCAGAAGCAACCCAAGGACAGTAATATCCCAAAGGAAAGTGCCCTGTGGTTGAGGACAAGCATTAACTTAGAGTCTGGTTAAAAACACTTAAAAAGAACAAAAGATCCTAAGGAGCAACTAGTGGAAGTGGGTGGTCATGGGCACGGGCCTAAGCCCACATTCCCAGGAAGGACACCATACACATCAAAGAGAGTGGTGGGGGGTCTAGTCCGTGGTTCATGAACCTGAAGCTTTCCACTCCTTGCACCATTTCATGGGTGGGGCATACTCCTGCAAGCGCCTTAGAAAGCCTGGTGTGGTCCATGAACTTGCAGCTTTTCTCTGTGTGCAGCACTCTGTGGACTAAGTACACTATTGCAAGCTCCTAAGAGACCGGGTGGGAGCTCTTACCAGTGGTCTCTAGGACTGCAGGATGCCCACTGCCTACCTCAGGGTCTGGGTACTCTCAGCCAGTGCTGGTCAGAACATGGCCCAATCTTGGGCAAGAATCTGAGCACACCCAGCCCTCCTCCTGACCTTTCTTCTCAACCATCTTGTCCTCTATATCACTAATTCTATCCTATGTCTGCATAACTCTACCTGTTAGACTATTTAAATTAGATTGGATCTCACTGATAAGTGAGAAAGTGTGCGGGCCTGGAGCCCAGAGAGCAGTCCTGGCAATGGCAGCCCCCAGCAGCGAGTTTCCTAGGCCAATATCACTCATGACTTTGGTCGTGCAAGGGTGTAGAGGCTAGTGAGGACCTTGTGGGGCCACTGAAATGGTGGCTGGGGGTGCGCAAAGCCTGTGGCAGACTGGTGAGAGTGGAGTTGGGAGAGGAGAGACTATGGATTCTGGACAACCCAGAGGGGAACAGACTGAGGCTTCTCTGTGATGCGGATGTCTGGGTACAGGCAGCTTCCATGCTTGGACTCTCCACAAAGCCAAGAAAGCTACAAAAGAGCAAAAACCTCCAGAGAGCAAAAGACTGAGAATCCAGGATCCACAGAGCCCAGCTCCTTGATTAGGGGACAGAGCGACTCAACCCAAGCAAGATTTACTGGAAAACAACACAGCAGGCCCCTCCCCCAGAAGACAAGCCCAAAACAAGAGGACAATAACCACAGGGTCCCCATAAAACTATAAAACCCCAGCATCAGTGGAAATTAATATATTAACCTCCCAATAATACCCTAAAACCTGTATATTTCATAGATACAAGTTTTTTTCTTTCTTTCTTTCTTTTTTTAATTCACTCATTTCCACATTTCCTGTTTTTTCTAATTTTTTAAGCTACTTAACATTACAACTGGAGGCTTAATACAACAATAACCCAGGAAGACCTGAAATAACTTTCCTTGCCCGCATCAAGGAGTTATAACCACCCTCCCAACTTATCCTTCTGTCAGTGTTTCTGTGTATTTGCTTTTGTTCTGGTATTATATAAATCTTCTTCTTGGGGTTCATTCTGGCTGGGTTCTTTAACTTCTTCTCATTTACTTTTGTTGGTTTTTATGTTTGTTCTTGTTTGTTTTTTTATACTTTATAAATCTTATTTTGGGGGCCCATTCTGGCTGAGATTTCTCTCTCTCTCTCTCTCTCTCTCTTCTTTTTATCTTTATTCGTTCTTTTTGGTGGTGAATTCCAATTGCTCCAAAACCTTCCAGGTTGCACCCTGCCTGGATCATGGCAGATATATTCAGCTATACATCCTCTCATCCACCTCTCATCAAAATGACTAGGAGGAGGGAAATGCAACAGAGGAAAAACCCAGAGATTGTGCCATCTCCCTCAGAACTACTGGACATGGACATAAACAGTATGTCAGAAATGGAATTCAGGATAACAATTATCCAGGAAATGGCTAGGATGGAGAAAAACATCAATGACAACATAGAGTCTTTAAGGGCAGAACTGAGAACCAGTATGGCAGATATTAAAAATGCTATCAGTGAGATCCAATCTAATTTAAATAGTCTAACAGCTAGAGTTACGAAGACAGAGGATAAAGTTAGTAATCTAGAGGACAAGATGGTTGAGAAGAAAAGTCAGTAGGAGGGCTGGAACAAACTGCTCAGTAACCATGAGAACAGACCTAGAGAAATAAATGATGCCATAAAATGTTACAGTGTCAGAATTATTGGAATCCCTGAGAGGGTAGAGAAAGACAGAAGACTAGAAGATATAGCTGACCAAAATCTGAATGAAAATTTCCCCAATCTGGGGAATGGAACAACTGTTTGTGTCCTAGAGGCAGAAAGGAGACTCACCACGATCAATGAGTCTAGAAAATCATCTGGACACATCATTGTGAAATTTGTGAATTATAATTTTAGACAAGAGCTAGGGGGAAGAGATTCCTTATGTACAGAGGAAGACCCATCAGAATAACATCAGACCTGTCCACAGAAACCTGGCAAACCAGAAAGGGCTGGCAAGACATATTCAGGGCAATAAATGAAAAGGACATGCAGCCAAGTATACTTTATCGAGCAAGGCTGACATTCAAAATGGATGGAGAGATAAAGAGCTTCCAATACCAGCAAGGATTAAAAGAGCATGTAACCACCAAGCTGTCAATATTTCTGTTAAGAAATATTAAGGGGGAAGGGTTCTATAAAAGAAGAAAGAACCCAAGAGGAACACAGAACAGAAAGTTAGAGAGAAAATGTATGGAAACAAGGACTTCACAGGCAACATGATGTCAATAAAAATTTAACTTTCAATAATCATTCATAACATGAAAAGCCTAAATGTTCCCATAAAATGGCACAGGGTTGCAGGCTGGATAAAATGACAGGACCCACCCATATGCTGTCTACAAGAAAGCATATGTATCTTTAGGTTCCAAAAACATTTGATACATCCAGATTACATACATCCAGACTGAAAGTGAAGATACATCCAGACTGAAAGTGAAGGGATGGAGAACCATCTCTCATGCCAAAGGGCTTCAAAAGAAAGCTTGGGGAGTGATTATCATATCAGATAAATTATATTATAAGCTAAAGACTGTAGTCAGAGATACAGAAGGGCACATCATTCATAAAGGTTCGATTCTCCAAGAAGTTCTAACAATTGTAAATATTGATGCCAAAAATATAGGTGCAGCCAACTACATAAGCTAACTGTTAATTCAAATAGTCATTGATATGAATACATTAATTGCAGGAGATCTTAACACACCACTCTCAGTAACATCATCTAAACAGAAAATCAATAAAGAAACAAGGGTTTGAATGACATATTGGACCAGATGGACCTCATAGATACATACAGAACATGCCACGCTAAAAAAACCCAGAATACTCATGCTTCTCAAACACACGTGGAACTTTCTCTAGAATAGACCACATACTGAGTCACAAATCGGGACTCAACAATACCAAAAGATTGAGATAATTCCCTGCATATTCACAGACCACAATGCTTTGAAACTGGAACTCAGCCACAAAAAAAAGGTTGGAAGGAATTCAAACACTTGGAGGCTAAAGACCAACCTGCTCAAGGGGAGGTTGGGGATCAACCAGGAAATCAAAGATGAACTTAAACAATTCATGGAGACCAATGAGAATGAAGACACATCAATCAAAAACCTGTGGGACATGGCAAAGGTTGTCCTAAGAGGGAAAAACATAGCCATCCAAAACTCACTCAAAAAAAACTGAAAAATCCCGAATACACCAGTTCTCTTTACACCTTAAAGAATTGGAAAATCAACAATAACTTAAGTGAACACCATCCACAAGAAGGGAAATAATCAAGATTAGAGCAGAGATCAATGAGTTAGAAACTAGAGAAACAGTAGAACACATCAACGAATCCAGAAGTTGTTTTTTGAAAGAATCAATACGATTGATAAGCCATTGGCCAAACTAATCCTAAAGAAAAGAGAGAGGACCCAAATTAACAAAATTATGAATGAAAGGGGAGAGATCATAACTAACCCAAAGGAAATAGAAGCAATCATCAAAAATTATTATCAACAGCTATATGCCAATAAGTTAAACAACATAGAAGAAATGGATGCATTCCTGGAAACCCATAGTTTTCCAAGACTGAAACAGGAAGAAATTGACAACCTGAAAAGACCAATATCTAGTAATGAGATTGAAGCAGTGATCAAAAACCTAAGAAACAGGAGTCCAGGACTGCATGGATTCCCTGGGGAATTCTACCAAACATTCAAGGAAGAAATAATACCTATTGTCCTGAAAGTGTTTCAAAAAATAGAAACAGAAGAAAACCTGCCAGACTCTTTCCATGAAGCCAGCATTGCGCTGATTCCCAAACCAGGCAAAGACCTGGAGAATTTCAGACCAATATCCCTGATGAATACAGATGCCAAGATTCTCAGCAAGATCCTAGCTAATAGGATCCGACAGCACATTAAAAAGATTATTCACCATGACCAGGTGGGTTTTATCCCTGGGTGGTTCAACATTCGCAAATCAATCAATGTGATAGAACAAATCAATAAGAGAAGGGAGAAGAAGCACATGGTCCTCTCAATGGATGCAGAAAAAGCATTTGACAAAATTTAGTATCTGTTCCTGATTAAAACTCTTCAAAGTATAGGGATAGAAGGAACATTCTTCAACATCATAAAGTCTGTCTATGAAAAGTCCAGAGCAAATATCATTCTCAATGGGGAAGAGCTGACAGACTTCCCTTTGATCAGGAACACGACAAGGATGCCTGCTCTCACCATTCTTGTTCAACATAGTACTAGAAGTCCTAGCGACAGCAATCAGAGAACAAAAAGAAATAAGAGATTCAGATTTGCAATGAAGTAGTCAAATTCTCTCTCTTTGCAGATGACTTGATACTCTATATGGAAAACCCAAAAGACTCCACCCCAAACTGCTAGAACTCATACAGCAATTCAGTAATGTGGCAGGATACAAAAATCAATGCACAGAAATCAGTTGCTTTCTTCTACACTTATGATGAAAATATGGAAAGGGAAATTAGAGAATCAATTCCATTTACTGTAGCACCAAGAACCATAAGATACCTGGGAATAAACCTAACCAAAGACGTAAGTGACCTGTACTGGAGAAACTCCAGAATAGTCACCAAAGAAACTGAAGAAGACACAAAAAGGTGGAAAAGCATTCCATGCTCGTGGATCAGAAGAATAAACATTGTTAAAATGTCTATGCTGCCTAGAGCAATCTATACTTTCAATGCCTTCCTGGTCAAAATTACACCGGCTTTCTTCAAAGGGCTGGAACAAAGGAACCTAAAATTTGTATGGAACCAGAGAAGACCCCGAATTGCTAAGGAAATGTCGAAAAAGAAAAACAAAGTTTGGGGCATTACATTGCCTGATTTCAAGCTTTACTACAAAACTGTGATCACCAAGACAGCATGGTACTGGAACAAAAACAGAAACATAGACCAGTGGAACAGAGTAAAGAGCCCAGATATGGACCTGCAACTCTATGGTCAAATAATCTTTGACAAAACAGGAAAAAATATCCAATGGAAAAAAGACAGTCTCTTCCATAAATGATGCTGGGAAAATTGGGCAGCTATATGGAGAAGAATGAAACTTGAGCATTCTCTTACACCATACACAAAGATAAACTCGAAATAGATAAAAGACCTCAACATGAGGCAGGAATCTATCAAAATCCTAGAGAAAAACATAGGCAGTAAACTTTTTGATATAGGCCACAGCAATTTCTTTCAGGACATGGCTCCAAAACGAAAGGAAACAAAAGCGAAAATGAGCATTTGGGACTTCATCCAGATAAAAAGCTTCTCTGCAGTGAAGGAAACAGTCAACAAAACAAACAGGCAACCCACGGAATGGTTGAAGATATTTGCAAATGAAACTACAGACAATGATATCTAAGATCTATAAAGAACACCTCAAACTCAACACTCAAAAAACAGATAATCACATCAAAAAATGGTCCGAAGACATGAACAGACACTTCTCCAAACAAGATATACAAATGGCTAACAGACACATGAAAAATGTTCATCATCTTTAGTCATCAGGGAGATTCAAATCAAAACTACACTGAGATACCACCTTGCACCAGTTAGAATGGCCAAAATCAACAAGACAATAAACAACAAATGTTGGAGAGGATGTGGAGAAAGAGGAACCCTCTTCCACTGTGGGTGGGAATGCAAGTTGTTGCAGCCACTTCGGAAAACAGTGTGGAAATTCCTCAAGAAATTAAAAATATAGCTTCTCTATGACCCTGCAATTGCACTACTGGGTATTTACCCTAAAGAAGCAGACTCAGTACAATGAAGGGCCACATGTACCCCAATGTTCATAGCAGTAATGGCCACAATCGCCAAACTGTGGAAAGAGCCAAGAGGCCCTTCAACAGACGAATGGATAAAGAAGATATGGTCCATATATACCATGCAATATTATGGCTCCATCAGAAAGGGTGAATTCCGCACTTTTGTATCAACATGGACAGGACTGGAAGAGATTATGCTTAGTGAAATAAGTCAAGCAGAGAGAGCCAATTATCTTATGGTCTCACTTAGTGTGAAACATAAGTAAAAACATGGAGGACATTCTGAGAAGGAAAGGAAGGGTGAATTGGGGGGAATTGGAGGGGGAGTTGAACCATGAGCACTATGGACTTTGAGCAACAAACTGAGGGTTTTGGAGGGGTTCGGGTGGAAGGTTGGGTGAGCCTGGTGGCGGGTATTGAGGAGGGCACGTTTTGCATGGAGCACTGGGTGTGGTACATGAACAGTGAATCTTAGAACACTAAAAAAACAAAATAAATTATTTGGGGGAAAAAAAAAGAATTTAGGGCCGATATATCATTTTAATAGGGAAAGGGAAGTTGGAGAAAGGGCACTTATGGGAAAACAGATGACTTTTATCTTAGGAAAGACATTTATCTTGGGAAAGATAATTGGGCCCTTTGGAAAATAGATGGGACATAGAATAGTTTTATGACTGTCTGTTTGCATGATCTCTTGTCCTGGTGCTGACGTCTATCTCTTGTGTTAACAGTCAAACTTTCCTGGTTGAGAAACTCCTTGGAAGATGATTTATGACCATTGAGTTCTTTGAGAGGATCTGATTTTAAGCAGCTAATAGGAGTTTGGAGGTGGAGGATGGAGAGCCTCTATAATTGTTCATTTTTATTAATTTTATTTATTTATTTTTTATTATGTTCACTTAGCCAACATATAGTACATCATTAGTTTTTGATGTAGTGTTTAACAATTCATTAATTGTGTATAACACCCAGTGCTCATCACAACACGTTCCCTACTTATTATCTATCTCTTTAGTTGGATTATTTGCTTTTTGGATGTTAAGTTTTATATGTTCTTTATATATTTTGAATACTAACCCTTTATTAGATATGTCATTTGTCAATATCTTGCCTCATTGGAGGTTGCCTTTTAGTTTTGTCTCTTTTGCTGTACAAAAACTTTATTTTAGTGAAGTCCCAATAGTTTATATTTACTTTTGTTTCTGTTGCCTCAGGAGACTTATCTAGAAAGAAGTTGCTATGGCCAATGTCAAAGATATTACTGCCTTTGTTCTCTTCTAGGATTATAATGGTTTCATGTCTTACATTTAGGTCTTTCATCCAATGTAATTTTTTTTGTGTGTATGGTGTAAGAAAGTGGTCCAGTTTCATTCTTTTGTGGGTTGTTGTCCAGTTTCCCCAACACGATTTGTTGAACAGATTTTTCCCATTGGATATTCTTTCTTGCATTGTCAAACATTTATGGACCATACAGTTGTGGGTTTATTTCTGGGTTTTCTATTCTGTTCTCTTGCTCTGTGTTTCTATTTTGTGCCAGTAGCATACTGTTTTGATTTCTACAGATTACTATTATAATTTGAAGTCAGAAATTGTAATGCCTTCAGCTTTGCTTTTCTTTTTCAAGGTTGCTTTGGTTTTTGGGGTCTCTTAGGGTTCCATATAAAATTTGGTTTGTTGTAGCTCTGTGAAAAATGCAGTTGGTATTTTGTTAGGGATGATGTTAAATGTGTAGATTGCTTTGGAAAACATAGAGTTTTAATAATAGTTGTTCTTTCAATCCATGAGCATGGAATGTTTTTTCATTTCTTTGTGTCATCTTCAGTTGCCTTTATAAGTGTTTTATAGTGTTCAGAGTATAATTCTTTCACTTCTTTGGTTAGGTTTATTACTAGGTATCTTACTGTATTTTGTATAATTAAAAAAGGGATTGATTCCTTAATTTCTCTTTCTCTTTAATTTTGTATCCTAAGATGTTACTGAATTCACTTATCAGTTCTAGCAGCTTTTTTCATGGAGACTTTCAGGTTTTCTACGTAAATAGTGAAAGTATCTCTTCTTCCTTGCCAATTTGGTTGCCTTTTATTTCTTTTTCTTGTCTGATTGCTGTAGATAGGACTTCCCATACTATCTTGCATCGAAATGATGAGAGGGGACATCCCTGTCTTGTTCCTGACCATAGAGGAAATACTGTCAGATTTTTGTTTTTTGTAAGGGATGATATTAGTTGTATTATTCATATATGGACCTCATTATATTGATTTAAATTCCCCCAAACCTACTTTGTTCAGGGTTTTCATCATGAATGAATGTAGTACTGTGTCAAATGCTTTTCCTTTTTCCTTTTTAAAGATTTCATTTATTTGGGGCGCCTGGGTGGCTCAATGGGTTAAAGCCTCTGCCTTCGGCTCAGGTCATGATCTCAGGGTCCTGGGATCTAGCCCTGCATAGGGCTCTCTGCTCAGTGGGGAGCCTGCTTCCCCCTTTCTTTCTGCTTGCCTCTCGGCCTGCTTGTGATCTCTCTGTCAAATAAATAAATAAAATCTTTTTCTAAAGATTTTATTTATTTATTCATGAGACACACACACACAGAGAGAGAGAGAGAGAGAGAGAGAGGCAGAGGGAGGAGCAGGCTCCCTGCAGAGCACGGAGCCCGATGTAGGACTTAATCCCAGGACCCTTGGATTCTGACCTGAGCCAAAGGCAGACGCTTAACCAACTGAGCCACCCAGGCACACCTCAAACGCTTTTTCTACATCTATTGAAATGATTACATGCTTCTCCTCTCTCTCTTTTCTTTTTTATTAATTTTTATTAACATATGATGTATTATTTGCCCCAGGGTACATGTCTGTGAATCTTCGGGCTTACACATTTCACAGCACTTAACAGCACATACTCTCCCCATTGTCCACAACCCAGCCACCCTATCCCTACCCCCCCGCCCCGGCCACCCTTAGTTCATTTCTTGAGTCTAGGAGTCTCTTATGGTTTGTCTCCCTCCCCATCCCTTCCTGTTTCATTTCTCTCCCCCACCCCCCCAAACTCCTGCCTTGCCTCTCAAGTTCTTCATATCAGAGAGATCATGTGATACTTGTCTTTCTCTGACTGACTTATTTC
>CM053612.1:49108807-49136691 GCA_028646535.1 Procyon lotor
TCCAAACAAGACATACACATGGCTAAAAGACACATAAAAAAGTGTTCATCATCTTTAGCAATCAGGGAGATTCAAATCAAAACCACACTGAGATACCACTTTACACGAGTTAGAATGGCCAAAATCAACAAGACAGTAAACAAATGTTGGAAAGGATGTGGAGAAAGGGGAACCCTCTTCCACTGTTGGTGGGTGTGCAAGTTGGTACAGCCACTTTGGGAAATAGTGTGGAGATTCCTCAAGAAAGTAAAAATAGAGCTACCCTATGACCCTGCAATTGCACTACTGGGTATTTACCCCAAAGAAGCAGATTCAGTACAAAGAAGGGCCACATGTACCCCAATGTTCATAGCGGCAATGGCCACAATCGCCAAACTGTGGAAAGAAATCAAGATACCCTTCAACAGAAGAATGGATAAAGAAGATATGGTCCATATATGCAATGGAATATTATGCCTCTATCAGAAAGGATGAAATCTGAACTTTTGTATCAACATGGATGGGACTGGGAGAGATTATGCTGAGTGAAATAGGCCAAGCAGAGAGAGCCAATTATCTTATGGTCTCACTTATGTGTGAAGCATAAGGAAAAACATGGAGAGCATTGTGAGAAGAAAAGGAAGGGTGAATGGGGGAAATTGGAGGGGAAGATGAAACATGAGCAACTGTGGACTCTGAGCAAAAAACTGAGGGTTTTGGAGGGGAAGGGTTGGGGGATTGGGTGAGCCTGGTGGTGGGTATTAAGAAGGGCATGTATTACATGGAGCACTGGGTGTGGTGCATGAACAATTAATCTTGTAACACTGAAAAAATAAAATAAAAGTATTTGGGGGAAAAATAAAATAAACAGTGTGCAAATTGTTAATAATACTGCTAGGCTGGCAGGCCCAGGGACGCCCAGAGCAGATAGGATGGCCACCGAGTTTCACAAGATGGTGGCTGGAGACTTCCTGCCATGGGGTTTCCTGTCTCAGAGACTTTCCAGATCACCCCACAACTATGACGAACAATCTGACTGGTCATCTTTGCATTCCTTTTTCTGTATAATTAGCTGACAACGGATTGGTGTATTTTCTATCCCTCATATACATAAACCACAGCCAATCAGATACCAGCAAACCCTCCACATCCTAAGGCCCCTAATTAAAAACCCCTCAACCCTATCTCTCGGTGCAACTTCCTTGGCCCTGTCCTAACCTGGGACCAAGGAACCTCTCCCGAGAGTGCTTCCATTAAAGCTTGCCTCAATTAAAACTCACCTGGCTCCTCTTTTCCACCACCGATTCAAACCTGACCTCTACCGGTGATTCAAACCTGACAAATACTTTACTGTACTCTTAAAAATTTAAAAGGGTAAGAGTCATGTTAAGTGCTTTTTTACTATACCTTAATAAAAATTTTAAAAATAATGATAATGACAATAGAAGACTGAGAGGGTAGATGCAGTTAAGGAGGTAGGATAAATAGGAGTAGAGGTTCTTGTAGGATTAAAGAATTGTGTAGAAGGCATAAGTGAGGTAAGATGAAAAAATTAAATTGAATAAAGAATATGTAGGTTATTGAGGAAGGCACGTATTGCATGGAGCACTGGGTATGTTGTATGAACAAATAATCTTGTAACACTGAAAAAATAAAATAAATGTATTGAGGGGGGAAAGAACAGGGTAATGTGTAGTCATATAGAAAGTGAAGGGATAGGTCTTTGAAAGAAGAAAGATTTTAAAAGCTTAGATTCCAGAGTATTGGAATGATAGTATCATTCTTATAAGGAAGCTAATTTTGATACTTCAAAAGGGCAGAGATAGAACATGAATAAAGTTAATAGACACTGTTAGTACATATATATTTGAATGTAGATTATGCATATAATGTTTGGGAGATGACAAGTAGTGTTTGAACAGTGACTACAAGGGAATTTTAAAGTTGTGTCACAGGGTTCTGTCATCATTTCTGTAGTATTTAATATTTTTCTTAAAGACTTCAAAACAACTAAATATGATAGTAACAAGAAGCTAAGGAGTCCTAAGTGTTATTCTAAGAGTCATATCTGTTCATAAACTCAACCTGATTGAATAGATAGATAAATACATATTTACATATATATCACTCTTAATTATATTATATGAGTACATCTGAGGAGAATGTATTTAAGCTGTTATTTAGATTAAATATATGTAGATACATGTGATAAGATGGTCTGATAGGTTAAAAAAAAAAGTCCAAAAGATGTATAGGTGCCATGATGGAGTCCATAAAATTCCACTGCCTTCATTGCATGATCTTGGAGAAAATCTCACATATTAATATTCATTTTTATACTTTGCATCCACAGTTGCTCTGTTCCCTGAAGAATATCATGCAACTTTGCCCACTCATTCAGTGGAAACTGCTTCTATTTTATGCCATTTCTGCTTGCAGACTAATATATAAGAAGAGGTGTGATCTATAACCCCCCCTCCAAAAATAGCCTTTCTATCTTTGGAACTAATTGCACACAACATTGGTAGAAAATCTTTTGTAAATACTTTCTAAGTTATGGCACTTGATAAAAAAAAAATCTGTTTTCCTCTTCAGACTAATCATAGGGAGAGGTAAATAAATTGTTCTGAAAGCAAAAACAGACAAAATATTTATAAAAACTGACATGTTATGAACTGTTATGAGTGTAGGTTAGCCCTGTGTTAAAATTTCATTTGCTTGAGGTGCCTGGGTGGCTCAGTCACTTAAGCATCTGCTTTTGGCTCAAGTCATGATCTCAGGGTCCTGGGATAAAGCCCTGTATTGGGCTCCCTGACCTGCAGGAAGTCTGCTTCTCCCTCTTTCTGCTCATGATCTCTCTCTCTCTCTCTCTCTCTCTTAAATAAATAAATAAGATCTTTAAACATTTTTCATTTGCTTAATTTAATTGAAAGCATTAACCTATGAATGACAACAAAAACCTAAAAAAAAAACAAAACTATATAACAATATGCAAAATCCTAAATCTATACAATTGAGGGTTTTTTGGCTTTTATTAAGAAGGATTTATTTTGTGAACTGTGCTAAATTCTCCTTGAAATATCCTGTTCACTTATTCCTCCTGATTCAACTATCTGG
The DNA here is from genome assembly GCA_028646535.1 of Procyon lotor. NCBI lineage: Eukaryota > Metazoa > Chordata > Mammalia > Carnivora > Procyonidae > Procyon > Procyon lotor. The sequence goes on from CM053612.1 coordinate 49,111,904, forward strand.
CAATCTCAGTGGTTTGTAGAGGAAATGATTCAAAATAACAGTTATTAAAATATGGATTCAGCAAGACAATTCAATATTTCCATGAAGTTCCTGAAGTGTATCTTAAATTTTGTTCATATGTTTGTATTCACATTTTTTCCTGGGAAAAGTCCATGGACTTTATAAGAATATCGAAGAGGTGGATGATATCTTCATCCCTTCTCCCTCATGAAAAGTTCACAAGAACAATTGCTCTAAACATACTGGATCTCACTAGTTATTGGTCTGTTGATGTTTAGTACTCAAACTCTCCTGACGCTAAACTTCATCATATGGAAGCAAGAGTTGATGATTTAAGAAGACAGTAGATTTGATGCACATAATTAGTGTACTCTTAGTACTTTTATGAAGGGTTCAGAGCCCATTTTCAAATTCTAGATGTGCATTTTTATAAAAGGTTTTTGATAATTTGTATCACATTCTTTGTATTTGTTTCCATATTACATGGTATCATTTTGACAAGCAGAAAATATAGTGCTTCTAGTAATGAAAAAAAAAGCTGCCATGTAGATCTTTGAGATCCATGCACTGTGATAGATGATGCTTTTTTTCCTTTCTTTCTTTTTTTTACTTTAACTCCATTTTCATTTTTATTTTCCTTTTACAAGTCACAAGGGAATTTTTAAAATTATTTTTAACATATACTGTTTTATTTGTTCCAGGGCTACAGATCTATGATTCATCAGTTTTATACAATACACAGTGCTCACCACAACACATACCCTCCCCAGTGTCCATCACCCAGCCACACCATCCCTCCCATGCCCTTGCACCCCAGTGTGATCTTAAGTTATAAGGATTGAGTTTGAATTTTGTTCCCCCTTGTCCATGTGCCCTACTTTTTGTCTAAGTGGGCACAATTTTTCTGTTGTACTTAACTGTTTGGGAACTATTATGGACAGAAATAAGATAATTTTAACTATTGCTATAGGAATAGCAATGATTCCTACAAATTCTTCAACAGAGAAGAAGGAAAGAGGATCCAAAGATCAAGAATGAAGAGGGAAGGAGGTCTGGAAATGGTCACACTACATTTTATTTTATAAGGAAGTTATCTAAGTTACCAAGATACATTGTTATAACCAGGAGAAATGGGACACCCTCCTCAAAAACGACACTCATTCAATTAATCTTGGCAATCAACAGGGTGACAGATACCACTGGATATCATTTATTGCTATGGATTGAATATTTGTCACCTCAAAATGCATATATTGAAGCCTTAATGTTATAATATATAGGGCTGGAACGTTGGGAAGTAATTAGGTCATAAGGGTAAAGCCCACATGATGAGCCTCATAAGAATAAATCCATAAGAAGAAGAGTGCTAGCCTTTTCTCATTCTGCCATTTGAGGACATAAGGGATAAGTTGGCCATCCACAAGGCAAGAGGACTCTCACTAATAACAGGTACCATGATTTTGGACTTCCCAGCATCCAGAACTGTGAGAAGCAAATGTTTGCTGTTTAAACCATCCAGTCTATGGTAATTCATTTTTTAAAGATTTTATTTACTTGACAGAAAGAGAGAGAGAGAGAGAGAGAGAGTACAAGTAGGAGGATCAGCAGGCAGAGGGAGAAGCAGGCTCTCTGCTGAGCAAGAAGCCCTATGCAGGACTCAATTCCAGGAACCTAGGATCATGACCTGAGCCAAAGGCAGATTTTTTTTTTAATTTATTAACATATAATGTATTAAAGGCAGATTCTTAACTGACTGAGCCACCCAGGTGTCCCCAGTCTACGGTAATTTAATTTAACAGCTGAAGCTGACTAACACAACCACGTATCCTGAGGGTGACTGGACCTTCTTCCTATACAAAGATAGGTTTTGATTCCAGTTACCTGACTATACTGGGGATACTTAATACATCCTAGAAAGAGTATCCCTGATTTATTCCAACTATAGACTGTATGTCTGTTGTAATGCTTTAATTGACCCTGTTATTACAGTTTCAAGTTTTATCTCAAGTTCCTTTCTAATGTCTTGATATACTTTGGTGGGTGATTTAGGAAGAAAAATATTGCCTAGAATATTCTCTTTCTCTTTTAAGTACCTGCACTTTTATATCTATTGAAGTTACCAAGTGTTTTATATTGTAAATCTTAGTGAATTATTTCTCAGACTCTCCCTCCTCCAAAAGATAATAATAATCATAGCCATTTTGCTCTCCCATGATTTTTCAGTTTAGCACTATTGAGTTCACATGAATCTAACATACCCTTTAATTTGGGTCCCTCAGGCTTCCCTTTGATTCAGGAACATGACAAGGATTCCCACTCTTACCACTCTTGTTCAACATAGTACTAGAAGTCCTACCGACAACAATCAGAAAACAAAGAGAAATAAAAGGTACTCAAATTGGCAATGAGGAAATCAAACTCTCTCTCTTCACAGATGGCATGTTACTCTATATGGAAAACCCAAAAGACTCCACCCCCAAACTACTAGAACTCATACAGCAATTCAGTAATGTGGCAGGATACAAAATCAATGCACAGAAATTAGGTGATTTCCTATACACCAACAATGAAAATATAGAAAGGGAAATTAGAGAATCGATTCCATTTACTGTAGCACCAAGAACCATAAGATACCTGGGAATAAAGATAACCAAAGAGGTAAAGGATCTGTACTCGAGGAACTACAGAACGCTCATGAAAGAAATTGAAGAAGACACAAAAAGGTGGAAAAGCATTCCATGCTCATGGATTGGAAGAAAGAAACATTGTTAAAATGTCTATACTGCCCAGAGCAATCTATACTTTCAATGTCATCCCAATCAAAATTCCACTGTTCTTTTTCAAAAGCCTAGAACAAACAATCCTAAAATTTGTATGGAACCAGAAAAGACCCCGAATTGCTAAGGAAATGTTGAAAAAGAAAAACAAAGCTGGGGGCATCACAATGCCTGATTTCAATCTTTATTACAAAGCTGTGATCACCTAGACACTATGGTACTGGCACAAAAACAGACACATAGACCAGTGGAACAGAGTAGAGAGCCCACATATGGACTGGCATTTCTATGGTCAAATAATCTTTGACAAAGCAGGAAAAAATATCCAGTGGAAAAAAGACAGTCTCTTCAATAAATGGTGCTGGGAAAATTGGGCAGCTATATTTAGAAGAATGAAACTTGACCATTCTCTTACACCATATACAAAGATAAACTGGAAATGTAAAAAAGACCTCTACATGAGGCAGGAATCTATCAAAACCCTAGAGAAGAACATAGGCAGTAACCTCTTTGACATCGGCCACAGCAACTTCTTTCAGGACATGTCTCCAAAGGGAAAGGAAACAAAAATGAAAATGGACTTTTGGAAATTCATCAAGAGCTTCTGCACATTGAAGGAAACAGTCAACAAACAAACAGGCAACCCAAAGAATGGGAGAAGATATTCTCAAATGACACTAACGACAAAGGTCTGATATCTAAGATCTATAAAGAACTCCTCAAACTCAACACTCAAAAAACAGATAATCATGTTTAAAAAGGGCAGAAGATATGAACAGACACTTCTCCAAACAAGACATACAAATGGCTAACAGACACATGAAAAATGTTAATCATCTTTAGCCATCAGGGAAATTCAAATCAAAACCACACTGAGATAGCACTTTACACCAGTTAGAATGGCCAAAATCAACAGGACAGTAAACAACAAATGTTGGAGAGGCTGTGGAGAAAGGGGACCCTCTTCCACTCTTGGTGGGAATGCAAGTTGGTGCAGTCACTTTGGAAAACAGTGTGGAGATTCCTCAAGAAAGTAAAAATAAAGCTACCTTATGACCCTGCCATTGCAGTACTGGGTATTTACCCCAAAGAAGCAGATGCAGTACAAAGAAGGGCCACATGGACCCCAATGTTCATAGCAGCAATGGCCACAATCGCCAAACTGTGGAAAGAACCAAAATGCCCTTCAACAGATGAATGGATAAAGAAGATATGGTTCATGTATACGATGGAACATTATGCCTTCATCAGAAAGAATGAATACCCAGCTTTTGTATCAACATGGACGGCACTGGAAGAGATTATGAGTGAAATAAGCCAAGCAGAGAGAGCCAATTATCTCATGGTCTCACTTACATGTGGAGCATAAGGAAAAACATGGAGGGCATTGTGAGAAGGAAAGGAAGCATGAATGGGGGGAAATCGGAGGGAGACATGAATCATGAGAGGCTGTGGACTCTGAGTAACAAAATGAGGGTTTTGGAGGGGAGGGGTGGGGGGTTGGGCGAGCCTGGTGGTGGGTATTGAGGAGGGCACGAATTGCATGGAGCACTGGTTGTTGTGCATGAACAATTAATCTTGTAACACTGAAAAAACAAAATAAATTTATTTGGAGTAAAAAATAAATAAATTTGGGTTCTTCATTTAAATGGGTGAATGGGTTAATTGAGCAATTGCTAAAGACTACATGTTTGTGTCTCTAATCATCAATGTGATAATATGTAGGTAGTATTTAGTTCCTCTCAGTGGGACCTTTGGGAGGCATCTGGGTCAGGGGTGTGTTATGATGGGATTAGTAACCCATTAAGAAGCGATATAAGAGATATAAGAGAGCTTTCTCTGTCTTTGTCTTTCCCCTTCTGTCTTTCTTTGGTATGCTTGAGGATATAGCAAGAGAGTAGCTGTCTACAAGCCAGGAAACAAGCCCTCAACAAACACCAAATCTGCCAACATCTTGATCTTTGACTTCCAGCCCCCAGAACTGGGAAAATTAATGTCTATTGCTTAAACCACTCAACCTATGGTAGATTTTTTATAGCATGTCTAACTAACACAGCAATCAACAAAACAAAACAAAACAGTAAGAAAATATAATATGAAAATTATAGTGATAACTTCCAGAAGATTTGTGAAGTATAACTTTCACCTGGAAATCAGTTGTGGACAGTAAAATGCAAATCTGTCCTAAATCTGCCCCTCCACAGCTTTGACACCCATTCATTACATCTGTGTGTATTTGTATAACTAAGTGAATCATTTTATTGGTTCTTCATAATTAGCCTGTAAAGGAGGAAGAGAAAAGATTATATTTCCTCAAGGTCAGTTCTTGGCACAGTGTCTGGAAGATTTAAAAAAGTATTCAATAAGTGTTTGATAAATTGATAACCCATAAGCAGCAATATTGTTACTAGGACTCATGATACTTAATGTCCTTGCACAAGGATATTTTACAAGCTATCGTTTTCTATTTATTTTTAACTTCTTATGCAAGTTTGTCTTGTCTTCCTAACTAGACGGTAAAGTAAACTTCATGCGGCTATAGACGCCATCTGGTTCTTTTGTACCCTCAGATTCCACTATTATGCCTTGAATAGGGTGAATACTCAATAAATCTTTGTTGATTTCCTTTAAGATAGGTTATGGAGACAAACTACTTTGGTGTAGTTTTAACTACGAGTAGTTGAAACTTGTAAAGCTAAAACCAAAAATTCAAAAGGATGTTTATAAATGAGGATTATTTAGGTTCTTGATACTAAAGAGTCAAAATTATCTCCTTTCAATAAAAAGTCAATCTCCAAAGATTTTACCCTTAAACTGGCATTGAATAACATAGGAGTTAGAAAGTAATGTAGGAGACAAGGCTTATTTATGATGTTATTGCCTATGATTTAATAATGCAATTTAGAAATAAACTATTAATATTATCTCTCATTTTCTAGGTCAAGGTTTTTCCATATTCAAATACACTTTTCACTGAATTTGAATGCTGATTTAGGAAAAGTATTTTTTGAACTAACTCCCTGTGTACGATGCTGATGTAATAGCACAGTTAACTCCAAGAACTGGTCTTTAATACAACCCATTACATTCAGACATTGAGACTGTTTACTATGAATATGTATTAAGTTTCATAGTAGAGACAAGAGCTGTTTTTCTTGATGTGAATCTTACAATAAATAAGTTGAACACAAAAAAATAGAGAAGATGGTGTTTTCATAACAAACTGCCTTATGAAGTAATTCATATGTAAAAAAGCAACTGTTGTGGCAAAGGGTATGTTTTATATTTTATCCTCTTCAATCATAAGAGGAAGAAGAAAAAAAATCTTCATTGTATATAAAACCTTGTGCACTTTGACATAAGTCCTTCCAGCCATGCACTTTTTGATCAAAACAAACTTAAACCATATTCCATTTCACAAGAGCAAAATGTGCTGAACATGTGGTTTTTAAAATAGAAGCATGTGCGTCAACTATTCTGCATGAAGATCCTTTCTGAGAAAGATCTCTGGGGAAAGTTCATTACCCAAAGCCAGGGAGCACAGGAAAAGGGTGAAACAGACTGAGATCAAGCATTCCTTAAAGTGGATGGCCCAGGCAGAGGCATAAACGACATTTAATATGCAAACTCAGGGGCTCCCGTTGAGTGCTCTGTTTGGTAACCCGGATAAGGGTGCTTGTTTAGTGGATAAAAGTGTAACTTTAGAAATTGACAGGAACTCTTGTGCTCTGACACCTGTATTCTCTGCTAGAGATGGTGGAAAGGGTATTAAGCAAGCACACATTTCTAACTTCATTCTATTTTGCTTTTTTACAATTTTCTGGTTTCAAAAGAGCCATTTATAAAGCTGGCAATTTTAGGATGCATTCACAACACTCAGTCTCCATAATAATGTAATTCAAATTCTGCCTTTCCATTGCTAAAATAGTTTTTTATCTATAAACAAACTGAGGGACAAGCTGACATTATCTTTACTATAATAGTGTGAATTAGCATATGAATAGATATTTTTGTTGTAGACTTTATCAATAATACTATTTATATCTAAAATAAATACTGTGAACTTTGAAAGCAGTCAGCAGAGTAAATCAACAGTGAATATTAGCACTTCAAGGATATCATCGCTACCAGCCTGAAAAAGGAAAAAAAAAAAAGACGTTGGGCTGTGAATTTTGACCTAAGAATATAATAATGTCTTCCTAGATCTCATTATGCTTTATGTCCATTTAGGCCATCTGGGGCCCAGAATGATGAAAGAGTGGTGGAAATTTATGAGTCCCTAGATCTAGCAATAGCCCTCTGGATATTAGCTTGGATTAGTAGATTTACAGCTAATCCAAACACTGTGAGGCAAATTCTGCCTGACACATCTGCACTATGAGACTGAAAATTGTAGCAAGTCAGGCTTTTGAAGAGCTGACAGCAGCCTTTTTGCTCCAGGTACAGGCTGCATGTGGTTTGCCATCAAGTGCAGTTCTTCATATCTGCATTCCCTTCACATTTGCAATGGCAACCCCTGCCACCCACTCCCCACTCCATGGTAATGGACATGGTCAGCCACAAACCTAAATTTGTTTTATGTTCTTTTTCTAGACCAAGCAAATTTTGAGTCAATTTTTACATAAGATATATATGATATGATAAAGAGAGAAAGAGCACTTATACTCTTCATTTAAGCCAAAGAAGCTCTCTGAAAACAAAGTTGTACTTTAATTTCTGCTAAATCACAGATTAAGCTATGAAATTGTATCTGAGGAGCTGTTATATAATTTGGGGATTCTCACTGGAATTCTTGAATGTTTTTCAAATTAGGGAGTCTGTGATATCAAAATACAAGTGGTTGTAGTTTTGTCTGTGATATAAGGTACATTTTACCTAATATAATCATGTAGAGACATCTGAGCAGAAATCATATCAGCAAGCATTAGACATAACGTATAAAATGACACAGAAATTATATGTATCATTTAAACCTGGATGATACTAATTCTACCAAATATAACCTGGCCTACTACTTATCTGACAAAGGAACCTCATACTAATATTAATAAAACTATAATTTTTTAATCTCCTACTATGTGCCATGCTTTTTATGTTCACCAGCATTGATCCTCACAAAACAGAATGAGGTCAATATTCTTCTCTCCATTATACACATAAATGAGACTCAGAAGAAGTAAGTGATTTATCCAGGACCCAAAGTGGAGCCAAAATTTAATACTTGATATCTCCATTTCTAAAATTCTCAATTTTTGACTGTGACACCATTATGGAGTAAATTGTGTCTCCCCCAAACCCCCTAAAAAAGTGTGCTAAAATTCTAATTCTAATTGGATTGTTTCCATCACTGTGCAGAAGCTCTTTCATTTTTATGTAGTCCCAATACTTTATTTTTGCTTTTGTTTCCCTTGCCTCAGGACACATATCTAGTAAAATGTTGCTATGGCCAATGTCAAAGAGGTTACTACCTGTGTTCTCTTCTAGATTTTTTTGTGTGTGTGTTATGCTAGTCACTATACAATACACCATTAGTCTTTGATGTAGTGTTCCAAAATTCATTGCTTATGTATACCACCCAGTGCCCCATGCAATATGTGTCCTCCTTAATACCCACCACCAGACTCACCCATACCCCTATCTCCTCCCCTCTAAAACCCTCAGTTTCTCAGAGTCCACAGTTGCTGATGTTTCATCGCCCCCAGACGTGTCTTGAAAGAAGTTGTTGTGGCTGATGTTGAAGAGGTCACTGCCTATGTTCTTCTCTAGGATTTTGATGGATTTCTCTCTCTTCTAGGGTTTTTATGGTTTCTGGTCTAACATTAAGCCTTTAATCCATTTCGAATTTACATTTGTGTATGGTGTATGAAAGTGGTTTAGTTTCATTCTTTTTCATGTGGCTGTCCAGATTTTCAACATCATTTGTTGAAGAGAGTGTCTTTTTTCCATTGGATATTCTTTCCTGCTTTGTTGAAGATTAACTGATCATATAGTTTTGGGTTCATTTCAATTATTTTGTTGAGGATTTTTTAATCTATGTTCATCAGAGATATTGGCCTTTAATTGTCTTTTATTGTGGTGCCTTTATCTGGTTTTGGTATCATGGTAATTCTGGCCTCAGAATGAGTATGGAAGTTTTCCTTCCATTTCTATTTTTTGGAATAGTTTGAGAAGAATAGGTATTAACTCTTCTTTATATGTTTGGTGGAGTTCACCTGTGAAGACATCTGGCCATGGTTTTTTGTTTGTTGGGAGTATTTTGATTACCGAACCTATTTCTTTGCTGGTTATTAGTGTGCTCAAATTCATTTCTTGCTTTTGTAGTTTTGGTACTTTACATGTTTATAAGAATTTATCTACTTCTTCTAGGTTGTCTTTATGTTGGCATATAAATTGCCATAATATTCTATTATAATTGTATTTCTGTGTTGTTGATTGCTATTTCTGTTCTCTCTTTTGTGATTTTATTTTGGTCTTTATCTTTTCTTTTTGATAAGCCTGGGTAGAGGTTTATCAATTTTATTGGTTTTCCCAAGAACCGGCTCTTGCTTCCTTTGATCCTATTGGATTTTTTAAAATTTTAAAATTTGTACTTAGGGGCGCCTGGGTGGCTCAGTGGGTTAAAGACTCTGCCTTCAGCTCAGATCATGATCTCAGGGTCCTGGAATCAAGCCCCACATCGGGCTCTCTGCTTGGCAGGGATCCTGCTTCCTCCTCTCTCTCTGCCTGTGTCTCTGCCTGCTTCTGATCTCTCTGGGTCAAATAAATAAATAAATAAAATCTTTTAAAAAAATTGGTACTTAAATTCCAATTAGTTAACATACAGTGTAATATTAGTTTCAGGTGAGGAATTTTGTGATTCATCATTTACATATAACAAACACCTAGAGCTCATCACAAGTACCCTCCTTAATACTCATCACCCTTTTAACTCATCCCTCGCCCACCTTCTCTCCAGCAATGTTCAGTTTTTCTCTATAGTTAAGAGTCTGTTTTATGATATGTGTTTCTCTTTTTTCCCTAAGTTCATCTGTTTTGTTTCTTTTATTCCACATATGAGTGAAATCATATGGAATTTTTCTTTCCCTGACTGATTTATTTCACATAGCATATTGCACTTTAGCTCCATCCACGTTGTAGCAAATGGCAAAATTTCATTCTTTTTTTCATATAGAAAGCATTTATTTGAAGCTTAACATGAAATCATACAAATAAAATTCATATAAACACAAATCCACATTAGGTCATAAAAAAGCAAAAGACAAGGTAAAAACAAAGAAAAGAAATTTTTTTAAAGATTTTATTTATTTATTTCACAGAAAGAGAGAGATCACAAGTAGGCAGAGAGGCAGGCTGAGAGAGAGGAGGAAACAGGCTCCCTGCTGAGCAGAGAGCCCGATGCGGGGCTCGATCCCAGGACCCTGAGATCATGACCTGAGCTGAAGGCAGAGGTTTAACCCACTGAGCCACCCAGGTGCCCCCAAAACAAAGAAAATTAATTGACTGCTATATACAGTTGGACACAGTTGTGTCTTGTACACTAGGAAGTCTTTTACAAAATAATCACCTTAGATCAACAGAAAAGCAATCTTTAATGTTGTCCTACAAGATGAGTTAACTTTCACAGTCCCCTCCTGTTTTCTTCAATGTCTTCCTTTAGTATGGCTGGTGATTGTTTTGGTGATTGCCAACCCCTTGACACACCTTGCTGTAAGTGCTCTGTTGACCAGTGTTGTCTGAATGTACCTGTTCATATCCATAGTTCCCATAGTTATAACTAGTATAATCATAGCCACCATAGCCACTATAATTTTGATCACCACCAAAGGCACAATTGTAATTCCCATATTCTTGATCATAACGCTTATTAAATGTTTGGTTCCGGTTTTGGTCCTGAACTTATCCACAACCCCTAGTAACACCTTGTCCACCAGCTGCAGCACCTCTTCCTCCTTTTTGTTGTTGATGTTGATGCCTATATACCTCTTTGTGTTGTGCAAATTTGATTTCACACTTCCCAGAACCAATTTGATATCTGCTTTCTAATAATTTCTTTACTGGCTCTTTACTATATATGATAAAACAAAATCTTCTATTTGTTTTTGTATCAATTGGAAGTTCAATATTTTCAATCTCTCCAAGGGCTCCAAAATAGTCTCTAATTTGTTCTTCAGAAATTGCTGAGTTCAACCCACTCACAAAAAACTTTTTTGGGAGTTCTTTCCTTTTTAAAGCTTTGGCCCTTTTGAGGTCTATCAATTTGCCACCCAGTTTGTGTACTTTCAGTTCTAAAACCTTATCAACACTAGCAGCATCTCTGAAAAGCACAAAGCCAAATCCACTTGATCTTCCATTCACTGAATCTGTTTTAATTGTACGGTATACAACTTCCCCAAATTGAGACAAATATTCAGTCATATTTTTCTTGCTTGTATCCTAGCTCAAGCCTCCAATAAACATTTTACCATCATCATGCTGATTCTTGCTTACATTAATCTTGGATCCCTCTGTGAATTCCTCTATGTCGCTGTACTCAAATATGCCCTCCATGGTAGTGGAGTTGTCAGCCACGGTTGCTGATCCACAGTCTGGGTCATGGCAGCAGTGGCAATTGAGTATTTATGGAGCTGGATTTAAAAGGGCAGCAGAAAAACTTCATTCCTTTTTAAAGCTGAGTAATATCCCATTGGGTTGTGCAACTTTGATTTTTACACTATATACATATACATACCATATCTTCTTTATCCATTCATTAGATGATGGACATTTAGGCTCTTTCTATAATTTGACTATTGTTGATAATGCTGCTGTAAACATCAGGGTTTATGTATCCATTTGAGTCAGTATTTCTGTATCTTTTGGGTAAATACCTAGTAGTATAATTGCTGAATCATAAGGTACTTCTTTTTTTAACTTTTTGTGGAACCTCCAAACTGTTTTCCAGAGTGGCTGCACCATTTTGCATTTCCACCAACAGAGCAAGAGGGTTCCTGTTTTTCCAAATTCTTTCCAACATTCGTTGTTTCCTGGATTCTTAATTTTAGCCATTCTGACAGGTGTGAGGTGATATCTCTGTGTATTTTTTATTTGTATTTCCCTGATAATCAGTGATGTCGAGCATCTTTTCTTTTTTTTAAGATATTATTTATTTATTTGTCAGAGAGAGAGAGGAGAAAGAGCACAAGTGAGGAAGCAGCAGGCAGAAGAAAAGGGAGAGAAGTGACTCCTGAGAGTCACTTCTGAGAGAGAGAAGTTCCCTGCTGAGCAGAGAACCCAATGTGAGACTTGGTCCCAGGACCTTGGGATCATGACCTGAGCTGAAGGCAGATGCTTAATGGACTGAACCACCCAGGCATACCAAACATCTTTTCACATCATTTTTCATTTGTATGTTTTCTTTAAAAAAATGTCTATTCTTGTCTTCTGCCCAATTCTCAACTGGATTATTTGTTTTTTGGGTGTTGAGTTTGATAATTTTTGTATTTTTTGGATAGCAATCTTTTATTAGGTATGCCATTCACAAATATTTTCTCCCATACTATAGGTTGCCTTTTAGTGTTGTTAATTTTCTCTTTTGCTGCACAAAAGCTTTTTATATTGATGAAGTCCCAATCGTTTATTTTTCCTTTTTTCCCCTTTGCCTCAGGAGACATATCTAGTAAGCATGGCCAATGTCCAAGTGCTTACTACCTATGATCTCCTCTAAGATTTTGATGGTTTCTAGTCTTACATTTAGATGTTATATCCATTTTGATTTGTGTACAGTATAAGAAAGTGTCTAGTTTCATTCTTTTGGATATTAGTTGCCAAATATTAGTTGACTATATCATCATAGGTCCATTTCTGGATTTTATATTCTGTTCCATGAATCTATATATCTGTTTTTGTGCCAGTACCATACTGTCTCACTACAGCTTTATAATATACATTGAGGTCTAGAATTGTGATGCCTCAAGATTTTCTTTTCTTTCTTTAAATTATGTTCAGTTAGCCAGTGTATAGCAAGCACATCATTAGTTTTTTTATGTAGTGTTCAATGATTCATTAGTTTCATATAACACCCAGTGCTCATCACAACACATGCCTTCCTTAATACCCACCCCCCTGTTACCCCATCCCCCATTCCCTCCCCTCTGAAACCTTCAGTTTGTTTCCACCGGCCATAGTCTCTCATGGTTCATTTCCTTCTCTGATTTCTCCCCCTGCAGATTTCTCTCCCTTCCCCTATGGTCCTTCATGCTATTACTTATGTTTCACATATGAGTGAAATCATATGATAACTGCCTTTCTCTGCTTGACTTATTTCACTTAACAGAGTCTCCTCTAGTTCCATCCATGTTGATGCAAATAGTGGGTGTTCATCCTTTCTTATGGATGAATAATATTTTATTGTATATATGTACCACATCTTTATTCATTCATCTTTTGAAGGGCATCTTGGCTCCTTCCACAGTTTAGTTATTGTGGACATTGCTGCTATGAACATTGGGTGTATGTGCCCTTTTTTTCACTACATCTGTATCTTTGGGATAAATACCCAGTAGTACAATTGCTGGGTTATAGGCTAGCTCTATTTTTAACATCTTGAGGAACCTCCACACTGTCAAAGGTAGTCTTAAGAAGGAAATACATAGCCATCCAAGACTTTCAGAAAATAAAAAAATCCCAAATGCTCAAACTAACCTTCACCTAAAGGAACTCGAAGAAGAACAGCAAATTAAACAAAAACTAAGCAGAAGAACATAAATAATAAAGATTAGAGTAGAGATCAATGAAATAGAAACCAGAAAACAGTAGAACAGAACAACAAAACCAGAAGCCGGTTCTTTGAAAGAATTACAAAGATTAATATACCTCTGGCCAGATTTATCCAAAAGAAAAGAGAAAAGACCCAAATTAATAAAATCATGAATGAAAAGGGAGAGATCATGACTAACACCAAGGAAATCGAAACAATTATTAGAAATTATTACCAGCAACTATATGCCAATAAATTAAGCAACCTGGAAGAAATGGATGCTTTCCTGGAAACTTATAAACTACCAAGACTGAAACAGGAAGAAACAGACAACCTAAATAGACCAATAACCAATAATGAAATTGAAGCAGTAATCAAAAACCTCCCAAAAAACAAGTCCATGGCCACATGGCTTCCCAGGGAAATTCTACCAAACATTTGAAGAAGAAATAATACCTCTTCTACTGAAACTATTTAAAAAAAATAGAAAATAGAAACAGAAGGAAAACTTCAGAACTACATCTATGAGGCTAGAATTACCCTGATTTCAAAACCTAGCAAAGACACCATCAAAAAGGAGAATTACTGACCAATATCTCTGATGAACATGGATGCCAAAATACTCAACAAGATACTAGCCATTAGGATCCAAGAGTACATTAAAAAGATTATTCACCACAACCAAGTGGGATTTATTCTTGGGATGCAAGAGTGGTTCAACATTAACAAATCAATCAATGTGATAGAGCACACTAATAAAAGAAAAGACAAGAGCCATATGATCCTCTCAATTGATGCAGAAAAAACATTTGATAAAATGCAACATACGTTCCTGATTAAAACTCCGAAGTACAGGGATAGAGGGAACATTCCTCAATTTCATGAAAAAAAAAATCTATGAAAATCCCACTGTGAATATCATTATCAATGGGGAAAAGCTGAGAGATTTTTCCCTTAAGGTCAGGAATAGGACAGGGATGCCCACTCCTACCGCTATAGTTAAACATTGTGCTAGAAGTCCTAGCACCAGCAAAATCAGACAATAAGAAATAAAAAGCATCCAACTGGCAAAGAAGAAGTCAAACTCTCCCTCTTCACAGATGACATGGTACTTTATGTGGAAAACCCCAATGACTCTTCCCCTAAATTTCTAGAACTTATACAACAATTCAGCAATGTGGCAGGATAAAATATCAACTCACAGAAATCAGTTGCTTTTCTATACACTAACAATGCAGTTGTAGAAAGAGAAATTAAGGAATTGATTCCATTTACAATAACAAAAACAAACAGACAAGCAAACAAACATAAGATACCTAGGAATAAACCTAACCAAAGAGGTAAACGATCTATACTCTGGAAACTACAGAACACTTATGAAAGAAATTGAAGAGGACATAAGCACACACATACACAAAAATAGAAAAACTTTCCATGTTCATGAATTGGAAGAACAAATATTGCTAAAATGTCTATCCAGCCCAGAGCTGGATCCACAGTTTCAATCCGCACTTTAAATGCTATCCATATTAAAATGCTATTGGCATTTTTCAAGGAGCTGGGACAAATAATCCTAAAATTTGTAGGGAACCAAAAAAGACTCAGAATCGCCAAGGGAATGTTGACAAAGAAAAACAAAGCTGGGGCATCACATTGTGTAACTCCATCTTTGCTTTTCTTTTTCAAGATTGTTTTAGCTATTAGGGTTCATTTGTGGTTCCATACAAATTTTTGGATTGTTTGTTCTAGCATTGTGAAAGAACCTGGTGGTATTTTCACAAGCATGGCATTAAGTGTTACATTGCTTTTGGTATTATAGACATTTTAACAATATTTGTTCTTCCCGTTCATGAATATAGAAAGTTTTTATTTTGTGTATGTGTGTGTTTGTGTTCTCTTTAATTTCTTTCATAAGTGTTCTATAGTTTCCAGAGTACAGACCCTTTACTTATTTGGCTAGGTTTTGTATCCTATGGTTTTTGGTACAATTGTAAATGGCTTCGATTCCTCGATTTCTCTTTCTTCTGTCTGATTGTTAGGGTATAGAAATACAGCTGACTTCTGTGCATTCATTTTATATTCTGCAACTTTACTGAATTCCTGTATAAGTTCTAGCAAATATTTGAGTGGAATCCTTTGTATTTTCAACATAGAGTATCATGTTATCTGTGAAGAGTGAAAGTTTGACTACTTCTTTGCTAATTTGGATGCATTTTATTATCTTACAATTTCTGATTGCTGTGGCTAGGACTTCCAGTACTATGTTGCACAACACTGATGAAAGTGGACATTCCTGTTATGTTCCTGATCTTAGGGGAAGGGCTCTCAGATTTTCCTTATTGAGGATGATATTCACTGTGGGTTTTTCATATATTGCTTTTATGATATTGAGGAATGTTCCCTCTATCCCTACACTGCAGATAATATCTATTTATTTATTTTTTTGTTTATTTATTTACTCGAGAAAGGTTGTTATATTTTGTCAAATGATTTTTCTGCATCTATTGACAGGTTACACTTTCTTTTATATTGTGATGTGTCATGTTGACTGATTTGTGAATATTGAACCAACCTTGCATCCCATAAATAAGTCCCACTTGATCATGGTGAATTATTATTTTAATGTACTGTTGGAATTGATTTCTTATTTTTTTGTGGATAACTTTTCATCAATGTTCATCAGGGATATTGGCCTCTTGTTCTCTTTTTTAGTGGAATCTTTGTCTGCTTTTGGAATCAGCATAATGATGACCTCCTTGAATGAGTTTGGAGTTTTCCTTCCAATTCTAATTTTTGGAATAGTGTGAGAAGAACAGGTACTAATACTTCTTTAAATATTTGGTAGAATGCCCCAGTGAAGACATTTGGCCCTGGTCTTCTGTTTGTTGGGTGATTTTTTATTATTTTTTCAATTTCCTTTATAGTTATCAGTCTGTTCATGTTTTCCTTCTCTTGCTTTTACAGTTGTGGTGACTTATATGTTTCTAGGAATTTATCTATTTCTTCTAGGTTGTCCAATTTTTTGACATATGATTTTTCATAATGTTCTATTATAATTGTTTGTATTTCTGTGATGTTCTTATTTCTCTTCTTTAATTTGTGATTTGTATTTATTTGTGTCCTTTCTCCTTTCTTTTTGATAAGTGTGGCAAATACCATTTTTATTAATGTTTTCAAACAACCAGCTCCTGGTTTTATTGAACAGTTCTACTGTTAATTTTTTTTAATTTTTCTATATCAGTTATTTCTGCCCTAGTTTTATTATTTCCCCCTTCTGCTCACTTTAGGCTTCATGTGTTGTTATTTTTCTAGCTCCATTAAGTGTAAGTTTAGATTGCTCATTTAGGAGTTTTCTTGTCTCTTGAGGTAGGCCTATATTACTATCTAGTTCTCCCTGTTGACTGCTTTTGCCACATCCCAAAGGTTGTGGGCCATGGTGTTTTCACTTTCATTTTTTTCCATGTTTTTTTTTTTTTATTTCTTCTTTAATTTCCTGTGTGGCTGATTAATTCTTTAGTAAGATAGACTTTAATCTCCAAGTATTTGTGATCTTTGCATTTTTTTTTTTTTTATTGTGAATGGCTTCATGTTTCATAGCATTGTAGTCAGAAAATATGCATGGTATTGTACGTGTTGAGGCCTGATTTGTGACTTAGTATGTGATCTATTCTGGAAAATGTCCCGTATGCACTTGAAAAGAATGTGCATTCTGCTGTTTTGGGGTGAAATACTTTGAATATACCTGTGAAGTCCATCTGCTCCAGTGTGTCACTTAAAGCCATTGTTTCCTTGTTGGTTTTCTGCTTAGGTGACCTGCCCATTGATGTGAGTGTGGTGTTAAAACCCCCTATTTTATTGCATTATTACCAATGACTTCCTTTATGCTTGTTATAAATTGTTTTATATTGTTGGGTGCTTCCATGTTGGATGCATAAACATTTACAATTGTTAGACCTTCTTACTGGATTGTCTCCTTTATTATGATATAGTACTTCATCTCATTCATTTACGCATGTAAAATCCCAAGTAGATAAATTTGCTGATTTTTTTTTAAGGGACTCATAATCTCTTGCTCCCTCATGTTTGTATATGGTTTGAGTTGTCTAGAGCTGCAATAAGATTACCAGCTATCTTTTGTTTCAGCAGCTACCAGGCTTCTAAAGTATGCCAAGACCAGTGTTTTGAGTAAGTCAAGACAGAAATCTGTCCATTGACCAACTCCCTGAAAATGCATAATGTTGGATTCATGCTTCACTCTTCACTTTCCTTTCTGAGGACAGGTCCTAAATCTGTATTTCCCGTGACTGCTGTATCATATCTTGTAGGCCAGCAGTAAGCCACCTTTCTTTTGTCCTACATGTCTCCTTGGCTTCTAGAGCATACTGAATCCCATTAACTTTCTGAGACAGGCTAGACAAAAACGATTACCTCAGGCAGCTTCCTGAAGAGCTAGTATGTTATATGTATGCTTCAACTCTTTTCCTCCCCAGGAAGAAAGGCAGTAGTAGTTGTGGGATTTCTTCCCCTCAACTGGAGAAGGAACTATGGTGAGTGATCTTTTGTTCATCCAAGTCATTGCCTTTGTTCTCAATGGCCCCCAATATGGCACCTTCTCCAACCAACACTTGGATCCAGACAAGGCAAAAATCAATCCCTAAAATATCTGAACATTGGATGTATGTTTCAGTGTTCTTTTTCTGTATCCAGGGAGAAGTTTGCAGCTTTGAGTTTCTTCTTCATCATACCATGCTGAACCAGAAGTAGAAATCATGGCATGTGAGTTACCACCAGGTTTGATGTCCCTGTTTTGTGCTTGCCTGAGGTGCAGAAAATTTTGAACTGATTCTATACTTGTCAAAAAGGGAATTGTTCTGTGTAATATTTTTGAATCAGTATCTCTGTGGCAGGCAGGAGCTTCTGGATTTCCAATTCTGCCATCATGTTGACATCACCCTTCCAAAATATTTCTATTTGTATTGTCATTTTCTTCATTATCTTCATTAAATTCTATGATCTATCTTTACAACTCAAACTCATAACTTCGTAGAATCGTTCTTTCCCTCTCACCGTTGTCTGGCAAAATGCAACCCTGGTTAAATTTGACTTCCTTACTCTATAACCCCTCTTGTGCAACTCAATGAGGATGGAGGAAAATATATAACTATGTTGACTAGTCTCACAATAAATTTGTGTCAAAAAACCTGAAGGGTTTTTACAATGCTAAGTGATCCTAGTACATATCTCTAGTTCAGGAGTTGGCAAACATTTTTCAAGCTCCAACAGTAATTATTATAGGGTTTGTGAGCCATGATGACCCATTGAAAATACTCAACTTTACTATTTTAAAGCAGTCATAGACAGTATGTGAAAATAATGAGCAACTCTGTGTTCCAGAAAAAAAATATTCATAAAAAGAGTCAATGGTCAGATTTGGCCTAGAAACCATAATTTTCTGATACCTGCCCTAGTCAATTTACTCTCCTTAGTGCCAGAGATGACTATTTCACATGCATTTTCTATTATCAATTCTTCAACTTCTCATTCTCTCTTCTCCACTCTAAGATGATTTTTTAAAATTTAATTGAGATGATAGTAGGCATCAGATGAATGCTGTTCAAGAGAGGAGGTGGCACCGGAGAAGCAGGACCTTAGGCTCACTTCATCCCAAAAACACACTTAGATAACTATAAAAACATCTTAAATATCCTAGAAATCAATCTTAAAACTGTCAGAACAAGCTCTACAACTAAAGGGAGAGCAGAGGCCACATCAAAAAAGGTAAGAAATATAGAGACATGGTTTAGGGGAGAAATGGATCTCTAGTGCTGCAGAGGGAAGGGAGCCATGGTTGTAGACATGGGCAAGAGAAAGAGGAGTACACAGGGGAACACACAAGGGGAAAGTTTCCCCCAAATTCACTGGCTTATAAAATGAGAGGTGCTGAATTTCTTGAATTTTTACAGCCAGCAGGCTAAAAGCTTATAGATTTAGGTTAGTTTGGCTGGGATAGAGTGTGGAGGATATTGGGGCTGCTCCTGGAGACAAGGCAAACAACTCTGGGGCATACAGCTTGGAAACAGTGATCTGAAGAATACCTGGGGCACACAGTGGAGAGAATATTTGCCCTTCTCAGAGTGCATCCCTGAGAGGCAAGATTCACAGAGACACCTCTCCAGGAACAAAGAATCTGGCCATCACCGTTTACCTCTATGCAGCTCAGTTAACCACAGGGCCACCTATAAGAAGCAATACAGCACCAACATTGGGTGGCTAACTTGTTTACACCAAGTCCCACCCTGCTGGGCTCTGATGGGACTGCCCTTCTCAGTAATGCTTGCCTGAGTCCTGGTGTAGTGAGCCCCTTCCCCAAAAGACCAGCACAAACAGTTGCCCAAGCCATGTCTCTGCACCAAAAAGTTACACAGGGTCTCACTTCTGGTGGAGTTGGTGTCAGGTATAATTTCACAAGGTTTCACAGACTAGAACACACCCAGATAAAACTCACCAAATTCAGGCCAGGGATGAAATACTGCACAAGACAGACAAGGATAGGCTCTGCAGATGACTGGCCTGAAGAACAGAGCAGCCAAAATACAACCACAGAACACACACACAGCACACACAAGAGACACTCCCTGAAGTACCAGGACCTGGAAACATGACCTCTTCTTCATAAGGTCATTACTTTCAAGAGTAGGAGACATAACCTTCTTCTGACATACAGAAGAAGGCAGAAACTTAGACAAAATACCAAGACAGAGAAATTTATTCCAGATGAAAGGACAAGAAAAGGGTATGGTCAGAGATGCAAGTGAAACAAACATAAGTAAAATGTCTGATGGAGAATTTAAAACAAGAATCACAAGTATACTCACTGGGATGAAAAAATAATGTAAGGGGTGTCTGTGTGATGCAGTCTGTTAAGTGGCTGACTCTTGGTCTTGGCTCAGGTCATGATCTTAGGGTAATAAGATTGAGCCCTGTGTTGGACTCTGCACTCAGCACAGAATTTGCTTAAGATTCTCTCTCCCTCTGCTACCACCTGCCCCTATATTTAAGAATCTAAAAAAGAAAAAAAGACATAAGTAAGAACATTACCACAGAGATAAAAGGGTTAAAAAAGAATCAGAGATGAAGAGTGCAATAAATGAGATTAGAAGCATACTTGATGCAATGAACCCCAGGCTGGGAGAAGCAGAGGAATTAATTAATTAATTAATTAATTAGACCTAGAAGACAAAATAATGAAAAGTAATAAAGTTGAATTAAAGAGAAAAAGAATTATATAACATGAGAAGAGACTTAGGGAATCATATATACCATCAAATATACTACCGTTCATACTATAAGAGTTCCAGAGAAGAAAAGAGAGAAAACAGGGCAGAAAATTTATTTGACAAAATAATAGCTGAAAGGTTCCCTAATCTTGGGAAGGAAACAGACATCCAAATCCAGGAGGCACACAGAACTTCTATCAAAATAATAATTTAAAAAAGAAGATGAACACAAGTACATAGCAAAATTAAATTTGCAAAATACAGTGATTAAGAAAAAAAATTCTAAAAGCAACAAGACAAAAGAAGTCCTTCACTTATAAGAGAAAATCTATAAGGCTAGCTGGAGATTTAAAAACAAAAAAAAAAGGTAACCCAGAAGAGAGAGGCACAAAATATTGAAAGTGCTGAATGGGAAAAGTCTGTAGCCAAAAATAGACTATCCAGCAAGGCTATCATTAAGAACGGAAGGAGAGATAAAGAATTTCCCAAACAAAATCTAAAGTAAATCATGGCCACCAAGCAAGCACTGAAAGGAATATTAAAGGGGGCATTTTGAATACAAAGAGGAGACGAAAATTGACAAAGACAAGAAAGGAACAGGGAAAATCTCCAGAAACATGACAAAACAAGTGATAAAATGACAATAAATCCATATATATCAATAATTATTTTGAAAGTAAATGGAATAAATACTCATATCAAAAGACATATGGTGTCACAGTGGATGAAAACCAAGACCCATATCTATATGCTGCCTTCAAGACACTCATTTGAAACCTAAGGACACTTGTAGACCAAAAGTGAGATAATGAGGAAGCATTTTTCACACAGAAGGATGTCAAAAGAAAGCCAGAGTCTCACTATACTTATCAGACAAAATTGACTTTAAAACAAAAAGTGTACAAGAGACTCATTTTAGACCCAAGGACCTCCAGATTGAAATTGAGGGGGTGGAAATCCATTTATCATGCTAATGGACATCAAAAGAAATCTGGGGTGGCAATCCTTATATCAGACAAATTAGATTTTAAGCCAAAGACTGTATGTAACTGTTTTCTCTTGCTGAGAAAACCCTATAATAATTACTATTGGAGCTTAAAAAATGTTTGCCAACTCCTGGACTAGAGATATGTACTAGGATCACTTAACATTGTAAAAACCCTTCAGGTTTTTTGACACAAATTTATTGTGAGACTAGTCAACATAGTTATATATTTTACTCCATCCTCAATTTTAAAATTAACAATTTAAAAAAAATTGTTATCATGACTTCTTGACATTTTAATTACTATTACAAGAGAACTATGTGATAATATTAATGACAATCTAACAATAATATATAACAATTGTAAATATTCATGCACCTAACATGGGAGCACCCAAATACATAAAACAATGGCAAACATAAAGGAATTAATTGTTCATAATACAATAATGGTAGGGGATTTTTACACCCCACTTACATTAATAAAGAGATCATTGAGGGGCACCTGGGTGGCTCAGTCGTTAAGCGTCTGCCTTTGGCTCAGGTCATGATCCCAGGGTCCTGGGATCGAGCCCCACATCGGGCTCCCTGCTCGGCGGGAAGCCTGCTTCTTCCACTACCATTCCCTCTGCTTGTGTTCCCTCTCTCGCTGTGTTTCTCGCTGTCAAATAAATAAAATCTTTAAAAAAAAAAAAAAAAGATCATTGAGAGAGCAGAACAAGGCCAACTTCATTTTTTGCTACACCTGTCATCTTGTATATAACCCCTACACGACCTGTTCCTGAGAAAGGTCACAGAATGTCAGAACATTGCCTTAGCTGGTCCTTGAACCAGTTTGAGTAAGCCAATAGGAATGCGGAATCCCTAACCACCACAGGATGTAAACCCCGCCTTTTGCCCACCAAACTTGCGACTGGAGTAATAGGCTAGTTCAAACAGTTACCTTACCCACCAAACTTGCGCGCCAATTCAGACCAGAGTAATAGGCTAGTTCAAACGGTTACTATAGGGTAAATTGTGATTCAATTGGCCACCTGCGTGTGGACCGACATGACTATGCAACTTTCCGCGTGTGTTACAACCTCATTGGCCACCTGCGTGTGGACCGACATGACTATGCAGCTTTCTGTGTGACCACTGGCCCCTATAAAACTGTTACACCCTTTAACCTAGGTGTCTAAGTTTCGGACGCTGCTGTGTCGGATATACTTGGGCCCAAGCTTGAGCTTGCAAATAAACCCTCTTGCATTTGCATCGGTATCAGCTCCTCGGTGGTCTCTCGGATTCGAAATCGGGGGCATTACAATCATGTAAACAGAAAATGAACAAGGAAACCATGGCTTTGAATGATACCCTGAATTGAATTGAATCAGAAAAAACAAACAAACAAAACAACCGCCAAATGGACTGAACAGGTATACTCAGAACACTGTGTCCTAAAACAGCAGAATATACATTATTTTCCAGTTCCACATGGAACATTCTCCAAAATAAAGTACATATTAGGTCACATACCAGGCCTCAACAACAGCAACAACAACAACAACAAAGTCTTACCATGCAACATTTCTAACCACAACACTATGAAACTAGAAGTCAACCACAAGATAAAATCTAGAAAGACAACAAATAGATAGACGTTAAATAATATGCTACTAAATAATGAATGGCTCAACCAGGAAATCAATGAAGAAATTTAACAACATGTGAAAACAAAAGAAAATTAAAACCCAACAGTATATGGCATTAAAGAGAGCACATGATATGATGAGCACTGGGTGTTATACTGAACTAATGAATCATTGAACATTATGTGAAAAACTAATAATGTAAGACAATTGTTTTAATTTGATTTTTCCAGCTTTACCGAAATAAAATTGATATACAACATTGAAAAAAAGAGAGAGAAAACACAACAGTGCAAAACCTATCAGATGCAACAAATAGGCCCTAAAAAAGAATTATGTAACAATATAGGCTTACCTCAAGAAGCAAGAAAAACCTCAAATAAAGAACCTAAACTTACACCTAAAGGAATTATAAAAAGAATAACAAACGAAGCCAAGATCTAGCAGAAAAAGAGAGATGTCAAAGGTTAGAGAAGAAATAAACGAAACGGAAACTAAGAAACATTAGAACAGATCAATGAAATCAGGAGACCATTCTTTGAAAAAAATAAAATTGAAAAATCGCCAGCCAGACTCATCAAAAATAAATGAGAAAGGACCCCAATGAATAAAACCACAAATAAGAGAAGAGAAATAATCACCAACACCACAAAAATACAAATAATTGAAACAAAATATTATGAAAATCTATATATGCAAGAAATTGGAAAAATAGAAGAAATAGATAAATATGTAAAAATAAATAAACTGTAAAAACTGAAACAGGATGATCAAAAAATTGAACAGACCAAACAACAAGCAAACAAATTGAATCAGAAAAAACAAACAAAAAACCGCCAACAAATGAAAATCCAGGACCAGGAATCTTCATGGAAAAATTCTACAAAACATTTAAAAAAGAGTTAATGCCTACTCTTCTGAAACAATTCCAAAAAATTTTTTAAAAGGGAGGAAAAATTCCAAATTCATTCTATCAGGACAGAATTACCCTGATACCAAAACCAGATCAAGGCACCACTATAGATGAAATCTACAGACCAATATGACTGATGAACATACATGCACAAATACTAAGTAAAATACTAACAAGCCAAATCCAATAATATATTTGAAAAAAAAATCATTCACCACAATAAAGTGGGATTTATGCCAGGGTTGCAAGAGTGGTTCAATATTCACAAATCAATCAATGTGATACATTACATTAATAAAAGAGAGGAGAGAGAGGAGGAGGCAAGATGGCGTAGGTGTAGGAGGCACAGAGAGCCCAGGGAATCAGAAGTCCAGCTAAAGAGGAGGAAATCACTCTAAAAGCCGGCAAACACAACAGCAGAGAGAAGAGAATAAGAACAGCAATTCTAGGAGCAGAAAATCGACCACTTTCAT
>CM053612.1:49137191-49156033 GCA_028646535.1 Procyon lotor
GATAAAGAAGATATGGTACATATACACAATGGAATATTATGCCTCCATTAGAAAGGACGTATACCCAACTTTTGTATCAACATGGATGGGAGTGGAAGAGATTATTTGGAGTGAAATAAGTCAAGCAGAGAGAACCAATTACCTTATGGTCTCACTTACGTGCTGAGCATAAAGAAAAACATGGAGGGCATTATGAGAAGGAAGGGAGGGGTGAATGGGGGGAAACCAGAGGGGGAGATGAACCATGAGAGACTGTGGACCATGAGCAACAAACTGACAGTTTTGGAGGGGATGGGGTTGGGGTTGGGCGAGGCTGGTGGTGGGTACTGAGGAGGGCACGTATTGCATGGAGCACTGGGTGTGGTGCAAAACAATAAATCTTATAACACTGAAAAAATAAATAAAATTAAAAATATATATATTGTCAAAATCCATGTCAAGGAATTTTATTCCTATGCTTTTTTCTAGAGTTTCATGATTTCATGTCTTATATTAATACCCAATTAAAACATTTTAACATGAATGGATGTTGAAATTAGCCAAATGCTTTTTCTGCATCAAGATAATATATTTTCTGGGGCGCCTGGGTGGTTCAGTGGGTTAAAGCCTCTGCCTTCGGCTCAGGTCATGATCTCAGGGTCCTGGGATTGAGCCCCATATCAGGCTCTCTGCTCAGCAGGGAGCCTGCTTCCCCCTCTCTCTCTCTCTGCCTGCCTCTCTGCCTACTTGTGATCTCTCTCTCTGGCAAATAAATAAGTAAAATCTTTTAAAAAAATTTGAAAAGAAGACCATATTTCTGATGCAGACCATTTTTTTAAAAGATTTTATTTATTTATTTGACACAGAGAGAGACAGTGAGAGAGGGAACACAAGCCGGGGGAGAGGGAGAGAGAGAGGGAGAAGCAAGCTTCCCTCTGAGC
Organism: Procyon lotor; assembly: GCA_028646535.1. Classification (NCBI taxonomy): domain Eukaryota; kingdom Metazoa; phylum Chordata; class Mammalia; order Carnivora; family Procyonidae; genus Procyon; species Procyon lotor. The sequence goes on from CM053612.1 coordinate 49,138,112, forward strand.
AGGGAGCTGGATTCGGGGCTCGAACCCAGGAACCTGGGATCATGACCTAAGCCGAAAAAAAGTTCATTTTTGCTTTTGTTTCCTTTGCTTTTGGAAGCGTGTCCTGAAAGAAGTTGCTGTGGCTGATGTCCAAGAGATTACTGCTTATGTTCTCCTCTACGATTTTGATAGATTCATGCCTCACGTTGAGGTTTTCCATCCATTTTGAATTTATCTTTGTACATAGTTTGAGAGAACGGTCAAGTTTAATTCTTCTATACATAGCTGTCCATTTTTCCCCACACCATTTATTGAAGACACTGTCTTTTTTCCTTTGGACATTCTTTCCTGCTTTGTTGAATATTATTTGATCATAGAATTTTGGGTCCATATCTGGACTCTCTACTATGTTCCATTGGTCTATGTATCTGTTTTTGTGCCAGTACCCTGCTGTTTTGGTGATCACAGCTTTGTAGTAAAGTTTGAAATCAGGCAACATAATGCCCCCAGCTTTGTTTTTCTTTTTCAACACTTCCTTATTGATTCAGTGTTTTTGTTTTTGTTTTTGTTTTTAGTTCCAAACAAATTTTAGCATTATTTGTTCCAACACTTTGGAAAATGTGGAGAAAGGGGAACCCTATTACACTATTGGTGGGAAGGCAAGTTGGTGCAGCCACTTAGGAAAACAGTGTGGAGATTCCTCAAATATTAAAAATAGAGTTACCCTGTGACCCTGTAATTGCACTACTGGGTATTTACCAGAAAGATACAGATGTAGTGAAAAGAAGGGCCATATGTACCCCAATGTTCATAGCAGCAATAGCCACAATCCCCAAACTATGGAAAGAGCTGAGATGCCCTTCAACAGAGGAGTGGATAAATAAAATGTGGTCCATATATACAGTAGAGTATTATTCAGCCATCAGAAAGGATGAATGCCCAACTTTTGTATCAACATGGATGGGACTGGAGGAAATTATGCTGAGTGAAATAAGTCAAGCAGAGAAAGTTTATTATCATATGGTTTCACTTACTTGTGGAATATAAGGAATAACATGAAGGACATTAGGAGAAGGAAAGGAAAAGTTAATTGGGGGAAATCAGAGGGGGAGATGAAGCATGAAAGACTGTGGACTCTGAAAAACAAACTGAGGGTTTTGGGGGTGGAGTGGGGTTGGGTGAGCCTGGTGGTGGGTATTAAGAAGAGCACATTGCATGGAGCACTGGGAGTGGTGCATAAACAATGAATCTTGGAACATTAAAAAAAATAAAATTAAATTAAGATGTTAAAAAAATAAAAAATAAAAGAGAAATCTTTCAACCTTTCACAATTAAGTATGATATTAGCTATGGATTCATTATATGTGGCCTTTATTCTTTAGATATATTTTCCTTTAATACCCAATTAAAACATTTAACAAGAATGGATGTTGAAATTTGCCAAATGCTTTTTCTGCATCAAGATAATATATTTTCTGGGGTGCCTGGGTGGCTCAGTGGGTTAAAGCCTCTGCCTTCGGCTCAGGTCATGATCTCAGGGTCCTGGGATGGAGATCAGTATCGAGTTCTCTGCTCAGCATGGAGCCTGCTTCCCCCTCTCTCTCTGCCTGCCTCTGCCTACTTGTGATCTCTCTGTCAAATAAATAAATAAAATTTTAAAATATATATATTTTCGTCATCCTATTAATGTGATTTATCACATTGACTGATTTGCTTATGTTGAACCGTCCTAACATCTAAGATTTGAATCTTACCTGATCATGGTGAATGATCCTTTTAATGTGTTGCTGTATTTGGTTTGTTATTATTTTTTTAAAAATTTGCATCTACATTTATCAAAGATATTGGTATATAGTTTTCTTCAATGGTATTGTTGTTTTCTGGTTTTAGTATCAGGATGATGCTGGCTTCTAAAATGAGTCTTGTAGTGTTGCCCACTCTTTAATTTTGGAGAAGAGCTTGAGAAGGATTGGCATCAATGTTTCAAATGTTTGGTATAATTCACCAATGAAGCCCTCTGGTCCTGGACTTTTCTTTTTTGGGAGATTTTTGATTACTGATTGAATGTAACTAGTAGTTTTGCTTGCTTTTTACTTTTTAAACATCATTCACTTTGTTGCTTTGTTATAATACTTCTTAATAAAATTGGTCAATCATTTCTAAAAAAAATCTTTATTTATAATTAATCTATTTATACTTTCTAAGTCTCCCTGATTCAGTGTTGGCAATTTGTATGTTTCTAAGAAATTTTCCTATTCTTCTACATCGTCCAGTGTCTTGGTGTACAATTGTTCATAGTAGCCTCTTATGATTATTTGTATTTCTGTGATATCAGTTTTAATGTCTCTCTTTTTATTCTAATTTTATTGATTTAAAGCTCTTCTTTTTTAAAAAAAATATTTTTATTTATTTATTTGACAAAGAGAAAGAGAGAGATCACAAGTAAGCAGAGAGGCAGGCAGGGAGGAGGGGAAGCAGGCTCCCTGCTGAGCAGAGAGCCCCATGTGTGGCTCCATCCCAGGATGCTGGGATGCTGGGATCACGACCTGAGCTGAAGGCAGAGGCTTTAACCCACTGAGTCACCCAGGCACCCCAAAGCTCTTCTTTCTTTGTTGTTGTTCACCTAAATAAAAGTTTGTCAATTTTGTTTGTTTTTTCAGAGTCAGCTCTTAGTTTAATCTTGTCTACTATATCCTGCCCTCTCTTTCACTCATTTGTGCCCTAATCTTTATATTTTCTTTCTTCTGTTAACTTTGAGCTCCATTTGTTCTTCTCTTTCTGGTTCCTCAAGGTGTAGATTTCAGTTATTTGTGATTTTTCCCGCTCCTTAAAGTAGGTTTCTTATTGCTATTAACATCCTTCTTCAGTACTGCTTTGGGCACATCTCATAAGTTTTGGCATATTGTGTTTTCATTTTCATTTGTCTATCTTCTTTACTTTCTTTTTGATCCATTAATTGTTCAAGAGATTCTTGTTTAATTTTCATATGTTTGTGATTTTCCAGTTTTCTTCTTGTTATTGATTTCTAGCTTTATACCCTTATAGTCTTGGCAGATACTTGGTATAATTTCAGTCTTCTCGAATTTCTTGAGTTGTTTCGTGGCCTAAAATATGGTGTATCCATTCCTGGCCTGTCTTGATCATGTCTGCTGTATTCCTGGCCAGCCTTCCCTGGATCATATATTTCAATTACAATGACTTCTTCTGTAATCATGACTTCTCGATTTCTCCATAGTGACATCCTGGGACCATGTATATTGGTTTACAAGGCCCTACTCAGTAGTGCCCTCCTTGTAACAATAAAGTCTATTTAAACCTTAAAAGATGTTTTACATCAATAACCATCAAAGAATGCAAATTAACATCACAATATAATATTACTACACACTTCTAAAATTGGATAAATTGAAAAAATTGTGACAATATCAAACGTTTTCATAGATGTTGGGAAATGGTACCATTCATAGATTGCCAGTGAGAATGTAAAATGGAACATTTTAATTGGAATTCACCACTTTGAAAAACAATTGAGAAGTTTCTAATAAAACTAAATATAAAATTCTCATATAGGCCAGCAATTGAACTCTTTAACATTTATCCTATAGAAATGAAAACATGTTCATAGAAAAATCTAACTGTGAATATATAAGGTCAACAAAGAGTTTCTCTCTGTATTGTTTATTGCAGCTGCATATTAAGCTGCAATGATCATAACATAAAACATTTAAAAAAGTTATTTCAACCATATAAAATATTTTTGCTCATTTCCACTTCTGTGACCAGAAGCCTCTTTTGGCGAATCCCTGTTTTATTTAAGGTTGTATATTCTTTGAAGGCTGGAATTTAATCTTATTTTTTTTAATTCACCATAGTAACTACAGCCATACTACTAATTGCTTGTTTAGTAGTTGTTGGTGTATGTGGCAAATAGAATATTCATTAACATTAAATAATTAACTTGGCATTGAGTGCCTACTATAGGTCAGATATTACAGTTAAAGACATGAGTAACAGAATCCTTGGGTCTCTTGATTTAACTACCTAATAGACAAGACAGTATTGTAAACAGAAAAATAAAACAATGTGCTATGTCTTGGTGGATACATGTGCAGACTGCTGAGAGAGCCTTATCAGTAGAAAAACATGCAATGAGGAAGGTGACAAGATGGCAGTTGAGTAGGCAACCTCATTTCATCTGTCCCTCAAATTTAGTTGGATATCTATCAAACATTCTGAACACACACTAATTCAACCTGAGATAAAGGAAGATTTATCAGGCTCTCCACAAGCAGAAGAATGACTATTTTTTTTTCCCAAGATTGGAGGTGTGAAACCTTGAATCTTCAGGGAAATATCCAAAGATAAGTGGATGGGGGAGGGATCCTCCATAAGCTGGATGTCAGAAAGTGATATAACACCAGAGCAAAAAAATCAAGACCCTTGGAAATCTACTCTAGTGAAAGGCACTTCCTTCTGAAAAGGGCACAGGGGAATTCTAGGGGGATCTCTGTGGTCTCAGGATTCCAAGAGATTCAGAAAGAATGGGGGAACCCAAACTGATACCATGCCTAAGCAATGGAGTAGGGTGACTGGTTGTGGTCAGAGAGCCCAGAGGGGACTCTTAGCTCCAGACACCATAAACCATGACCCAAGTTGATAGGAAGACTGCCCTCTGCTTGACCACCCTGAAAAGCATTTAGAAGGGGTATCTAACATCCTAGGGGAGATATAGAACTGCTTGTGCCCACCACAGGGACAGCTCTTGGGGCAGTGTGGCCCATGAGGAGATGCTGGCATGGCACCCGGAGTGAGCTAGGAGCTGCAGAGGAGGGTGCATGTGCAAGCTCATGGCCACTGGCATTTGCAGAGTCACAAGGCACAAAGGTGCTTTTGGGTTCCCATGGCTCCCTTGGGAGAAGAGCAGCCAGTGGGAGCCACAAGATTTGGTGATTTGGACATAAAGAGCCCATGTCCCCAACTAGGTAACAGCTCTCAGGGTGGTGTGATCCCCAAGGGACACTAGAGCAGCACTCAGCATGACCTGGGAGTTGCAGAAGAGGGTGCACGTGCAAGCCCATGGGTACCAGCAATTGCAAAGTCACAAAGCACAGAGATGGTTGCAGGTCCCCATGACTCCCCTAGGAGAAGTATGGTGGGCATGAATTCTGTGAGTCTGTAGAGTTTGGTACCTGCAGTGATGGAGATGGGTTGGCCTGGAGAATTTGATGAGGGGGTGGAAGGTTGTGACCTCATGGCTCTAGGCTGGATATTGCTGAATGGCCGTGCTTGTTCTGACACTCTAAAGAGAAGCTAAGATGCCAAGGAACAAAAGCCATGCAGCTAACCAGCTCACATTAAGCCTATCCCCCTGACAAGCAGTGTGGCAACTCCACCCAGGCAAAGACACCTGAGAAGATGAGCAGCAGGCCCCTTACCCAGAAGACAGACTGGAAGAACAGGTGAATGGTAAGCTTATTTCCCACAGGACTGTAAAACTCCAGTCAAATAAATAAATAAAATCTTTAAAAAAAAAAAAAAAAGCACTCTAAAAGAGCAAAAGATCTTAAGGGGCAACTGATGGAATCGGGCAGTCACAGGTATGGGCCTACGCCCACAGACCCAATATGGTCACTGCCTGTGACTACCCATGCCAGAGAGAGTCCGGTGGGGGTCTAGTCTGTGGTCCCTGAGCCTGCTGCTTTCCACTGCTTGCACCACCGCTCAGGCTGGGCGCACTCCTGCCCACACTTGAGAGAACCTTGGATGGGCACCAGCCGGTGGTCTCTAGGACTACAGGCTTCCGCAACCCACGATGAGGTCTGAGCGCTCCCAGCCCATGCCTGAGAGAACCCCGCATGATCTCAGGTCAGGATCACTCCTCCAGCAGTCCTCCACTGGACTGTGTAACCGTGGGGTCTAAATGTACCTGGTACAGACCTGGACCCCAGAAAATAGTCCCAACAATGAAAGCAACCGGAAGCGGGTTTCCTGGACAAATATCACTTGTGGTTTTAGTAGTATGGGGGTGCAGAGACAAGTGGGGCCTTGGGTGACCACTGGGATGGTGGCTGGGGATATGCACTGCCTGTGGGAGGTTGTGGTGTGTAGCAGAGTTTGCAAAAGGGGAGTCTGGGTGTTCTGGACCACCCAGAGGGGAGCACACTGAGGCTTTTCTCTGAGGCAGAGGTCTGGGTGCAGACAGATTCTTTACTCTGACCCTCTAAAAACCAAACAAAAAAAAAAAAAAAAAAAAGAAAGAAAGAAAAAAAGGCCACCAAAGAACAAAACCTCCAGAGAGCAAATACCTGAAAAAATTGTTTCCACAGAGCCCAGCACCTTGATAGCAAGCAAGGCAACTAAACCCAAACAAGATGGACTGGAAAACAACATGGCAGTCCCCTCCCCAGAAGCCAAGCCAAAAGCAAGAGGACAATAACCACAAGTTCCCCATAAAAGTGTAAAACACCAACATCAGGGGAAACCAATATATTGAGCGCGTGGTATTGCCCTAAAACCTGTGTATTTGATAGATAAAAAACTTTTTTTTAAAAGATTTATTTATTTATTTGACACAGAGAGAGAGAGAAAATGAGAGAGAGAGAGAGAGATCACAAGTAGGCAGATAGGCAGGCAGAGAGAGAGGGGGAAGTAGGCTCCCTGCTGAGCAGAGAATCCGATGCGGGGCTTGATCCCAGGACTCTGGGATCATGACCTGAGCTGAAGGCAGAGGCTTTAACCCAAGCCACCCAGGTGCCCCACAATGTGTTTTTTTTTTTTTAATTAGTTCTCATAATTCTTGTTCTTTTGATCTTTTTAACCTACTTACCATTACAACTAGAGGTTTAATACAACATATTCTATAATAACTTTTTAACTTGAACTTTTTTCATACATATGCCTGTGTCTCTTTTTATTTTTCTTTTCTTTTTTTAAATATGCATATAGGTATAAGTTTCAAGGTAATCCTTTTTCCCTATTCAATACTACTCTATATAAACTGTTTTAATTTTCCTGAATCTCTGGAAAGTTGATTCCTTTAACAAAGATAACAAGATATAGCCAGAAAGAATCAAAATAAACTTCCTTGCCCACTTTGAGGATTTATAACCACTTTCCCATCTCATTCTTCTGTCAGTGTTTCTGTGTATTTGTTTTTGTTCTGTTATTATATAAATCTTTTTCTTGAGGTTCATTTTGGCTGGGTTCTTCTTTTCTTTTCTTCTTCTTTTTTTTTTTTTTTTGCCATTTACTTTTGTTGGTCTTTTTGTTTGTGTTTCTTTTTTTTTTTTTTAAAGATTTTTTTTATTTATTTGACAGAGAGAAACACAGCGAGAGAGGGAACACAAGCAGAGGGAATGGTAGTGGGAGAAGCAGGCTTCCTGCAGAGCAGAGAGCCCGATGCGGGGCTCGATCCCAGGCCCCTGGGATCTGACTTGGGCCAAAGGCAGACGCTTAACGACTGAGCCACCCAGGCGCCCCAATGATCGCGTTTCTTTATACACCTTATAAATCTTACTTTGGGGGCTCATTCTGGCTAGGTTTTCCCTTTTTTTCTCTTTTTTTTTTCTTTTATCTTTCTTTTTGGTGGGGACTTCCTATTGCTCCAAAGCTTTCTGGGGTCCACCTTGCCTGGATCATGGTTGATATATTCAGCTATACATCCCCTCAACCACCTTTCACTAAAAAGACTAGGAGGGGAAACACCCAACAGAGGAAAATTCAGAGACTGCCCTCTCCCACAGAAATATTGGATATGGACATAAACAGTATGTTGGAAAGGGAATTCAGGGTACAATTATCCAGGCAATTAGCCTGGATACTAGCTTGGATCCTACTAGCTAGGATGGAGGAAAACTTTAGTAACAACCTAGAATCTCTAAGGGCAGAAGTCATAGCTGATATGGCAGAAGTTAAAAATGCTATCAGTGAGATCCAATATAATCTAAATACTCTATCGCAGGGTAACTGAGTCAGAAGATAGAATTAGTGATCAAGAGGACAAATTGACAGAGAGGAAGGTTCAGGAGGGAGGCTGGAACAAACAGCTTAGAAACCATGAAAATAGAATTAGGGAAATAAATGATGCCACAAAATGTTCCAATGTCAGAATTATTGGCATCTCTGTGGAGGTGGAGAAAGACAGAAGACTAGAAGATATAGCTGAACAAATTCTGGATGAAAATTTCCCCAATCTGAGGAATGGAACAAGTGTTAATGCCCTAGAGGCAGAAAAGATACCCCTCAAGAACGGGTCTAGAAAGACATCCAAACACTTGATTGTGAAATTCACGAATTATAATTTTAGACAAGAGGTCCTAAGGGCAACTAGAGGGAAGAAATTCCTTATGTACAGAGGAACACCCATCAGAATAACGTCAGACCTGTCCACAGAAACCTGGCAGGCCAGAAAGAGCTGACAAGACATATTCAGGGCACTAAATGAGAACAATATGCAGCCAAGAACACTTTATCCAGCAAGGGTGACATTCAAAATGGATGGAGAGATAAAGAGGTTCCAAGACTGGTGAGGTTTAAAAGAGTATATGACCAGCAAAGTGACACTACAAGAAATATTAAGGGGAGTTCTATAAAAGTAGAAAGAACCAAAGAGGGACTTAGAACAGAAATTCATAGGGGCAATCTATAGAAACGAGGACTTCACAGACAACATGACGTCAATAAAAACTTATCTTTCAATAATCACTCTCAATGTGAATGGCTTAAATGTTCCCATAAAACAGCACAGGGTTGCAGACTGGAAAAAATGATAGGACTCGTCCATGTAATGTCTACAAGAGATGCACTTGGATCCTAAAGATACATCCAGACTGAAAGTGAAGGGATAGATAACTATCTTTCATGTCAATGGGTCTCAAAAGAAAGCTGAGGTAGCAATTCTCATATCAGATAAATTGGATTTTAAGCTAATGACTGTAGTCAGAGATACAGAAGGATGCTACATCATTTTTAAAGGGTTTATCCACCAAGAAGATCTAACAACTGTAAATATTGATGCCCCCAATATGGGAGCAGCCAACTACATAAGTCAATTGTTAGTCAAAATAAAGAGTCATACTGATATGAATACACTAATAGTAGGAGATCTTAACATGCCACTCTCAGTAACAGACTATCTAAACAGAAAATTAGTAAAGAAACAAGAGCTTTGAATGACACATTGGACCTGATGGACCTAATATTTACAGAATATTCCACCCTAAAACAACAGAATACTCATTCTTCTATTTCTCCAGAATAGACCACATACTGGGTCACAAATTGGGACTCAACCGATACCAAAAGATTGAGATGATCCCCTGCATTTTCTCAAACCACAATGCTCTGAAACTGGAACACAGCCACAAAAAGAAGTTTGAAAGGAATTCAAACACTTGGAGGCTAAAGAAATCTGCTCAAGAATGCTGGGATCAACCAGGAAATCAAAGATGAACTTAAACAATTCATAGAGACCAATGAGAATGAAGACACATCGATGCAAAGAGCCCAGAATCTGACTGATTCCTTGGGGAATTATACCAAACATGCAAAACAGAATTAATATCTATTCTCCTGAAGCTGTTTCGATAAAATAGAAACAGAAAGAAAGCTTTTTCACAGCAAAGGTAACAGTCAACAAAACCAAGTGGCAACCCAATGAATAGGAGAAGATATTTGCAAATGACATTACAGATAAAGGGCTGGTATCCAAGACTTATAAAGAACTTCTAAAACTCAACACCCAAAAATACAAATAATCCAGTCAAAAAGTTGGCAAAAGATGTGAGTGGACAATTCTCTAAAGAAGACATATGGATGGCTAACAGATATGTGAAAAACTGCTCAACATCACTAGCCATCAGGGAAATACAAATAAAAACCACAGTGAGATAACACCCTACACCAGTTAGAATAGCTAAAATTAACATGACAGGAAACAACAAGTGTTGGTGAGGATGTAGAGAAAGGGAACCCTTTTCCACTGTTGGTGGGAATGAAAACTTGTATAGCCACTTTGGAAAACTCTATGGAGGTACCTTGAGACCTTAAAAATAGAGCCACCCTATGGCCCAGTATTTATGCTATTAAGTATTTACCCCAAAGATACAGATGTAGTCAAAAAAAGGGGCAATATGTACCCCAATGTTCATGGCAGCAATGTCCACAATAGCCAAACTGTGAAAGGAGCTGAGATACCCTTCAACAGATGAATGGATAAAGATGTGGTACATATATACAATGGAGTATTGCTCAGTAGTCAATATTACTTACTCATACTCATCAGAAAGGACGAATATCCACCATTTGCATTGACATGGATGGAATTGGAGGGGATTTTGCTAAGTGAAATAATTCAAGCAGAGAAAGACAATTTTATAGTTTCACTCACATGTGGAAAATAAGGACTAGCCTGGAGGACCATAGAGGAAGGGAGGGAAAACTGAAGCAGGGGAAATCAGAGAGGAAAACAAACCACAAGACTCTGGATTCCAGGAAACAAACTGAGGGTTACAGAAGGGACGGGGTGGGAGGATGGGGCAACAGGGTTATGGGTATTAAGGAGAGCACATGTGATGAGTACTGGGTGTTATAAACAACTAATGAATTGTTGAACACTACATCAAAATCTAGTGATGTATTATATGTTAGCTAATTGAACATATTAAGAAAAACAGGCAATGAGATTTAGAGAAATCATCATAGAAATAATAAAAATAAACTTGAACATTATAAATTCTCCAGGTGATGAAAAAGGTGAAGAGAATTTCTGGTGAGAGAAATAATAGGGATATGAAATTATTATGAAACAAATATTTCCTGCACTATTTGACCAGAAGTAATATAGTAATATGGTATAGGTATAGTGTAACTGTCAGAAAAAAAAAAACACACTAGTAGAAACAAAGAAGGTAAGCATGCATTATACTGTGAAAAGTCTTGCTCCCTATTTAAAAAAAAAATGGATTTTCATCTTGTAAAAATCTTGGGAGCCACTCAAGAAATGTGAGAAGATATAAACTAGGGTAAAAAAATGGTCCTATTTGTCCAAGGACTATTCGTTTTTTTTTTTTAAATTGTTTTTAATGACATTAACAAATATGTATGGTATGATTTTTAGTGAAAAGAATAGAAAGCAATATTGTACATATAAGATGATCCTCTTTTACTTTTTAATTTCTTTCTTCAACAATTTTATTTAAATTCAATTAGTTCCAAATTTTATGACAATACTTCTTTACAGCAAAGAAAACAGTCAATATGCTGTCCTCCCTCCAATGAATTCATATAGTATTTAACTTTATTTTTATTTATTTATTTTTAAGTAATCTCAACACCTCAACATGCAACATGGGGCTCAAATTCACAACCCTGTGATCAAGAGTTGCATGATCTTCCAACTGAGCCAGCCTTGCAAAAATGAAACTTGGAACACTGAAAAAATAAAATAATAAAATAAAATAAAAAATAAATTCAAGTTAATTAAAATATAGTATTGGTTCCAGTAGAATTTAGTGATTCATCACTTACATATAACACCCAGTGCTCATCACAAAATGTGCTTCCTTAACGTCCATCACTCATTTAGCACATCCCCCCACCAACCTCCCTTCCAGCAACCCTCAGTTTACTTTCTATAGTTAAGAGTATCTGGTGGTTTCCTTCCCTCTCTTTCACCCCCGCTTCTCCTCTGTTCAAAATGGATCATTTTGTTTATTAGATTCCACATGTGAGTGAAATTTATGGTATTTATCTTTCCCTGACTGATGTTTTTCACTTAGCATAATACACTCTAGCTCCACCAATGTTGCAAATAGCAAGATTTCCTTCTTTATAGTGGCTGAGTAATATTCCTCCCTTATATAGATACAACATCCTTCTTATCCATTCATCAGTTGATGGATATTTGGGCTTTTTCCATAATTTGGCCATTGCTGCTATAAACATCAGGGTGCATGTGTCCCTTTGAATCAGTATTTTTGTATCCCTTGGATAAATACCTAGGAGTATAATTGCTGAATCATAAGTAGTTCTATTTTTAACTTTATGAGGAAGCTCCATACTGTTTTTCAGAGTGGCTGCACCACTTTGAATCCCCACTAACTGTGGAATAAGAGTCCCCTCTCTCCACATCCTTTCCAAAACCTGTTGTTTCTCATGCTGTTAATGTTACCCACTCAAACAGGTGTGAGGTGATATCTCACCCTGGTTTTGACTTGTACTACAAGCTGATGTATAATTATTGTTGTGCATCTTTTCACGTGTCTGTTAGCCATCTTCATGTCTTTGAAAAAAATACTTATGTCTTCTGCCCATTTCTTAACTGGATTATTTGTTTTTTGGGTGTTGAGTTTGAGACGTTCTTTATATATTTTGGATGCTCACCCTTTATCAGATATGTCATTTGAAAATATCTTCTCCCATCCTGTAGGTTGTCTGTTAGTTTTGTTGATTGTTTCCTTTGCTGTGCAATTTTTTATCTTGAGGGAAGTCCCGGTAGCTATTTGTTTGTTTGTTTGTTTGTTTTTTGCTTTTGCTTTTGTTTCCCTTGACTCAAGAGACCTGTTCACTAAGAAGTTGTTATCAGATTATGCTGAGTGAAATAAGTCAAGCAGAGAGAGTCAATTACCATATGGTTTCACTCACTTGTAGAACATAAGGAATAACATGGAGGACATTAGGAGAAAGAAAGGAAAAGTGAAGGGGGGGAATCGGAGGGGGAGATGAACCACGAGAGACTGTGGACTCCAAGAAACACACGGAGGGTTTTAGAGGGGAGGGGGTGGAGGGATGGTTGAACCTGGTAGTGGTTATTAAGGAGGGCATGTATTGCGTGGAGCACTGGGTGTTATAGGTAAACAATGAATCTTGGAACACACATCAAAAACTAATGATGTATTGTATGGTGACTAACACAATAAAAAAAAAGCTGAAGTCACAATGTGAAAAACTAAAAAAAAAGTTATGGCCAATGTCAAAGAGGTTGTCAAAGAGGTTGTCGCCTGTGTTTTCCTCTAGGATTTTGATGGTTTCCTGTCTCATATTTAGGACTTTCATCCATTTTTAATTTTTATTTATTTTGTGAGTGATTTGTAAGAAAGTGGTCCAGTTTCATTCTGCTGCATGTTGCTTTTAAGTTTTCCCAACACCATTTTTTGAAGAGTCCTTTGGTTTTTTCCATTGGATATTTTTCCTTGCTTTGTCAAAGAATAGTTAACCATATAGTCGTGAGCCCATTTCTGGGTTTTCTATTCTGTTCCATTGATCTATGTGTCCTTTTTTGTGCCAGTACCATACTGTCTGCATGACTAAAGCTTTGTAATACAGCCTGAAGTCCAGAATTGTGATAAATTCAGCTTTGCTTTTCTTTTTCAGGATTGCTTTGGCTATTCAAGGTCTATTTTGGTTCTATACAAATTTTAGGATTATTGGTTCTTTTGTAGTTGGCTGCCTCCATATTGAGGGACTTCAATATTTACAATTTCTAGATCTTCTTGGTGGATAGACCCTTTAAGAATGATGTAGTGTCTTTCTGTATCTCTGACTACAGTCTTTAGCTTAAAATATAATTTATCCAATATGAGAATTGCTACCCGAGCTTCCTTTTGAGGCCCATTGGCATGAAAGATGGTTCTCAATCCATTTGCTTTCAGTCTGGATGTATCTTTAGGCTCCAAATGTGTCTCTTGTAAACATCATACAGACGCGTGCTGTCATTTCATCCAGTCTGCAACCCTGTGCAGTTTTATGGGAGCATTTAGGCTCTTTCCATTGAGAATGCCTATTGAAAGATAATTTTTTATTGACATCATGTTGCCTGTGAAGTCGTTGTTTCTATAGGTTGTCTCTGTAACCTTCTGTCCTATGTCCCTCTTGGATTTTTTCTTCTTTTATAGAACTCCCTTAATATTTCTTATAGTGCCAACTTGGTGGTGACATACTCTCTTCAATCTTGCTGGTCTTGGAAGCTCTTTATCTCTCCAACCATTTTGAATGTCAACCTTGCTGTATAAAGTATTCTTGGCTGAATGATCTTCTCATTTAGTGCCCTGAATATATCATGCCAGACCTTTCAGGCTTGCCAGGTTTCTGTGGACAGGTCTGATATTATTCTGATGAGTCTTCCTCTGTACATAAGGAATCTCTTCCCCCTAGCTGCCCTAAGGACATCTTGTCTAAAATTATAATTCACGAATCGCACAATCACGTGTCTAGATGTCTTTCTAGACTTGTTGACTTGGGGGGTGTTCTTTCTGCCTCGAGGACAAGAACACTTGTTCCATTCACAGATTGAGGAAATTTTAATCCAGAATTTGTTCACCTAATTCTTCTAATCTTCTGTCTTTCTCCACCCCCTCATGGTTTCCAATAATTCTGATGATGGAACGTTTCATGGCATCATTTATTTCCCTAAGTCTGTTCTTATGGTTTCTAAGCAGTTTATTTTTTTGCCCCAAATATGTTTATTTTATTTTTTCAGTGTTACAAGATTTGTTGTTCATGCACCACACTCAGTGCTCCATGCAATACATACCCTCTTCAATACCCACCACCAGGCTTGCCCAACACTCCACCCCACCCAAACCCTCAGTTTGTTACTCAGAGTCCATAGTCTCTCATGGTTCATCTCCCCCTCTGATTTCCCCCCATTCACATTTCCCTTCCTTCTCACAATGCCCTCCATGTTTTTCTTTATGCTCAGCAGGTAAGTGAAACCATAAGGTAATTGGTTCACTCTGCTTGACTTATTTCACTCCACATAATATCTTCAAGTCCCATCTATGTTGATACAAAAGTTGGGTATTCATCCTTTCTAATGGAGGCATAATATTCCATTGTATGTTTGGACCATATCTTCTTTATCCATTCATCTGTTGAAGGGCATCTTGATTCTTTCCACAGTTTGGCAATTGTGGGCATTGCTGCTATGAACATTGGGGTACATGTGGCCCTTCTTTGTAATGCTTCTGCTTCTTTGGGGCAAATACCCAGTAGTGCGATGGCAGGGTCATAGGGTAGCTCTATTTTTAATTTCCTGAGGAATTTCCACACTGTTTTCCAAAGTGCCTGCACCGGCTTGCAATCCCACCAACATTGTAAGAGGGTGCCCCTTTCTCCACACCCTCTCCAACAATTGTTGTTTACTGTCCTGTACATGTTGGCCATTCTAACTGGTGTAAGGTGGTATCTCAGTGTAGTTTTGATTTGAATATCCCTGATGGCTAAAAATTATGAACATTTATTTATGTGTTTGTTAGCCTTTTGTATGTCTTCTTTGGAGAAGTGTCTGTTCATGTCTTTTAACCACTTTTTGATATAATTATCGGTTTTCTGAGTGTTGAGTTTAAGGAGTTCTTTATAGATCTTAGATATCAGACCTTTGTCTGTAGTGTCATTTGTGAATATCTTCTCCCATTCTTTGGGTTGCCTGTTTGTTTCGTTGACTGACTCTTTCACTGTACAGAAGCTTTTTATCTTGATGAAGTCCCAAAAGTTCAATTTCACTTTTGTTTCCTTTGTCTTTGGAGACATGTCCTGAAAGAAGTTGCTGTGGCTGATGTCGAAGAGGTTACTGCCTATGTGCTTCTCTAGGATTTTGATAGATTCCTGCCTCACATTGAGGACTTTTATTCATTTCGAGTGTATCTTCGTGTATAGTGTAAGAGAATGGTCAAGTTTCATTCTACATATAGTTGTCCAATTTTCCGAGCACCATTTATTGAAGAGACTGTCTTTTTTCCCCTGGATATTTTTTCCTGTTTTGTCAAAGATTATTTGACCATAGAGTTGCGGGTCCATATCTGGGCTCTCTATTCTGTTCCACTGGTCTGTGTGTCTGTTTTTGTGCCAGTACCATGCTGTCTTGCTGATCACCGCTTTTTAGTAAAGCTTGAAATCAGGCAATGTGATGCCCCCAGCATGGGTTTTCTTTTTCAGCATTTGCTTAGCAATTCGGGGTCTTTTCTGGTTCCATATAAATTTTAGGATTGTTTGTTCCATGCCTTTGAAAAAATCCAGTGGAATTTTGATCGGGATGGCATTAAAAGTATAGATTGCTCTAGACAGTATAGACATTTTAATGATGTTTATTCTTTTGATCCAGGAACATCAAATGCTTTTCCTCCTTTTTGTGTCTTCTTCAATTTCTTTCATGAGCGTTCTGTAGTTCTTTGAGTACAGATCCTTCACCTCTTTGGTTAGGTTTATTCCCAGGTATCTTATGGTTCTTGGTGCTATTGTAAATGGAATAGATTCCCAAATTTCTCTTTCCACAGTTTCATTGTTAGTGTATAGGAAAGCAACTGTAATCTGTGCATTGATTTTGTATCCTGCCACATTATTGAATTGCTGTGAGTTCTGGTAGGTTGGGGGTGGAGTCTTTTGGGTTTTCCAGATAAAATAACATGGCATCTGCAAAGAGAGAGAGTTTGAATTCTTCATTGCCAATTGAAATACCTTTTATTTCTTTAAGTTGTCTGGTGGCTGTCGCTAGAACTTCTAGCAATATGTTGAACAAGAGTGGTGAGAGTGGGCATCCTTGTCGTGTGCCTGATCTCAAAAGTAAGGCTGTAAGCTTTTCCCCATTGAGAATGATATTTGCTGTGGGCTTTTCATAGATAGACTTAATGATGTAGAGGAATGTTCCTTCTATCCCTATACTTTGAAGAGTTTTAATCAGGAAAAGATGTGAATTTTGTCAAACGCTTTTTCTTCTTCAATTGAGAGAGCGATGTTATTCTTCTCTCTTCTCTTATTGATTTGTTCTATCACATGGATTGATTTGTGAATGTTGAACCACACCTGCATCCCAGGGATAAATCCCACTTTGTCATGATGAATAATCTTTTTAATGTGCTATTGGATCCTATTAGCTAGGATCTTGTTGAGAATCTTGACATCCATATCCATCAGGGATATTGGTCTGAAATTCTCCTTTTTGGTAGGGTCATTGCCTGTTTGGGGATCAGGGTAATGCTGGCTTCATAGAAAGGGTCTGGAAGTTTTCCTTCTGTTTCTATTTTTTGAAACAGTTTCAGGAGAAAAGGTATTATTTCTCCCTTGAAAGTTTGGTAGAATTCCCTAGGGAATCCGACTGGTCCTGGACTCTTGTTTTTTGGGAGGTTTTTAATCACTGCTTCAATCTCATTACTAGATATTGGTCTATTCAGGTTGTCAATTTCTTCCTGTTTCAGTCTTGGAAGATTATGGGTTTCCAGGAATGCATCCATTTCTTCTAGGTTTTTTAACTTATTGACATATACCTGTGATAATAATTTTTGATGATTGTTTCTGTTTCCTTTGGGTAATTTATGATCTCTCCCCTTTCCTTCATAATTTTGTTAGTTAATATCCTCTCCCTTTTCTTTTGGATGAGTTTGGCCTGTTTCTTTTCAATCTTATTTATTCTTTCAAAGAACCAACTTCTGGATTCATTGATGCATTCTAATGTTTCTCTAGTTTCTAACTCATTGATCTCTGCTCTGATCTTGATTATTTCCCTTCTTGTGCATGGGGTTGGCTTCCTTTGTTGTTTGTTTTCCAATTCTTTGTGTTGTAAGAAGAGCTGGTTTATTCGAGATTTTTTCAATTTTTTTGAGGGAGGCTTGGATGGCTATGTATTTCCCCCTTAGGACTGCCTTTGCCGTGTCCGATAGGTTTTGCATCTATGTGTCTTCATTCTCATTGGTCTCCATGAGTTGTTTAAGCTCATCTTTGATTTCCTGGTTGATCTCAGCATTCGTAAGCAGGTTGGTCTTTAGCCTCCAAGTGTTTGAATTCCTTCCAAACTTCTTCTTGTGTTTGTGTTCCAGTTTCAGAGCATTGTGGTTTGAGAAAATGCAGGGAATCATCTCAGTCTTTTGGTATTGGTTGAGTCTTGATTTGTGGCCCAGTATGTGGTGTATTCTGGAGAACTTTCCATGTGAACTCGAGAAAAATGAGTATTCC
>CM053612.1:49156133-49169115 GCA_028646535.1 Procyon lotor
CCCAGCTTTCTTTTGAGGCCCATTGGCATGAAAGATGGTTCTCCATCCTTTCACTTTCAGTCTGGATGTATCTTTTGGTTCCAAATTTGTCTCTTGTAGACAGCATATGGATGGGTCCTGTTGCTTTTTCAATTCTGCAACCCTGTACCATTTTATGGGAGCATTTAGGCCATTCACGTTGAGAGTGATTATTGAAAGATAAGTGTTTATTGATATCATGTTGCCTGTGTAGTCCTTGTTTCTATTGATTGTAAATTTCTGTTCTAAGTCACTCATGGGTTCTCTCTACTTTTATAGAACCCCCTTTAATATTTCCTGAAGGGCCGGTTTCTTGGTCAAATACTCTTTTAATCCTTGTCGATCTTGGAAGCTCTTCATCTCTCCATCCATTTTGAATGTCGTCCTTGCGGGATAAAGTATTCCAGGCTGCATGTTCTTCCCTTTTAGTGCCCTGAATATGTCTTGCCAGCCCTTTCTGGCTTGCCAGGTTTCTGTGGACAGGTCTGACGTTATTCTAATGGGTCTTCCTCCATATGTAAGAAATCTCTTCCCCCTAGCTGCCCTCAGGATCTTTTGTCTGAAATTATAATTTGCAAATTATACTATGATGTGTCTCACCGTATTTCTAGACTCCTTGATCTTGGTAGGTGTCGTTTCTGCCTCTAGGACAGGTAACCTTGTTCCATTCCCCAGATTGGGGAAATTTTCATTCAGAATTTGGTCAGCTATATCTTCTAGTCTTCTGTCTTTCTCTACCCCCTCTGGGATTCCAATAATTCTGACGTTGGAATATTTCATGGTGTCATTTATTTCCCTAAGTCTTTTCTCATGATTCTTGAGCAGTTTGCTCCAGCTGTCTTCCTGCCCTCTCTTCTCTCTCATTTTATCCTCTAAATCACTAATTCTATCCTCTGTCTCCGTTACTCTAGCTGTTAAACTATTTAGATTGGATTGGATCTCACTGATAGCACTTCTTACATGGGCTATACTGGTTCTCATTTCTGCCCTTAGAGATTCTATATTGTCATTAATCCTAGCCAATGCCTGGATAATTGTCACCCTCAATTCCCTTTCTGACATACTGTTAACGCCCATATCTAATAGTTCTGAGAGAGAGGGCACAGTGTCTGTGTTTTTCCTCTGTTGGGTGGTCCTCCTTCTAGTCGTTTTGATGAGACTTGAATGAGAGGATGTATATTTGGATATTTCGGCCATGATCCAGGCCGGGTACACTCTGGAAGGTTTAGGAGAAATTGGGATTCACTACCAAAAATAAAGACTAGGATAAAAAAGATAGAGAGAGACAGAAAGAGAGGTTATCCCTGCCAGAATGGGCACCAACAATAAGAGTTATGAATTATGTAGACCAACACGAAGAAACATATAGACCCACAAAAGTAGATGACAAGAAATTAAAGTACCTATTCCGAATGAACCCCAGGAATGAGATTTTATATAACACCAGAACAAAAGCAAATAGGTAGAAACACTGACAGAAGTATAAGATGGGAGGTTGGTTATAACTCCTCATATGCGAGGACGGTTATTTCAGGTCTTCCTGGGTTTATCGTTGTATAAAGCCTCTAGTATAACGTTAAGTAGTTTAAAAAAAATGAAAACAAAAAACAAAATCAAACCAAGAAATGTGAAAACAAGTGAATATAACAAAAATAGAGAATAGAAAAGAAAAAAAAAACCTTGTATCTATGTAATATACAGGTTTGAGGGTATTACCAGACACGTAAGATACTGATTTCTCCTAATGTTCAGGATTTAAAGTCTTATGGTGACCCTTTGGTTATAGTCTTTTTGGTTTTTTTTTGTCTTGTCTTCTGGGGGAGGGGCCTGGCCAGTTGTTTTCCAGTCAATCTTGCTTGGGTTGAGTCACCCTGCCCCCCAATCAAGGGGCAGATCTCTGTGGAACCCGGTTTCTCAGTCTTTAGCTCTCTGAATGCTTTTGTCCTTTTGTGCTTTTTCTCCTTTTCAGAGATTCTAAGTGAGGAATCTGCCTGTCCGTACCCAGACCTCCCCATCACAGAGAAGCCTCAGTCTGCTCACCTCTGGGTTGTCCAGAAGGAACACTCCCCTCTGCAAATCTCCCAGTGCAGCCGGTACCAGGTGTCACATGCTCAGCAGTTTGGTGACTCCAAGCGCTCCCCTGCTCTCGGGTCTCCAGGCTCTGGCGGGGTGTGGCCAGATTCTTGCTAGAGTTACTGCACCAGCCTCGCAGTTCCTGCATTTGGTGGTGCACTGTGTAGAGAGCGCTGCACACGGAGAAAAGCTGTGGGCTCCAGGACCACAGCAGACTCTCTAAGGTGCTTTCAGGAGTGTGCGCACCCTGCCCACAAAACGGTGCCGGCATTGGAAAACTGCAGGTTCAGAGTCACAGACTGGACGTCTCCCACACTGTTCTCTCTTTGAGGTGAGTGGTATCCTTCCTGGGATTGTGGGCCCCGGCCTATGCCCAGGACCACCCCCTTCCACTAACTGCTTCTCAGAACCTTATGCTCTTTTTAAGTGTTTTTAACCGGGCTTTAAGTTATTGCTGCTCCACAAACACCAGGCACTTTCCTTTGGGGTATTACTGTCCTTGTGCCGCTTCTGGTGGCTCCCTCCCCCTTTTGTTTATCCTCCGATACTGTTTGGAGCATTCCCACTTTGCTTTACCTCTCCACTGCTGTCTTTTGCTCCCGTAGAGATCCAGAAGTGAAAAATCTTGCTCCTCCGGCTGATTTCATGGGTGTTCAGCGTGGTCTGGCAGATATCCAGCTCACTTTTGGGGACAGGTTGCAACAGAATCTCCTACCTCTCTGCCATATTGCCCCCCTCTCTCCTAAGCAGTTTATTCCAACCCTCCTCCTGACCTTTCTTCTCTATCAGGTTGTCCTCTAGATCACTAATTCTATCCTCTGTCTCAGTTACCTTATCTGTTAGACTATTTAAATTAGATTGGATCTCATTGATAGCATTTTTAACATCAGCCATACTGGTGTTCAACTCCACCCTTAGAGATTCTATGTTGTCACAGTTTTTCTCCAACCTAGCCATTGCCTGGATAATCGTTACCCTGAGTTCCCTTTCCAACATACTGTTTATGTCCATATCCAATTGTTCTGAGCGAGAGTGCACAGTCTCTGGGTTTTTCCTCTGTTGGGTGTTCCTCCTCCTATTCATTCTGATGAGAAGTGGTTGAAGGGATGTATAGCTGAATATACCAACCACGATCCAGGCAAGGTGCACCCTGGAATGTCTTGGAGCAATCAGAATTCACCACCAAAAAGATAGAAAAAGAGAGAGAGAGAAGATAAAAAATGACAGCCAAAATGCACCCCCAAAATAAGATTTATGAGGCATATAATTAAACATGAACAAACATAAAGACCGACAAAAGTAAATGACAAGAAATAAAAGAACCCATCCAGAATGAATTCCAAAAATAAGATTTATATAATACCAAAACAAAACCAAATACACAGAAACACTGACAGAAGAATGAGATGGGAAGGTGGTTATAAATCCTCGATGTGGGTGAGGAAGGTTATTTCAGATCTTCCTGGGTGTATGATTGTATTAAGCCTCTACTTAATGTTAAGTCGTTTAAAAATATTAAAAGTCCAAGAATCTTGAGATCAAATAAAAAAAAAGAAAAAAACTTGTATCTAAGAAATATACACGTTTTAGGGTAATATTGGGTGCTTAATATATTGTATTCCCCTGATATTGTTTTACAGTTTTTTGGGGACCCTGTGGTTATTGTCCTCTTGCTTTTGGCTTGTCTGCTTGGGGAGGGGCCTGCTGTATTGTTTTCTAGTCAATCTTGCTTGGGTTGAGTAGCCCTACTGGCTATCATGGGGCTGGGCTCTATGGAAACTGTTTTTTCAGGCTTTTGCTCTCTGGAGGGTTTTGTTCTTTTGCAGCTTTTTGTGGCTTTTCAGAGGGTCTAAGCAAAGAATCTGCCTGTATCCAGACCTCTGCCTCAGAGAGAAGCCTCAGTCTGCTCCCCTCTGGGTGGTCCAGAACACACAGACTCCCACTCTGCAAACTCCACTGCACACCACAGCTTCCCACAGGAGGTGTCCACTCCCAGCCACCATTCCAGGGGTCACCTGAGGCCTCTGCTCATCTCTGCACCCCAGTGCCACTAAAACCGTGATCAATATTAGTTTGGGAAAATTGCTTCCTGTGGCTGTGGTGGCCAGGACTGCTCTCCAGGCTCCAGGCCCATGCTGGGTGTGCTTAGATTCCTGCCAGAGATGGGGCTGTGTTCTCTCAGTCAGAGGCTGGGAGTGCTCAGACCCCGTGGCAGGACACAGATGCCCTGGGGTCCTAGAGACTGTTGGCTTGAGCTTACACCAGACTCTCTTGGGCACTTGTGGGAGTTCAACCAGCTAGAGCAGTGGTGTAATCAGTGGAAAGCCGCAAGCTCATTGACCATGGACTGGACCCCCACCAGTCTCTCTCTGACATGGATGGTCTCCTGTGTCGGTGTCTTTCCTGGGAACGTAACCACCCGATTCCACTAGTTGCTCTTTAAGATCTTTTGCTCTTTTTGAGTTTTTTTTAACCAGACTCTAAGTTAATTCTGGTCCCCAAACACAGGACATTTTCATTTGGGGTATTACTTTCCTTGGGTTGCTTCTAGTAGCTCTCTCTCCCCTCTGTTTATCTTCCAATATTGGTCCGAGTGTTCCCACTCCACTTTACCTTTCCACTGTTGTCTTCTGTTCCTGTAGAGATCCAGAAGTGAATAATCTTACATCTCAAGCTGATTTCATATGTGTTCAGAGTGTTCTGGTAGATATTTAGCTCACTTTAGGGGACCAGTTGAAACAGAGTCTCCTACTTTTCCACCATCTTGCCCCTTCTCTCTATTCTTTTATTTTAAAGAGAGGTTGAGTGTGTGTGGGGAGAGGGGAAGAGGGTGAGAATATCAAGCAGAATCCCTGCTGAGCATGGAGCCTGACTCGGATCAATCCCAGGACCCTGAGATCATGACCTGAGTGAAAACCGACTGAGTCACCCAGATGCCCTAGAAATTTTTTTTTAAAGATTTATTTATTTATTTGAGGGGGAGGGGGCAAAGGGACAGGGAACAGAGAATCTCAAGCAGTTTCTTTGCAAGCTTCCTGCTGAGCAAGGAGCCGGATGTGGGGCTTGAACCCAAGACTCTGGGATCATGACCTGAGCAGAAGGCAGACACCCAATGACTGAGCCACCCAGGTGCCCCAACGTTCAGATTTTTTACATCCTTTTTATTTTTAAGATTTTATTTATTTATTTATTTGACAGAGAGAGATATCACAAGCAGGCCAAACAGGCAAGCAGAGAGAGAAAGGGAAGCAGGCTCTCTGCTAAGCAGAGAGCCCGATGCAGGGCTTGATCCCAGGACCCTGAGATCATGACCTGAGCTGAAGGCAGAGGCTTAACCCACTGAGCCACCCAGGCGCCCCAACTCTCAAGCAGTTTCTGTGCTGAGTGTGGAGCATAACAGAGGGCTCAATCTCAGTACAATCTCATGACACTGAAGTCACCACCTTAGCCAAAACCTTCAGTCAGGTAATTAACTGACTACACCACCCAGATACCTCTAGAAGTGATTCTTAATATCATTTTTATCTTCTTAAATTTACTTATTTGTTTTTGTCAATTTTTATTTAAATTCCTTTAGTTAACATGCAGTGTAATATTGGTTTCATGTGTAGAATTTTGTGATTCAACACTTAACTTTCATGATAAAACACCTTGTACTCATCATTACAGGTGCCTTCCTTAATATCCATCATCTATTCAACCTATCTTTCCACCCACCTCCTGTCTGATAACCATCAGTTTGTTCTCTATAGTTAAGAGTTGTTTCTTGGTTTTCCTCACTGCCCTCCTGTGTTTGTTTTGTTTCTTAAATTCCACATATGAGTGAAATCATATGACATTGTCTTTCTGCGACTGACTTATATCACTTGACATAATACACTCTAGCTCCATCCACGTCACTGCAAATGTGCAAATCTTGCACTGCAAGATTTCATTTTTTATTGCTGAGTAATATTCCATTGTATATATACCACATCTTCTTTAACCATTCATCAGCCAATGGACTTTTGGGCTCTTTCCATAATTTGGCTGTCTTTTTAAATTTAGTTAAATTTGTTTTGTGGTGTAACATGTTATTTTTCATGGAGAATATTCCTCTACCTTAAGAGAGAATGTAGTGTGTTATGTTTGATGGAATGTTCTGTATATAACTGTTAACTCCATCTGGTTTATTTTTTTCCCTCAAAGACTACTTCCTTATTGGTCTACCTGCCTGATCTACCAATTGATGTGAGTAAGATGTTATAGTCCCACACTATTATTACTTAATTTTATATATACACTCCATTTGCAGGTCCATTGATGTTTATAATTGCTATATCCTCTTTTTAGATTGCTCCATTTATCATTATGTAGTGCCTTTTTTTGTCTCTTGTTGCAGCCTTTGTTTTAAAGTCTATTTTGTTTTATATAAGTATTCCTATCACAGCATTTTTTTCCCATTTTTATGAAATCTCTTTTCACATCCTTTCACTTTATTTGTGTGCATCTTTAGATTTGAGGTGATCTTCTTGCAGGCAGTATATAGGTGCACCTTGTTATTTTATCCATTCTGTCATCTTATATTTTTTGCTTCAAGCAGTTAGATCATTTTCACTTAAGACAATTATGTACTTACTAACATTTTTATTTTTTTCCTGTTTTTATAGTTATTCTTTGTTTCTTTTTTATGGCATTTCCTTGTGATTGATGATTTTCTTTACTGCTACCTTTGGCTTTCTTTTTCTTCCATTTTCTGATGTATTTATTATAGGTTTTTGGTTTGTTGTTACCATAAGGTTCAGATATTCTAAGTATTTAAATGTCTATATTAATTTGATGGTAAGGTAAGTTCAAACACATTCTAAAAGACCTTTATTTTTACTATCCCCTTCCATTTTGAATGTTGTCATATTTTACATTCAAAAAAATTTGAGTCCTTTCCTTTTATAATTTTCTTACTTATTTTTTTTTTTTAAAGATTTTATTTATTTATTTGAGAGAGAGAGTGCATGAGAGGGGAGAAGATCAGAGGGAAAAGCAGACTCTCCACAGAGCTGGGAGCCCGATATGGGACTCGATCCCAGGACCCTGGGATCATGACCTGAGCCGAAGGCACTTGCTTTACCAACTGAGCCACTCAGGCGCCCCAATTTTCTTACTTCTAATCATGAAATTTTCTTTTCTACTTAAAGGAGTCACTTTGACATTTTTTATAAGACTCATTTAGTGATGACGGACTCCTTTAACATTTGTTTGCCTGTGAAGCTCTCTCACCTAAATTCTGAATGATAACTTTGCTGGGTACAGTATTCTTGGCTGTAGTTTTGTTTTGTTTTGATTGTTTTTGTTTTCATTTCAAAATTTTGAATTAACATGCCACTCCCTTCCTGCCTGTGTATTTTCTGTTTAAAAATCAACTAATCACTTTTGCTGGGTGTCCTTATATGTGACTAGCTGCTTCCCTCATTCTACTTTTAAATTTCTTTCTTTATAATTTAACTTTGACATTTCAATTATTGTGTGTCATCTTGTGGATCATTTTTGGTTCATATTGTTTGGCATTCTATGTGCTTTCTCAACCTCGATGTCTGTTTTCTTTCCAGGGTTAGAGAAACTTTAAGTTATTATTGATTCAAAAAGTTTTGTGCTCCTTTCTCTCTTCTGAGATTTGATTAATGCAAATGTTTGCTTGCTTGCTATCGTCCAGGGGTTCTTTTAAGCTATCCTCACTTTTTAAAATTATTTTTGTTATTTTTTTTAAAGATTTTATTTATTTATTTGACAGAGAGAGAGAGAGCAATCACAAGTAGGCAGAGAGGCAAGCAGCAAGAGAGGGGGAAGCAGGCTCCCTGCTGAGCGAAGAGCCTGATGCAGGGCTCAATCCCAGTACCCTAAGGTCATGACCTGAGCCAAGCACAGAGGTTTTAACCCACTGAGCCACCCAGGCACCCCTATTTTTGTTCTTTCTGTTGTTCACCTTAGCTGCTTTCCATTACACTGTTTCCAGATTGCTGATTCATTCTTCTGTATTTGATAATCCACTGTTTATTTCCACTAGTATAGTTTTTATTCTTTTAAAAGTTTTTAGTGTTTTTAAAATTTTATTATTTTTAAATTCAATTACTTAACACATAATGTATTATTAGTTTCAGAAGTAAAGGTCAGTGATTCTTTATTCTTATATATTATCCAGTGTTCATTACATAACATGCCCTTCTTAATGTTGATCACCAGATACTCCATCCATCCACCCCTCTCCCTTCCACCAACCTTCAGTTTATTTCCAATGATTAGGAGTCTTTTATGGTTTGTCTCCCTCTCTGATTTTGCATTGTTTTATATTTTTCCTCTCTTCCCCTATGATCTTCATTTCATTTCTTAAACTCCACATATGAGTGAAATCATATGATAATTGTCTTTCTCTGATTGACTTATTTCGATTAACATAATACCCACTAATTCCATCCATGTTCTTGAAAATGACAAGATTTCATTCCTTTTAATGGCTGAGTAGTATTCCATTGTATATATATATACCACATCATCTATATCCATTCATATACCAATGGATATTTGGTCTCTTTCCATAGTTAAGCTATTCTGGACTTTGCTGCTATAAATATTGGGGTGCAGGTGCCCCTTCAGATCATTACATTTATATCTTTGTGATAAATAGCCAGTACTGCAATTGCTGGGTTGTAGGGTGTCACTGTCTTCAATTTCTTGAGGGACTTCTATACTGTTTTCCAGAGGGGCTCACCAGTTTGCAATCCTACCAATAGTGTAAGAAGGTTTTCCTTTCTATACATCCTCGCCAACATCTGTCATTTCCTGTCTTGTTAATTTAAGCCATTCTGACTGTTGTGATGTACTATCTCATTGTGGTTTTGATTTGTATTTTCTTGATGCTAAGTGATGTTGAGCATTTTTTCATGTGTCTGTTGAGTATTTGTATATCTTCTTTGGAGAAACATCTGTTCATGTCTTTTGCCCATTTCTTGACTGGATTATTTGTTTTTAGAGTATTGAGTTTGATATGTTCTTTATAGATTTTGAATACTAGCCTTTTATCTGATATGTCATTTGCAAATATCTCCTGCCATTCCTTTGGTTGTCAAATTTTGGTTTTGTCAACTATTTCCTTTGCTGTGCAAAAGCTTTTTACATTGAAGAAATCCCAATGGTTCATTTTTGCCTTTGTTTCTCTTGCCTTTAGAAATGTATCTAGCAAGAAGTCACTGTGGCTAAGGTCAAGAGGTTGCTGCCTGTGTTCTTCTCTAGGATTTTGATGGATTCCTGTCTCATATTTAAATTTTTCATCCATTTTGATTCTATTTTTGTGTTTGGTGTTAGGAAATGGCCCAGTTTCATTCTTTTGAATGTGGCTATTAAATTTCCCTGACAACATTTGTTGAAGATATACATATATGTTTTTCTTTCTCTACAATTTGATATGTAGTTTCTTCTAAACAAAGTGACCAAAATACACTCAGTATATAATGTATTGCTCTGCTCTGTTCCTGTGGATATTTATAATCCTCCTTTTTCTCTTTCTCTCATTTCTGTTTTCTCATTTTCATTTTTAGAGTTACATTCTAGCCTTCTTTTGTATTTAATATTATTTTTGTACATATATAAGTTTTTCTTTTTTTACAATTTTGAGATCTAATTTTCTAGCAAATGGACCAAAAATCACAGAGAATCCAATGTATTGCACAAATCTGTTCACCTGTCTGATTATATTCTCTTTTTTAAAAAGATTTATTTATTTATTTATTTATTTATTTATTTATTTATTTATTTGACAGAGAGAAGTCACAAGTAGGCAGAGAGGCAGGCAGAGAGAGAGGGGGAAGTAGGTTTCTTGCTGAGCATAGAGCCTGATATGGGGCTCGATCCCATGACTCTGAGATCATGAACTGAGCTGAAGGCAGAGGCTTTAACCCACTGAGCCACCCAGGAGCCCCTATATTCTTTAAAAAACTTATATACCTATATATAATATTATAATAATATAATATGCACATATATATATAGTTTAGATTCTCTTACGACTTGATTAGTGTATATTTTTCTGTAGTCATTCTTGTCATTTTTATATTTTATATTTTGTTCTCTTGTTCATCTATTCTTCTCTGGACAGAATGACTAGATGGAAAAACTCACCGCAAAAAAGAGAACAAAAGGCAGTACTGACTGACCACCAGGGTCCTAATCAGCATGGACATACGTAAGATTTCAAAGATAGAATTCAGAATAATGTAAAAAGATACCATCTGGGTTTGAAAAAAGCATAGAGGAGTGTAAAGAATCCATTTCTGGAGAAATAAAAGAACAAAAATCTAATGAAGTCAAAATCAAAATGGTTATTAATGAGATGCAATAAAAAGTAGAGATTCTAACTGTTAGCATAAATGAAGGAAAAGAATTAGTGACATCGAAGAAAAAATGATGTAGAATAAAGAATCTGAGAAAAAGATAAGCAACTACTAGATCATGAGGGGAGAATTTGAGAGATAAGTGATACCATAAAGAGAAATATTATTAGCATAATTGGAATCCCAGAAGAAAAGGGAAGAGAGAGTTGGGCAGAAGGTATATTGGACCAAATTACAGTAGAGAATTTCCATAACCTGAGAAGGAAAAAGGCACCCAAGTTCAGGAGGCAAAGAAAACTGTCCTCAATATTAGTAAAACTAAGTCAATATCGTGACAGATAAAGTGAAACTTGCAAATCTCAGAGACATAGAGAAAATCCTGAAAGCAGCTCAGGACAAAAGGTCCATAACCTATACGGGTAGGGACATAAGTCTGGCAGCAGACTTATTCAAAGAGACCTGACAGGCCAGAAAGGACTGGCATGATATATACAGGGTGCTAAATGAGAAAAAATGTGCCAAGAATATTTCATCCAGCTAGGATGTTATTCAAAATAGAAGTAGTGATAAAAACAAAACAAAACAAAACAACACACACAAGAAAATTCCAGAACAAACAGAATCTAATAGAATCTGCTATCACCAAACAAGCCATATAAGAAAACGTGGAGGCTAAAGATTAATCTGCTCAAGAATGCTGTGACCAACCAGGAAATCAAAGATGAATTTAACAATTCATGGAGACCAATGAGAATGAAGACACATAGATGCAAAACCTATGGGACACGGCAAAGGCAGTCCTAAGGGGGAACTACATAGCCATCCAAGCCTCACTTAAAAAAATTGAAAAATCTTGAATACACTAGCTCTCCTTACACCTCAAAGAACTGGGAAAACCAACAACAAAGAAAGCCAACCCCACACACAAGAAGGGAAATAATCAAGATCAGAACAGAGATCAAAGAGTTAGACACTAGAGAACCAGTAGAACACATCAATGAATCCAGAAATTGGTCATTTGAAAGAATCAATAAGATTGATAAGAAACTGGCCAAACTCATCCAAAAGAAAAGAAAGAGGACCTTAATTAACAAAATTATGAAGGAAAGGGCAGAGATCATAACTAACCCAAAGGAAACAGAAAAAATCATCAAAAATTATTATCACAGCAATATACCAATAAGTTAAAAACCTAGAAGAAATGGATGCATTCCTGGAAACCCATAATCTTCCAAGACTGGGACAGGAAGAAATTGACAACCTGAATAGACCAATATCTAGTAATGAGATTGAAGTAGTGATCAAAAACCTCCCAAAAAAACAAGAGTCCAGGACCAGACAGATTTCCTAGGGAATTCTACCAAACTTTCTAGGAAGAAATAATACCTTTTCTCCTGAAACTGTTTCAAAAAATAGAAACAGGGGGCGCCTGGGTCGCTCAGTCGTTAAGCATCTGCCTTCAGTTCAGGTCATGATTCCAGAGTCCTGGGATCAAGCCCTGCATTGGACTCCCTGCTCGGCAGGAAGCCTACTTCTCCCGCTACCATTCCCTCTACTTCTGTTCCCCCTCTCTCTGTGTTTCTCTCTGTCAAATAAATAAAATCTTTAACTCATCCAGGAATTCAATCACGTGTCAGGATATAAAATTAATACACAGAAATCAGTTGCATTTCTATATACCAACAACAAAACAGAAGAAAGAGAAATTAAGGAGTCGATCCCATTTACCATTGCACCCAAAACCATAAGATACCTAGGAATAAACCTAACCAAAGAGGCAAAGAATCTGTACTCAGAAAACTACAAGGTGCTCATGAAAGAAATTGAGGAAGACACCAAAAATTTGGAAAAATGTTCCATGCTCATGGATTGGAAAAACAAATATTGTGAAAATGTCTATTCTACCTAAAGCAACCTACACATTTAATGCAATCCCTATCAAAATACCATCAATTTAATTCAAAGAAATGAAACAAATAATCCTAAAATTTATATGGAACCAGAAAAGACCACGAATAGCCCGAGGAATGTTGAAAAAGAAAACCAAAGTCGGTGGCATCACAATTCCTGACTTCAAGCTCTATTACAAAGCTATAATTAAGACAGTGTGGTACTGGCACAGAAATAGACACATAGATCAATGGAACAGAATAGAGTACCCAGAAATGGACCCCCAACTCTATGGTCAACTGATCTTCAACAAGGCAGGAAAGAATATCCAGTGGAAACAAGAAAGTCTCTTCAACAAATGGTTTTGGGAAACCTGGACAGCCACATGCAGAAGATTGAAACTGGACCATTTCCTTACACCGCACACGAAAATAGACTCAAAATGGATCAAAGACCTCAATGTAAGACAGGACTCCATCAAAATCCTGGAGGAGAACACAGGCAGCAATCTCTTCGACCTTAGCCACAGCAACTACTTCCTAGAAACATCTCCAAAGGCAAGGGAAGCAAGGGTGAAAATGAAACTCTTGGGACTTCATAAAGATCAAAAGCTTTTGCACAGCAAAGGAAACAGTCAACAA
>CM053612.1:49169615-49219440 GCA_028646535.1 Procyon lotor
AGTGTGGTTTTGATTTGAATCTCCCTGATGGCTAAAGATGATGAACATTTTTTCATGTGTCTGTTAGCCATTTGTATGTCTTCTTTGGAGAAGTGTCTGTTCATGTCTTCTGCCCATCTTTTGATGTAATTATCGGTTTTATAAGTGTTGAGTTTGAGGAGTTGTTTACAGATCTTAGATATCAGACCTTTGTCTGTAGTGTCATGTGCGAATATCTTCCCCCATTCTGTGGGTTGCCTGTTTGTTTTGTTGACTGTTTCCTTTGCTGTGCAGAAGCTTTTTATCTTGATGAGGTCCCAAAAGTTCAATTTCACTTTTGTTTCCTTTGCCTTTGGAGACATGTCCTGAAAGAAGGTGCTGTGGCTGATGTCGAAGAGGTTACTGCCTATGTTCTCCTCTAGGATTTTTATAGATTCCTGCCTCACGTTGAGGTCTTTTATCCATTTCAAGTTTATCTTCATGTATTCTGTAAGAGAATGGTCAACTTTCATTCTTCTACATATAGTTGTCCAATTTTCCCAGCACCATTTATTGAAGAGACTGTCTTTTTTCCGCTGGATATTTTTTCCTGTTTTGTCAAAGATTAGTTGACCATAGAGTTGCAGGTCCATATCTGGGCTCTCTATTCTGTTCCACTGTTTTTGTGCCAGTACCATGCTGTCTTGCTGATCACAGCTTCGTAGTAAAGCTTGAAATCGGGCAATGTGATGCCCCCAGCTTGGTTTCACTTTTTCAGCATTTGCTTAGCAATTCGGGGTCTTTTCTGGTTCCATATAATTTTTAGGATTGTTTGTTCCAGGCTTTTGAAGAAATCCAGTGGAATTTTGATCGGGGTGGCATTGAAAGTATAGATTTCTCTGAGCAGTATAGACATTTTCACAGTGTTTATTCTTCCAATCCAGGAACATGGAATGCTTTTCCACCTTTTTGTGTCTTCTTCAATTTCTTTCATGAGCGTTCTGTAGGTCTTTGAGTACAGATCCTTCATCTCTTTGGTTAGCTTTATTCCCAGGTATCTTATGGTTTTTGGTGCTATTGTAAATGGAATAGATTCCCTAATTTCTCTTTCCATGGTTTCATTGTTAGTGTATAGGAAAGCCACTGATTTCTGTGCATTGATTTTGTATCCTGCCACATTTCTAAGTTTCTGTATGAGTTCTAGTAGTTTTGGGGTGGAGTCTTTTGGGTTTTCCATATAGAGTAACATGTCGTCTGCGAAGAGAGAGAGTTTGACTTCTTCATTGCCAATTTGAATACCTTTTATTTCTTCTTGTTGTCTGATTGCTGTTGCTAGGACTTCTAGCACTATGTTGAACAAGAGTGGTGAGAGTGGGCATCCTTGTCGTGTTCCTGATCTCAACGGGAAGGCTGTCAGCTTTTCCCCATTGAGAATGATATTTGCTGTGGGCTTTTCATAGATAGACTTGATGATGTTGAGGAATGTTCCTTCTATCCCTATACTTTGAAGAGTTTTAATCAGGAAAGGATGCTGAATTTTGTCAAATGCTTTTTCTGCATCAATTGAGAGGACCATGTGGACAATATATTTTTTAACATGACTTAAACACAAGCCACAAAATAAAATATGAACCACTGGGACTATATCAAATCAAATTTAAAAGCTTCTGTACAGCAAAAGAACAATCAACAATGTGAAAAGATAGTGCATGTAATGGGAAAATATTTCAATATTTGAAAGTACTGAAATAGTTTCAATTATTTTCAAATATTGAAACATTTGAAAATAATTGAAAATATTTGCAAACCATATATCTATATATAACTATATATAGATATAGATATCTGATAATGAATTAACATCCAAATTATATAAAGAACTCATACAACTCAATAACAAAACAAAAACAAAACAAAAAAGAAATAATTTAATTAAAAAATCAACAAATATTGGGGTGCCTTTGTGGCTCAGTTGTTAAGCGTCTGCCTTCGGCTCAGGTCATGATCCCAGGGTCCTGGGATCAAGCCCCGCATTAGGCTCCCTGCTGGGCGGGGAGCCTGCGTCTCTGGCTACCATTCCCTCTGCTTGTGCTCCCTCCCTCGCTGTGTTTCTCTCTGTCAAATAAATAAAATCTTAATAAATAAATTAATAAATAAAATAAAAAATCAACAAATATCTTGGATAGACATTTCTCCAAAGAATGTATATGAAAGACCAACAGGTACATGAAAAGATAGTCAACATCAGTAGTCATGAGGAAATGCAAATCCAGTTCACAATAAGGTATCACATCACACCTGTAGAGTAACCATTACCAAAAAGACAAGAGATAACCAATGCTGGTGAGAATATGGAAAAAAAAAAAAAAAGAACCCTTCTGCACTGTTGGTTGGTTTGTAAACTGGCACAGCCACTATGGAAAACATTACGGATGATCCTCAGAATATTAAAAATAAAATTAGCATATGGTCCAGCAATTCTTATTCTGGGAATATATCCAAAGGAAGTGAAAACACAAACTCCAAAATATATCTGCACTTGCATGTTTATAGCAGCATTATTTACCATAGCCAAAATATGGAAACAACCTATCCACTGACAGATGAATGGATAAAGAAGCTGTGATACACACACACACACACACACACACACACACACACACACATCATTACATCTAAACATTATTCAGTCATAAAAAGCAACAGAAACAAAACAAAACCAAGGAAAAAAAAAGAAAATCCTGCCATTTGTGAAAACATGGGTGAAACTTGAGGGCATCATGATAACTGAAATAAGAAAAAGATAAATATTGTATGATCTCACTTATATGTGGAATCTGAAAAAATAAACGCTCATAGAAAAGGGAACAGATTTTTGGTTGCCACAATTGAGGTTGAGGGTAGAAGGAATCTAGTAAAGAGGTTCAATCTTCCAGTTGCAAGATAAAGAAGTACTAGGTATATAATGTACAGTATGATGTATGATATATATGAAAGTTGTTAAGACAATGAGCTCTGAGTTCTCATCACACTCAAAAAAATTTTTTTTGGTTTTCTCTTTTTATTGTATCTGTGTGAAATGATGGATGCTAACTAAACTTATAGCAGTAATTATTTCACAATATATATAAATCAAACAATAATTCCACATACCTTATACAGTGACATAATCTCATAAAACAAGAAAAAAAATCAGTTAGGCATATTTATGTGGGTCTATATTTGGGACTTCTGTTATATTCCCTTGATCTATGTGTCTACTTTTCCAGCAATAAGACACTCTTTTGATTACTGTAGGTATACATTAATTGTTAATATTGGCTATTTATTTATTTATTTATTTATTTATTATGATATAATGGTTTCTCCCAACTTATTTCTTTTAAGAAATATATTTTAGGGGAGTCTGGGTGGCCCAGTTGGTTAAGCGTCTGCTTTTGGCTCAGGTCATGATCCCAGGTCCCTGAGATCAAGCCCCACTTTGGGCTTCCTCCTCAGCGGGGAGTCTGCTTCTCCCTCTACATCTCTCCCTGCTTGTGCTCTCTCACTCTCTCACTCTTCCTCACAAAAATAAAAAAATAAAATTAAAATAAAAAAAATATGTTATCAAACATTAAAAAAAATCTTTAAAAAAATAAAATAAAATAAATTATTTTAGTTGTTCTAAGCTCTGTGTTTTCCCACATCAATTTTATATTAAGGTTGTCCATGCCAAAAGCAAAGTTACTAGGATTGCTATAGGAATTTCATTAAACCTACAGATTAATCTGGGGTAAGTTAACATCTTTATTATTTTTGACTCTTTTAATCCATATATATGGTTTGTCTCTTCACTTATGAAAATTATTATTTTTAATTTGTTTCAACAGAATTTTTAATTGTCAGAATATAGATACTGTAAATGTTTTCTTAATTGTATAACAGAGCATTTCTTTATCTTGCAATAATTGTACATGATATCATAATTTTAGTTGCAAGTTAGGCAAGTCTGTCAGCATATAGAAATATAATTATTTTTTGTGTTGATCTTGTATGCTATGACTTCAGTAAAATTATTTATAAATCACAGAGGTTTTATTTTTAGATTTCCCAGATATTTTACATGCAGGCAATTATGTCTTTCCCAAATAAGGTAGTTTTCTTGCGTCCTTATCAATCTATGTGCTTTTTATTTATTTATATTTGCACTGTTGTTATTGTTGTACTTTCCCTTAATATACTGGATAATAGTGGTAAGAAAAGACATCTATAATCTGTTTCCAATCTTAGAAAAATCATTCAGAGCTTTACCATTAATTATGATGTCAATTATAGTTTTTTGTTATTGTTTGGTTGTTTGGTCTTAGGTTTTCGGCTTTTTTGTAGATAATCTTTGTCAACTTGAGAGCTTCGCCATACATTTCTAAAATCCTTAGATTCTTTACTGCAAATGGTAGAGAAAACACACTTTAAATATGATATCGGAAAATTCTATATAAAAAACGGGAAAAATGTAATTTTTAATTTATTTTTATTTGTTTTATTATGTTCAGTTAGCCAACATATAATAAATCGTTACTTTTTTTAAATTTTTATTAACATATAATGTATTATTTGCCCCAGGGTACATGTCTGTGAATCGTCGGGCTTACACATTTCACAGCACTTAACAGCACATACCCTCCCCAATGTCCACAACCCAGCCACCCTATCCCTACCCACCCACACCCCCCCACCCCCCGGCCACCCTTAGTTAGTTTCTTGAGTCTAGGAGTCTCTTATGGTTTGTCTCCCTCCCCATCCCTTCCTGTTTCATTTCTCACCCCCAACCTTTTCTAAAAAAGATTTTATTTAATTATTTGACAGAGAGATCACAAGTAAGCAGAGAGGCAGGGGGAAGCAGGCTCCCTGCTGAGCAGAGAGCCTGATGTGGGGCTTGATCCCAGGACTCTGAGATCATGATCTGAGCCGAAGGCAGAGGCTTTAAGCCACTGAGCCACCCAGGCATCCCTAAATCATTACTTTTGGATATAGTGTTCAACAATTCATTAGTTCTGTATAACACCCAGTACTCCTCACAACATTTGCCCTCCTTAATACCCATCACCTGGCTACCTCATCCCTCCCTACTCTGGAACCCTGTTTGTTTCCTGGAGTTGAGTCTCTCATGGTTTGTCTCCCTCTCTGATTTTCATATGTAAATTTTTAAAAAGATGGCTATACTAATATCAGATAAAGTAGATTTCAGAGCAAAGAAAATTACTAGAGATAAAGACAGATATTACATAATGATACATGGTCAATGCACCAGGAACACATAATGATCCAAACAAATGTTTTACAAGATGTATGAAATTAAACTGGTAAAACTAAAAGAAAAATAGATCTAATTATATTTGGGGACTTTAACACCCCTCTGACTGCAACTAATAGAACTACCAGAGATAAGAGTACCAGAAAAATTATGGAATTGGAAGATCCTAGGCTCACCTCTTTCCATGGATACCCCCAGATAATACACACATCAATGTAAATAACCCAGAAAATGACCCAAAGACTGGCAGAACAGAGATCCATTACACTTAATTGTACAGAAGAGCCCACATTGAGTACTGTAGGAAGGGCAGAGATATGATGAGGAAAAAAGTGACTTTATTGGATTATTCATTTTGGGGGTGCTGAATTGTATAAATTCTTTATATATTTTGGATATTACACCCTATTGAAAATATCATTTGCAAATGCCTTATCCCATTATGTAGGCTGCCTTTTTATTTTTGATCGTTTCCTTCACCATGCAAAAACTTTCTTAGTTTGGTGTAATCGCAGTAGATTATTTTTGCATGTTTCCCTTCCCAAAGGGACATATCTAGAAAAATTGTTCTATTTATTGCCTATGTTGTCTTTTTTTTCCCCTAAGAATTTTATGGTTTCAGGTCTCACATTTATTTATTTATTTATTTATTTATTTATTTATTTATTTAGCTAGCTAGCTAGCTATCTAGCTATCTATTTATCTATCATCTATCTATTGATAATCTCTTTCATTTTTTCATTATCTATCTATTGGTAATCTCTTTTTATTTTTTCATTAATTTAATTTTATTTTTTATCAGTGTTCCAAGATTCATTGTTTATGCACCACACCCAGTGCTCCATGCAATAGGTGCCCTCCTTAATATCCACTACCAAGCTCACCTATCCCCCACCCCCCTCCCCTCCAAAACCCTCAGTTTGTTTCTCAGAATCCACAGTCTCTCATGGTTCATCTCCCCCTCCAATTTACCCCAATTCACTTTTCCTTTCCATCTCCTAATGTCCTCCATGTTTAACTAATATTACACCCAAAGTGGGGCTCAAACTCATGAACCCAAGACCAAGAGTGGAATGATCTACTGACTGAGACAGCCAGGCACCCCATTACATTTAGGTCTTTAGTTCATTTTAATTTTATTTTGTGTATGGTGTAGGACAGTGGTTCAGTTTCATTCTTATGCATGTAGCTAGCTCTCCAGTTTTCCAAACACACTTGTTGAAAAAACTGTTTTTCCCCATTGTATATGTTTGCCTTCTTTGTCAATGATTAATTTGGCCATATACTCATGGGTTTATTTCTGGGCTCTCTATTTTATTCGATTGATTTATGTGTCTATACTGTTTTGATTACTACAGCTTTGTACTATATCTTGAAATCTGTGATTGTGATACCTCCAGTTTTGTTCTTTTTCACTACTGCTTTGCCTTTTTAAGGTCTTCTGTGGTTCCATACAAATTTTAGGATTATTTGTTCTACTTCTGTGAAAAATGTTATTGGTATTTTGACAGGGATTGCACTAAAACTTTAGATTGCTTTCAGTAGTATGGACACCCTAACAGTATTTTCCCCCAGTACCTGAGCATGGAATGTCTTTCAATTTGTTTGTGTCATCTTTAATTTCTTTCATCAATGTTTTACAGTTTTTAGAGTACAGATCTTTCACCTCCTTGGTTAAGTTTATTCCTAGGTATCTTATTATTTTTGGTGCAATTCCAAATGGAATTATTTTCTAAATTTCTCTTTCTGCTTCTTCACTATTGGTGTACAGAAATGCAACAGATTTCTGTAGGTTGATTTTGTATGCTGCAACTCTACTGAGTTCATTGATGAGTTATAGCAATTTTTTTATAGTGTCTTTAGAGTTTTCTATATATAGTATCATGTCATTGACAAACAGTGGAAGTTTTAGTCCTCCATTACCAATTTGGATGCTTTTTCTTTTTTTTTCTTTACTTTTCTGGTTTCTGTGGCTAGGACTTCCAGTGTTATGTTGAACAAAAGTGGTGAGAATGCACATCCCTGTCTTGTTCCTGACCTTAGAAGAAAGCTCACTTTTTCATCATTGAGTATGTTTGTTGGTTTTTTTTTTTTTGTAAAGATTTTATTTATTTATTTGAGAGAGAGATCACAAGTAAGCAGAGAGGCAGTCAGAGAGAGAAGGGGAAGCAGGCTCCCTGCTGAGCAGAGAATCCAATGCGGGGCTCCATCCCAGGACCCTGAGATCATGACCTGAGTTGAAGGCAGAGGCTTTAACCCACTGAGCCACCCAGGCGCCCCTGTTTGTTTTTTTTTTTTCTAATATATGATCTTTATTATATGTTTGTATATCTTTTTTTGAGATTTATTTATTTATTTGAAAGAAAGAGAGGGAGAGAGTGGGGAGAGGGGGAGAGGGACAGGAAGAAAGTCTTAAGCAGACTCTCCGCTGAGTGCAGAGCTGGACATGGGGCTTGATCTCATGGCCCTGAGATCATGACATGAGCTGAAACCAAGAGCCAGACACTTAATCAACTGGGCCACCCAGGTGCTCCTGTTCGTGTAGATTTCCAACCCTACTTTGTTGAAAATATTTTCATGAATGGATGTTGTATTTTGCCAAATATTTTTTTGCAACTGTTGAGATGATTATATGGTTTTTATTCTCTCTCTTGTTAATCAGCCGATATATTTTTATTATTTTTATTTTTATTTTTTTTTAACAGATATATTTTTAAAATAAGCTTTCTACCCCTTTCTTCCTCTAGTCTCCTCTGGAACTCCAATCATACATAAACTGTTTCGTTTGTTGGTAATTTTCTTAGACTTCCTTGTTTTTTATTTTTCTTTGTTCTTTTCTTGCTGGGTAATTTCAGGAATTCTGTTTCCTGAAGCTCAGATTCTTTCATTTGCTTAATCTAGTCTGTTGTTGGTGCTGTGCATTGCATTTTATAATTTTTATTCATTATATTCTTTAGCTCTAGAATTTGTCTTTGTTCTTTTTAATAATTTCTATCTCTGCTAAATGTGTCGTTTTATTCTTGTGAATTTTTTTAAATATTGAATTTGGTTTTTGTTTTTTTTTTTTTTGTAGCTCAATGAGCTTCCTTAAAAACTATTTTGAATTCTTTATTCAGCAAATTACAGATTTCCATTTCTTTGTGGTTGGTTACTGGAAAATTATGGTTTCTTTTATGGTATCATTTTTTTCATATTTCTTGAAGTCTTATATTGTTATCTTAGCATTTGAATAGGCAGACACCTCCTCCAGTCTTTATTAAATAGTTTCAGGGGAAAAACACAACAGTAACAACACCTGTTCTTTTCTTTTAGGGATTCTGAGGCCTTTACAAAACTTTTCCATAGATACACCTGCTTCACACTTCTAGCTTTCTCTTGAAACATAACATTTTGAATTGCATGCTTTCTCTCAATTCTGCAAAGCCAAACTAGGTGCAGACTAGTAATTTGTTTCCTTGAAGGAAGTTTTAATTGCTCAAGTTTGTGTGATTTTTCCTCCCTAAAATCACAGAGTTGGGTTGGCATTCTGCATATGCTCACTATCCCTCAGCAAAGGTTAAATTTGCTGCCCTCAGAGTCATGCACAGTGAGCTTGCTACAGGGTGGAAGAGTGGAGGAGTAAAAGATATGAATCATTGGGAGTGTCCATGGAGCAGTATTGGGGATACCGAGGGGGGATCCCCAGTTGCTCATAAGTGGATTTCCAGATGGTGTCCTCAAAATATTTATTTAGGATCCACATCGCTTTGATATATTTAGTCATGAATTCTGGCTCCTGTTCTCCTAGTCCCTTTGTTTTCCCAAGTCAGGTTGCTTGCCTTAGTATTCTGGGTGGGATGAGAAAAAACTGGGCCCTTTTGGCATTGTCTTGCAAGACTGCAGAAGCCAGGCACTCACTCACAACCTCTCACTTTCCCCAGTGGGAAAAATAGGCTGAGAGCATCTCTCTTGGTTAAATAAATCCACAGTGATGTATAATCACCCCACTATCTAATTTTGGAATCTTTTATCATCCCAAAATGAAACCTTATACCCATTAATCAGACACTTCATTTTCTCCCTTTCTCCAGTCCCTGGAAACCACTAAACTGTTTTCTGTCTCCATGGATTTATTTATTCTGTGAATTTCATATAAATAAAATCATAAAATATGTGTCATTTTGTGTCTGGATTTTTTTTTTACTTACCATGATGTTTTCAGGGCTCATTCATGCTGTGGCATATATCAGTACTTCTTTTTGTAATTATGGTTGTATGATATTCCATTGTATACCACATTTTGTTTACCCATTTGTCAGTTGATGAGCATTTGTGTTATTTCCCCTTTTTAGTTGTTGTGGTTAGTGTTACTTTGAACATCCATATATGGGTTTTTAAAAATATTTTATTTAAAAAAAAATAAAAAAAATAAAAATATTTTATTTTTTAGTAATTTCTATACCCAATGTGGGGCTCAAACATACAACCCCAAGGTCAAGAGCTGCATGCTCTACCAACTGAGCCAACCAGGCACTCCCATATACAGGTTTTAATTTGATTACCACTTTTTAATTCTTTTGGGTATATGCTTAGGAGTAGAATTTCTCTGGTAATTTTATGTTGAACATCTTGAGGGACTGCCAAGCTGTTTTCCACAACAGCTGTCTCATTTTACATTTGCACCAGCAATGTATAAGGGTATTAGCATTTATTGAGCATCAAATACAATTAAAAATTCTGTCCAATATATAAGATGTGCTAGTGTCTTCAAATACATATATGCTACTTATTTGTCTATTTAGATTATGGGAAATTTGAAGTTAAAAATCAAAGGTTATAATATATAAAGTGTTTAAAGTTTCCCAGTTACTAGAATGAGGGTTTACATATAGAAGGCTCTTGATATTTATTGAATAAATGGCTAGATAGAATGACTTTAAAAAATAAAAGACTGAACCAAAGATAACTTTGTGGTTTAGGGCCTGAATGAATGCTACAGTGTCCAAAGCACAGAGGTCAAAGGATAAGCTTAGGATTGATATTTTATTCTGAATCATAAAAAACATCATGAGTAGAAAAGATTTAGAAATCATCCATATAAAGCAGACAGATGTTTT
This sequence comes from Procyon lotor, assembly GCA_028646535.1. Classification (NCBI taxonomy): domain Eukaryota; kingdom Metazoa; phylum Chordata; class Mammalia; order Carnivora; family Procyonidae; genus Procyon; species Procyon lotor. The sequence goes on from CM053612.1 coordinate 49,179,963, forward strand.
TTTAATTCCTCGCTATAGACTTCAAGTATATATCTTTGATTTTTAAATAAAAGGAACATAGTGTTCAATTAAGAACAATAAAGCTGAGGAATGGAATGTCTACTTGAAGAAATAGTGTTGTACAAAATTATGTAGCAGGTGTGGAATGATGCACAAGAGACATGTGTTTTTTAGCACTAACTTTGTGATCCATTAGTTGCAACTTATGGTAAGCTGGGATAATTTATTTATCCCAAGAAGCACTTAACATCTGCAAAAGTGATATTTGACTATTTCACTCTGCTAGTGTTAGACTGAGAAAACTATGGTAAGAGATGTTTAAAAGTTAAAAAGCTTTATTAAATAAATAAAAAGGTTAATTACAGCTGAGAAAAAGTTACTAATATTTTGCTGTTGACAAAGTACTTTCATATGGATTAGCTCATCTGTTGCTTTACTTAAATGTTAATGGAGAAAATATATAATTATATACTGATTAGCCAGAATGATCATATTTTCTCCTGTCACTACTGAGAAAAATTCCACACTAATTACAATTTCATATTTTGTATAGAAGTAAAACAATTACCCTTGTTATGCCAGGCCAGTAAAGAAAAAAAGGAATTTATTTCTCATTTGATCAGTGACGAGATGAAGTTTTTATTTTTTTTAAAGATTTTATTTATTTATTTTACAGAGAGAGAGATCACAAGTAGGCAGAGAAGGAGGTGGAAGCAGGCTCCCCACTGAGCAGAGAGCCTGATGTGGGGCTTGATTCCAGGACCCTGAGATCATGACCTGTGCCAAAGGCAGAGGCTTTAACCCACTGAACCACCCAGGTGCCCCAGAGATGAGGCTTTTAAAAGCCACTCATATGGAATTTGTAAAAATCACTCAGAGGCTTAGCTGACTAGCCAGAACAAAACACAGGATATATTTATTTAATTATATATTTAATATAAAGCTGTATTTACTATTTCTATTATAAAATATGATATATAAATATATGAACATATATAAAATATGATGCATAAATATATACAAATAAGTATATATCTATAAATATATATGATTCATATTATATATATAAGTTACAATTTGTTAAAATTATACTGGAATATGAATCCAGTGATATTAGCTTTATTTTATTTTGATATTAGAATGAAAGAGACTCTCATACATATTTTTACTCATAGAATCAAAGGAGAAAACAATGATTTTGTTGCCCAAGACACTTAAAAGGTAGTAGAGCACAGTGGTTAACAGTGTAGTGGTTAGGGCCTCCGGGTGGCTCAGTTGGTTAAGCCTCTGCTTTTGGCTTAGGTCATGATCCCAGGGTCTTAGGATCACGTCCTGCAGCAGGCTCCCTGTTCAACGGGGAGTCTGCTTCTCCCTCTCCCTCTGCTGCTGCTGTGCTCTCTCTCATGCTCTTTCTCTCTCTGTGTGTCAAATAAATAAATAAAATCTTAACAACAACAACAACAACAGTGTAGTGGTTAAAGACAATTATGAAGCCTAAGCCTAATTGCCTAGTTTCAAATCCTTACTGTTTCCTATACCAGCTGTATATACTCAGGCAAGTTATTCAATTTTCTTTGTGACTTGGTGATCTCACCTATAAAATGGAGCAAATAATAACTGTCTCATAGGACTATTTTGTGGATTAAATGAGACAGAATAGGAAGTTATGTGAGTTCTATGATTATTATATTGAATGCTCAGATTTTACAGACATATTCTTAAACAGTTGGACTCTTCCATCTATTGACTGAAGTTAATAATTCAGAATCTCATTTTTCTTTTTTCAAGGAGATTCAAAATATAAAATTTCCTCTTCTTCTAAGACCTCAGAAGAAATACTCTTAAAATCCTATAGTATCAAGGGGAGAGAAACCTAACATATTTATATATTTTGTAAGAAGTATATAAGTATTGATTCACTGAGTTTGATCATTGATTATATAAGTATTGATTCACTGAGTTTTTCTATGAAAGAAGAAATATCATTCTCCACTTTATAGTAAATAAAGTAAGAAAGAGAAAAACAGTGAGACTCCTTTATAACTCTGGTACTGGCAGGCAGGAAGACAATCCACTTACAGTCTCATCATACTCATCAGGTTTTGGCTGCTAACGTTTTGTTAGATTTAGGGAATGAGATGCGATCCACATTATGTTTAAACCTCTAGAAAAAGTTGGGTTAAAACAGGGCTCTACTATACTTCTGAATTTAAGGAAACATCAAAACTACGTAAACACTAACATTTTTCAAGGGCTATCACATTTCTTTTTGTTATTTTCCAGCCATTTTTTCCCCAAGCCTAATTTTTTTCACAGAAATCTCCTATTGAGCCAAGTTATCGGGCTCTCAGTTAAGAGCAGTCATAAATGTTCCTCTCAACCGAATATTAAATAATACATTGGGAGGTATCCCAGCAAAGAAAGAGCATCCTAACTGTAAATTTAAATCTCTAAAGAGAGCACAAAGTTTTTATTCCGAATGATCCATATTGTTTCTTGAGATATTACCAATTTCATGATAAAATAGTGTACAAGTTTCTGCTTAATTCTTCTGAAAAAAAAAAAAAAAAAGCTTTAACATTGTTCTTCCCTCAGTTCTTCTAGGATAAATCTGACCCAAACAATACCAAAGTTCCTTTGCTTCTCTCATATCACTACCTGTTTCACCCTTAACATAGCATCAGTCATTATCATTTCATTTCATTTCATTTGGGAGAATCATCTGTTACTTAATTTCCTCTGAATAGCAACCATTTTTTAAAGTTTTTGTTTCAATTCAAGTTAGTTAACATGCAGTATAATATTAATTTCAGGTGTACAATATAGTGATTCAACATGTTCATGTAACACCTGGTGCTCATCACAAGTGCACTTCTTAATCCCCATCGCCTATTTAACCCATTCCCTCACCCACCTCCATTCTGGTAACCATCAATTTGTTCTCTATAGTTAAGAGTCTGTTTCTTGGTTTGTCTCTCTCTTTTTTTCCCCTTGTATCAACTAATTTTTAAAGCTTAATTTGAACATTAAATCAAGTATGAATCTTCCTTTGAGGGATGGAAGATTACTATGGGAGGAGGGTGTTCTGGAACTTCTTTTGGATTAAAGGAACCAATATTGTGAACGATCTTAAGTTAATGAATAATTTATAATCTTGGGCAGGAAGATGGCAGACCCTGTCCTCATTAATGTCCATTCGTAAATAATTACTTCATCTCATTAACCACATTTTTTTAAATGAGCTGTTTTTGCTTATGAGCCTAAACAAAAGGAGTTTATTCTTGCTCTAAATTAATTGCCAAGTGAAACAAGAAGCTGTTGCCCTCTAATAAAGACTGCTCACTCAAGAAAATTTAAGTCTGTCTTATTCCAAATTATGGAAGAAAAAAATAGGTGATTTTATTATACTTTCTTCAGTCATCTTTTTATTCATGCCCTCCACTTTACAGTGCTATTTTGTTTTATTTGTTTAATTTTTAAGATACTGTTAAGCCAATCTTACAAGTTTTTAGACACCGCATTGAATTCAGGAAGTTTATCTTTCTGGACAAAAGATGGAAATATTTAAATCTGTATACAAAGAATTGAAATGTTCCTGTAGAGAAGTTAGTAAGTTTTATACATGTTCTAACTATAAACTCCAACACATATGGTGATCAAGATATTAAAAATGAGAAACAATGTATTTCTCTTCACATTTGCTTGAGTGACATTTTATAAAATATGGAAAACGATTTGAAAATGATTTCTCAGTTGGTCTCCTTCAGAAACAGACGGGAAACTAAAGCAAATGAAAAAAACAAAAAACAAAAAACAAAAACTACCAAGTAGAGGAGTTAGTCTAACCTAACCTACTGTGAAATTCAGGGAAGTCCAGTATAATAAAAGAAGTGAAAACCTAGAAATCAGAAAAACTTGCAAGAGACTTTAGGAGAAGTGCTTCCTGGAATTGATTAGGACTAAGAAAAATGCCGGGGGAATGTCGCCCATTAAGTAGTAGGGGAAATCTGATTTTTGATTTCCCAAAGTAAGTTGTTTTCAATGCTTATTTTAAAAATCTCTGTCTTTACACAGAACAAAACAAAACAAAACAAAACAAAACAGCTATGACTTAGAAAAGGCAACTCAAAGAACAGAAAGAATGCAATACTAGGAAGATGATGGCATGGGAAATATTTACTTAAAAAAGCTGAACATAAAGACTCTACAGCATTTATTTAATTTTTCTTGGACATAAAAACCAAGTATCTATAGGGTTAATTTGCATACCTACTTAAACATTAAGAAAAAAATTTTTAAAATTAGTGGGCAAAATCTAGAAAAAATAGAGGGGCGCCTGGGTAGCTCAGTGGGTTAAAGCCTCTGCCTTCGGCTCAGGTCATGATTTCAGGGTCCTGGGATCGAGGCCCCGCATGGGGCTCTCTGCTCAGCAGGCAGCCTGCTTCCTCCTCTCTCTGCCTGCCTCTCTGCCTGCTTGTGATCTCTCTCTGTCAAATAAATAAATAAAATCTTTAAAAAAAATAGAAAACTTATTGGTCAAGTAGACAAAATTCAATTAAATCAAATTCATTAGGGTCAAAGTAGTATATTTAGGAATGAAAAATTCACTATTAATTTTAATTTTGGTATCAAAAGTCATACACTCTTTTGGACATAAGGAATTTTAGGCTTCCTCTTCTTCCTTTTAAATGATCAATTTTCTACTTCAATGACTGATTTTGTAGATATTTGAAATTCATCCATTTTTAGATTCTGTTTATCTACAACCTATAGCCACCAATTCTATAACTACCAATCTAAGTGAATCCTTAAATATTTATGGGTAGCTACTGAATGAATAGTATCACATGCATTGTCTATATGCATTCATTCAATGAAATCTCGTGGCTCCCCTATTATGTGCAAGCTATGTTAAGGTCTGAGAGTGGGAAGAATGCATCACTTTCTTATCTGCAAATTTCTTAGAATGTAGTTAATAAAAGAATAGGTGGACTATCTAATACCAATACCCAAATTAAACACAGCAAAGTAGGGACATAGAAGAACATCTCTTAAGACAATTTATCATTATTCTAATATTTTTATATTTCATGCATGTTGTGCCATGCATAATTCAAACTAACTAGTTTAGCTATTCTATCAGTGGTATTAGTATTTCCCTTCTGTGTGTGTGTGTGTGTGTGTGTGTGTGTGTGTGTGTGTGTGTGTCTTATGTGAACTTGGTAAGCTTAGCCACCTTATAAAATACATCAGTTTTCTGACTTTTTATTTAGCTTTTTTCCATATTGAATTACTCATTATAGACAATATTATTGGGTTCCAAATTATGAATGGAATGAAATTATTTAGAGATTTTAGAAAATGATGTGAAATAAAATATTTGTGAGTTTCTCTTTATAGATGATGTCCAATTACAGCTTTTGAACTAGCTAAGAAAATAATATAAGATTCTAGCAATTGTGGAAAACAACACATTATATCATAAATATCCATATGTCATCTTTATATTCCTCAAATGAGGAAGCTCCGTGCAAACAGCAATAATGTAAATATTATAATCATTAGGGAGTCTTGTCCGACTTTGTAGAACATTCTCAGAAGAGGTGAGTTTTGGAAACAGAATGAATTCACTTTTAAACAAATTGGAGAATCAGAGTAACACTAATTTCAGAAACAAAAATCAAAACAAAGTAAAACACTAAGAATTTATGACTATAATGCTACTTGTCTCATTTTCTGATGTACCACAAAATCTGACTCCAAACAAAAGTTTACAGGATCTCCCTCCCAAATGGTTTGTGCAAGCACAGTCTCATTGGAATAAGGGGGTATCCTCCTAAAACTCGTATTCTGAATGTCTCAGTGCTCATTTGCATGTCAGAAATCAGCCATCTCTTTATTACCACATCCTTTATATGTGCCATTTACACACATACCCACACACACCCACAAATACATAGTCATGCACATTTATTTACATATTTAGGGTTAGCGTTAAGGATTTGAATGTGTTCAGCAATATCCTATTCCCTTCATTGTTTTCAGCTTAGGCCTGTATATGAAGACACTACCACCCCAGGACCGTGCTCTTGCATACATATTCTCTCTTACCTCTTGAAGTTTTCAGAAGCAGTGCTAGGGGTCAAACTCACAAAGGTTCTGTCCCCCAATTGCAGCAAACACTGCCATGTGTTGTATGTTTGATGAATTAAAAGGATGCTGCCAACTTAATTACACTGTAACCCTTCAATAAAGGAAGGGCAGAGCTGATTAACTAGTGAATAATTGGGGGCTGATTGATGGGTCTCTCCTTCACTGCTGAAGGCTGTATATATAATTATTTTGCCTTTGGGCCTAATTTTGCCACTGTTAGCTTCCACTTTTGTTATCAGTTGTAATTTATAGATGGGGCTTGCAGCCTTAAAAGAAAGGGGATAGAAAATGAAATAGCTCTGAATCCCTAGATATGTCACCTGCAAAAGGCCAGCAGGCAGCTTTGAACATCAACATTTCCAGTCACTTAACAGCATTAACACTTCATGCTTAGCAAGAAAATAATATTATTATTTATCAATAATCATATCAGTCTTTGTGAGCTTAAAATCATATTGCGTCACCTAGTGGTTTTGAATGTGCTTTTAGTAAAAGAGCAATTTGTTATAAGTCAAAAGAATTTTCATGCACTCTTTCCCCAGCTAAATATTCCCTCTTTTAAAATATACTAACAAATGGAATAACCTTCTTTAAAAAGATGCAGGGAACAATTTCTTCAAAGCAAATTTTAAAAAATTCAGACATTGTTAAAGATTTAAACTATTAGCATAAAATGACCACTACTGCTAAAAATCAAAGTACCACTGCAGACTATTTTAGTTTTAAAAAATGCAATATTTATTAACTTTTGCCACAAACAATATACTATGCATAATTTGAAAAATATATACAAAGTATTAACAATCACGTCTAAAACTTCCCAATTTTACACCCTAGACTTCATGTACATTCTGTGAAGCACTTTACTCATATGTTGTTATAAAACATACCAATTTTTAAAAAGCAAACTGATCATAACAGAGGGTCTGTTTTTGGATAATCCTTCGAGTTTTATGAAGAAACTAGCACCTTACAATTAAGGGGAGAAATAAAAGAAAAAGTTTTAAAGATTTCTCTTCTCCTAACCACGCTAAAAGAAGGCAGGATGACGTTATATCCCAATTTTTTTCCTCACAATGATAACATCTTAGAGACATATTTTAGGTAACTCATCCTTTAAAACACTGCAATCACAAAACTTCTAATTTGTAAGCTACGATATACAAATTCTCCCTCTCAGATTTCCTTTGTTGTTTTGTCCTCACTGAGAACTACCTAGCCTATGAATCACAGGATGATTTGAAGACCCTTTCAGTCAAAGCTCAGTAGTGTGCCAGTGGGCATGGGCCAGGAAGAAAAAAATAAAGATTGATATTTGCCTTCTCTTCTATCTGCACTTGATTTATAAGTCAATGTGAGTATGCAAGAGAAATAAAGGCAAAGACCTTGATGCATCCCTGTGGAGAATATGCACCGTTTGGATTGAAGGCATGAAAGAGAGGAAATTAATGGTAAGCTGTTCATCTGTCACTACTGCCAGCCTGATGGTTTTGCAGAGAAGGCAAGGACTATATGACATGCCCTCCAGTGAAGGGCAAGTCTGTCTGCACTTCTTCTATTATAAACACAGTGCTCTGATTTTCAGAGGGATTTAAATTTAAAATTAGACCACACGTTGGATAAATAAATATTTACACCAGTTTACTTTGTTCCTTTAAAGTATTAACTTGTAGAATTCTGTTTGTCTTAGGAAGAAGACATATTTTTGTTTTCCTTTCTCCTTCTTTCTTCTTCCTTTCATTACTTTTTTTTTTTAATTTAAGTCAAGCATTCTGCTTGACAATATGTCTTGGCCCTTTTACATCTGGCTACATTTTTCCTGCTGTCACATTGCAATGAAATGTAAATAGGCCCTGAAGATTAGGCACATGCCAAGTAGAGAGGACTTCTTTGGATTTTACTGTACAAAATGCATCATAGAAAATTATTGCAAAGTTGAAATTATAAGGTGGGATTGTCCACTCCCATTGAAATAGAAACAGAAGTATGAAAACATTACAAAGTAAAAAATAGGCAAAAATATAATAAGTAAAATTTTGTCTTGTGTAGAAGTTTGGAAAAAAACATGTTCCCTTATTATTGAAATGATTTATGATGGTAAGGGCATGATATGTTGGAATAATACTTATTGTTTTGAATGGTAAATATAATAGTATGTAAATTAGTAGTTGAAATTAAAGTTTTACATGTTCAATCAACTGTTCAAAATACAAAAAATCTCTATAATTTTTTAAGAAAAAGGAAATTTTTTACTTCTAATCATCTTTACTATTCAAAGTGTCTTTGCTATTGGACAAATGTTTCACAGAAAATAAACCAAGAGGGACAAAAGACATTGGTATTATTTTAAAGTAGGTTTAAGTAAAATAAGTAGGAATGGTGGCTGGGAGGTGGGGGATAGGGGATAGGGATAGGGTGGCTGGGTTGTGGACATTGGGGAGGGTATGTGCTATGGTAAGTGCTGTGAAATGTGTAAGCCTGACGGTTCACAGACATGTACCCTGGGGTAAATAATACATTATATGTTAATAAAAAATAAAAAAAATTAAAAATGAAATAAAATAAGAGATAGAATAAGGAAACTTTTAATATTTTGGTGAGTGTCTGATCCATTATTATATTAGAATCAAAGAAACTTCTTAAAAACATTTTATTTAAATTTCAATTAGTAAAGGTACAGTGTATTATTAGTTTAAGGTGTACAATATAGTGATTCAACACTTTCATATAACACCTGGTGCTCATCACAAGTACACTCTTAGTTGCCATCACCTATTTAGCCCATGTCCCAGTCACCCCCATTTCGTTAACCATAAAGTTTGGGGGATTTTGTTGCTGTTTTTTCTTTTATTTTGTTATGTTATGTTAGTTACCATACAATATTCCATTAGTTTTTTATGTAAGGTTCCATTATAAATTGTTTGCATGTAACACCCCGTGCTCCATGTAATATGTGCCCTCCTTAATAACCATCACTGGGCTCACCCATCCTTCCACCTCCTTCCATCTGAAACCCGAAGTTTGTTCCCCAGAGTCTACAATCTGTCATGGTTTTTCTCCCCCTCTGATTCCCCTCCCTTGTTTTTCCCTTCCTTCTCTTAATGTCCTCTGTGCTATTCCTTATGTTCCACATATAAGTGAAACTGTATGATAATTGACTTTCTGTGTTTGACTTATTTCACTTAGCATAACCTCCTCCCATTCCATCCATGTCGATGCAAATGGTGGATATTCATCTTTTCTGATGGCTGAGTAATATTCCATTGTATATATGGACCACATCTTTATGCATTCATCTGTTGAAGGGCATCTCAGCTCTTTCCACAGTTTGGTTATTGAGGACAGTGCTGCTATGAACATTAGGATGTATGTGCCTCTTCTTTTCACTTCATCTGTATCTTTGGGGTAAATACCCAATAGTGCAAATACTAGGTCATAAGGTAGCACTGTTTTTAACTTTTTAAAAAAGATTCTATTTATTTATTTGACAGAGAGAAAGAGACAGAAAGGGAACACAAGCAGGGAGAGTGGGAGAGGGAGAAGGAGGCTTCCTACTGAGCAGGGAGCCCAATGTGGGGCTTGATCCCAGGACCTCAGAATCATGACCTGAGCCACCCAGGCGCCCCTATTTTTCACTTTTTGAGGAACCTCCATACTGTTTTCCAAAGTGGCTGTACCTATGTTCATTCCCACCAACAGCGTAAGAGGGATTCTCTTTCTCCACATCCTCTCCAACATTGGTTGTTCCCTAACTTGTCAATTTTTGTCATTCTAACTGGTGTAAGGTGGTATCTCATTGTGATTTTGATTTCAATTTCACTGATGGCTAATGATGTTGAACATTTTTTCATGTGTCTGTTAGCCATTTGTATGTCTTCCTTGGAAAAGTGTCTGTTCATGTCTTCTGCCCATTTTTTGATGTGATTACCAGTTTTGTGAGTGTTGAGTTTGAGAAGTTCTTTATAGATCTTGGATACCAGCCCTTTATATGTAATGTCATTTGCAGATGTCTTCTCCCATGCCGTGGGTTGCCACTTTGTCTTATTGACTGTTTCCTTTGCTGTGCAGAAGCTTTGTATCTTGATGAAGTCCCAGAAGTTTGTTTTTGCTTTTGCTTCCCTTGCTTTCAGAGGTATGTCTTGAAAGAAGTTGCTGTGGCTGATGTTGAAGAGGTTACTGCCTATGTTCTCCTCTAAGATTTTGATGGATTCCTACCTCACATTGAGGTATTTCATCCAGTTAGAGTTTATCTTTCTGTATGCTATAAGAGAATGGTCGAATTTCATTCTTCTGTATATTGATGCCCAGTTTTCCCAGCACCATTTGTTAGAGACTGTGTTTTTTCCATTGGATATTTTCCCCTGCTTTGTTGAAGATTATTTGGGCATAAGGTTGAGGGTCCATATCTGGGCTCTCCACTCTGTTCCATTGGTCTGTGTGTCTGTTTTTGTCCCAGGACTACACTGTCTTGGTGATCACAACTTTGTAATATAGCTTGAAAACAGGCAACGTGATGCCCCCAGCTTTGTTTTTCTTTTTCAACATTTCCTTGATGATTCGGGGTCTTTTCTGGTTCCATAAAAAATTCAGGATTGTTTGTTCCAGCATTTTGAAAAATGCCATTGGTATTTTGATCTGGATGGTGTTGAAAGTATAGATTGCTCTTGGAAGCATAGACATTTCAACAATGTTTATTCCTCTGATCCATGAGCATAACGTTTGTTTTCTATAGTTAAAAGTGTGTTTCTTGGTTTGCCCATCTCTCTTTTTTCCCCCTTGCTCATTTGTTTCATTTCTTAAATTCCACATGTGAGTGATATGTGATATTTGTCTTTCTCTGACTCAATTATTATGCTTAATGTAGCATAATACTGTCTAACTCCAGCCACACTGTAGCAAATAGCAAGATTTCATTTTTTGTGGCTTAATAATATTCCGTGTGTGTGTGTGTGTGTGTGTGTGTGTGTGTGTGTGTGTTTGTGTACCACTTTTTCTTTATCCATTCATCAGTCAATAGACACTTGGGCTCTTTCCATAATTTGGCTATTGTAGATAATACTGCTATAAATATCAGGGAGCATCTATCCTTTTGAATTAATACTTTTGTATTTTTCAGGTGAATACCTGGAAGTGTAATTGCTGGCTCATAGGATAGTTCTTTTTAACTTTTAACTTTTTAACTTTTCCATACTGTTTTCCAGAGTGGCTGCACCAGTTTGCATTCCCAGTAACACTGCAAGAGGGTTCCCCTTTCTTCACATCCTCACCAACAATTGTTGTTTCTTGTGTTGTGTCACATCTATTCTGATAGGTGCGAAGTGATATCTCATTGTGGTTTTAATTTGCATTTCTCTGATCAGTGATGTTGAGAATATTTTAATATGTCTTTTGTCCATCTCTATGTCTTCTTTGGAAAAATGTCTATTCATGTCTTCTACCCATTTTTATTGTTGAGTTCTATAAATTCTTTATATATTTTTGATACTAACTCTTTATCAGATAACCATTCTGTAGGTTGCCTTTTAGTTTTCTTGATTGTTTCATTCACTGTGCAGAAGTACTTAATTTTTATGTATTCACAATAGTTTATTTTTGCTTTTGTTTTTCTTACCTCAGGAGTCATATCTAGAAAGAAGTTGCTAGGGCTGATGTCAAAAAAGTTACTGTCCATGTTCTCTTCCAGGATTTTTATTGTTTCAGGTCTCACATTTAGGTCTTTAATCATTTTGAATTAATTTATGTGTATGGTATAAGAAAGTGGTCCAGTTTCATTCTTTTGCATGTTACTGTCCAGTTTTCCTACACCATTTATTGGAGAGAGTGTCTTTTTTCATTGGATATCCTTTCCTGCTTTTTGATGAGAAATCAATTAAAACTCAATGCAGAATGGCAGAAATATTTAAGATGTTTTATAAATGTTTGAAATAACATTAATAATAAAAACTGTTCAGGAATTTTTATTCCCCATTAATTAAAATATTACTTTCTCAAATATAAAAAATATACTTCAGTTTCTGCTATAAAATATACTCACATATGTAGGATTCAATATGCTTCTTTCAAGGAAAGTACATTCTAATAGCAGAATAAAACAAGGCAATTATGCAAATAACTAATACAGCAGCAAAAGTAATGTATTCCACAAGAGAGGCAAAAACAAAACTACAAAAATATCCTGGTAATTCAGGGACAAGAAAAATTACTTCATGATTTGGAGAATAACACATTGGATCTGAATTTTTAACAATTGAGAGGATTTAGGCAAAAGAAGTGGAGAAGGGGGAATTTAATTGGGAGAAGAAAATGATGGGGCATCTGGGTAGCTCAATGGGCTAAAGCCTATGCCTTTGGCTCAGGTCATGATCTCAGAGTCCTGGGATTGAGCCCCACATCCGGCTTTCTGCTCTGCAGGAAGGCTGCTTCCCCCCCTCTCTCTCTGCCTCCCTCTCTGCCTACTTGTGATCTCTCTCTGTCAAATAAATAAATAAAATCTTTTTAAAAATATGGTGACATGGGGAATATTCAGGAAATACCAAGCAGTCCAATTTTAGCTAGAGTGGAAGAAAACTGAAGGAGAGTAGTGGGAGATATGACCGGAAAAATGGGGTCATTTTACACTGTAGAGAGGTATGATAAAGATGTAGTGCCTTACATGGTAAGCAGGAAAAATCATAAAAAAAAATTTAGTGAAAAAAAAGTAAACATCATTAAGTCAATTATTTAATAGAATGAATTTGGTAGCATATTGTAGCTTATATTAAAGTTAAAAAAAAGCCTCAAGGCCAGTAGAAGACAATTGTAATTATGTATATGAAAGGTAATGGTGGTCTACATAAGGGGAGAAGCAGTGGGAATGGAGAGGAGGGAGTGGATTTCAGCACTTCAGTGAAATGGAATCCATAGGGGTTTTTAAAGCTGAGTGGTGGCTGCTATCATCCTTGGATGACAGAAAAAAATGATGATGATTATAAAAAATTAAACAGAATAGGAAGAAGGTGGAAATACCTTAGAAGTGAATTAAAAACACAAGACTAGTACTCATTGGATACATCAGGACTGAAAATTTAGCTTTTGGTTTTGTCAGTACCAAATCGGTATGCATCTCAATAGCATTCCTTTTGACCTTTTTTTGACCTCCTGAGGTAGTAGATTGCACACAGAAGTACCCTGTGTTTACAGACAAATGTGGCAATCAAACATATCAGAATTTATTTTGTTATCTCTTAATGGACTAATGACAAACCAACTCTCCTGTGGTGCAGTTCAGTTTAAAAGAATGTATACATTGTTAATTTTTCCTGGCTACTTGCTTGGGTTGAAATACTCATTTCTCTGGAAAAAGAAAAAGTTAAGTCTTCAAGGCAAAGAATCAGTTATTTGTTTGGTATTATTTATAATTAAAAAAATCCTATCAACATATAATGTCCCATAGAGGGGAGAAGAAATGGAAAGAGAGGCATAGATGCAATTATGCAGAAGCACAAAGGCAAAATAGCCTTTTATATCTATGGAAGATCAAAAGCAAAACACTTATTCAAGGATTTATATTTTCAACTACAGCTCTTTCGAGGTGGATACTTTATTTTCTTGATGGGGAAGGTGTTTGTAGATATCATAAATAAACTGAAATACTATTCCTTAATTCATTTCTTTGTACTATCCCAAGACCTCATTTGGTGATAACTTGGGGTAATGCTAGAAAACACACAATTATCTCTTTACAAAACCCTGGAACAGGGATGTCAGTGATAAGAATGGTTGACACTTCTAGACCCCGAATTACCAAACTCTCAAAATCTACTTTGGGTTCTCCATTTTTACAATGGGAAAACACAGGTTTACTTTTACAAAGAGTATTATTATACTTAACACTGTTTAATGATGTGACTTTTTGAAGTTACACTTGAGATTTAGAAAGATACTTAGTTCATTTGAAATTAAGTGGCATAACCATTTGTCTGGGCCAGTTTCTCAGCTCACTGTAGTGCTAATGAGGCCAAAGTCAAAAGTTTGAGACCCAGATGTGTCAATTAACACCTCAGTCCTAGATTCTATACTCTCACAGCCAAACTTGAGATCTTTGGCCACAAGGTGAAATAGGTCAGAGAATGTGAGCAACAAAAAAGATCAATTCACAAGGCCAAATATAAGCATGTTTTCTTCACATAGATAGATGGATATACATATGCTCTTTGGGAGGGGAAATACTCCAGACTATTTATAAATAATAATTCAGTGATTATGAATATTCACAAAGTTCAGAATGTGGTATGTATTACATGGAGGAAACTGGTGGTTAGCTTCTATAATTCAAGCAATCTTGGAATTCCTTATTACATGTCTTTTGCACATGTAAAAATTCTTTTGACATATTTCAATCAATCATTTTGGAAAATAAACTACCAGCATATTTTAATGCATGTTTGCCTAATGATGTATTTGATTAAAGAGCTAGCAGCATCATCTGTTCCCCTGAAGTACTACATTTTCCTATTTTATAAATCTTCCTATTCCTATGAGCATCATAAATTGTTAACTAATTGATTTTGTGCTAATTTAAAAATATTGATTGAAAAACCTAGGAAATTATGGAGTTACTTATAGCTAATCACTAGGCTTCAGCTACTCAAAACAGAATTTAGGTTTCTTTCTATTTTTCATGCCCTGGAGTGGTGAGAATAGAGCCTGATATAGAAAGAATAAATGATGGATGATAGGAGAAAGAAGCTTCTATTAGACATTGTACTCTAGTATTTATTTTACTCATGCTTTTAAAATGTAGGCAATTTGTATGTAGGTAACTCAATTTTCTTTCATATATATTATTTTATTTGCAATTGTGTATTATTATAACCCATAATATATTATTTGTTTCAGGGGTTCAGGTCTGTGATTCATCAGTTTACACAATACACAGCACTCAACACAACACATACCCTCCCCATTGCCCATTACCCAGCTACCCTATCTCTACCAACCCCCTCCACTCCAGCAACCCTCAGGTTGTTTCCTGAGATTGAGTCTCATATATATTGTTTTTTTAATGTTATTATGATAATTTATTTTTTTCTTCTCCCAAATATGTTTATTTTTTTAGTGTTACAACATTAATTGTTCATGCACCACCTCCAGTATTCCATGAAATATGTACCCTCCTCAATACCCACCAATAGGCTCGCCCAACCCCCCCCCCAAAAGCCTCAGTCTGTTGCTCAGAGTCCACAGTCTCTTTTGATTCATCTCCCCCTATGGTTTCCCCCCATTCATCTTACCCTTCCTTCTCTCAATCCCTCCATGTTTTTCCTTATGTTCCACACATGAGACCATAAGATAATTGGATCTCTCTGTTTGACTTACTTCACTCCACATAATCTCTTTCAGTCCTGTCCATGTTGATACAAAAGTTGGATATTTGCCCTTTCTAATGGAGGCATAATATTCCATTGTATATATGTACAATATCTTCCTTATCCATTCATCTGTTGAAGGGCATTTTGGTTCTTTCCACAGTTTGGCGATTGTGGCCATTGCTGCTATGAACATTGGGGTACATGTGGCCCTTCTTTGTAATGCATCTGCTTCTTTGGGGTAAATACCCAGTAGTGCAATGGCAGGGTCATAGGGTAGCTGTATTTTTAATTTCTTGAGGAATCTCCACACCGTTTTCCAAAGTGGCTACACCAGCTTGTAATCCCACCAAAACTGTAAGAGGGTGCCCCTTTCTCCACACCCTCTACAACATTTGTTGTATACTGTCCTGTTGATTTTGGCCATTCTAAATGGTGTAAGATGGTATCTCAGTGTGGTTTTGAACTGAATCTCCCTGATGGTTAAAGCTGATGAACATTTTTTCATGTGTCTTTTAGCCATTTGTATGTCTTCCTTGGAAAAGTGTCTGTTCATGTCTTCTGCCCATTTTTTGATGTAATTATTGGTTTTGTGAGTGTTGAGTTTGAGAAGTTCTTTATAGATCTTAGATATCAGCCCTTGTCTGTAGTGTCATTTGCGAATATCTTCTCCCATTCTGTGGGTTGCGTGTTTGTTTTGTTGACTGTTTCCTTCAATGTGCAGAAGCTTTTATCTTGATGAAGCCCCAAAAGTTCATTTTTGCTTTTCTTTCTTTTGTCTTTGGAGACATGTCCTGAAAGAAGTTGCTGTGGCTGATGTTTAGGAGGTTACTGCCCATGTTCTCCCCCAGGGTTTTGATAGATTACTGCCTCAGGTTGAGGTCATTTATCCATTTGCGTTTATCTTCGTGTATGGTGGAAGAGATTGGTCAAGTTTCATTCTTCTACATAGAGCTGTCCAATTTTTCCAGTACCATTTATTGAAGAGACTGTCTTTTCTCCACTGGATATTTTTTCCTGTTTTGTCAAAGATTATTTGACCAGAGATTGCAGGTCCATATCTGGGCTCTCTATTATGTTCCACTGGTCTGTGTGTCTATTTTTGTGCCAGTACCATGCTGTCTTGCTGATCACCGCTTTGTAGTAAACCTTGAAATCAGTCATTGTGTTGCCCCAAGCTTTGTTTTGCTTTTTCAACATTTCCTCAGCAATTTGGGGTCTTTCTGGTTCCATTCAAATTTTAGGATTGTTTGTTCTAGCCCTTTGAAGAAGACTGGTGGAATTTTGATCTGGATGGCTTTGAAAGTATAGATTGCTCTGGGCAGTATAGACATTTTAACAATGTTTATTCTTGATCCATGAACATGGATCAAGAGATTGAGTCTCATATATTCCATGAAATATGTATTCCATGTATTCCATGAATGGCTTTTCCACCATTTCGTGTCTTCTTCATTTCTTTCATAAGCATTCTGTAGTTCCTCGAGTACAGATCCTTCATTTCTTTGGTTAGGTTTATTCCCAGGTATCTTATGGTTTTTGGTGCTACAGTAAATGTAATCAGTTCTCTAATTTCCCTTTCCATATTTTCATTTTTAGTGTATAGGAAAGCAACTGATTTCTGGGCATTGATTTTGTATCCTGCCACATTACTGAATTTGCTGTATGAGTTCTAGTAGTTTGGGCTGGATTCTTTTGGGTTTTCCATATAAAGTATCCTGTCATCTGCGAAGAGAGAGAGTTTGACTTCTTCATTGCCAATTTGAATACCTTTTATTTCTTTTTGTTGTCTGATTGCTGTCGCTAGGACTTCTAGCACTATGTTGAACAAGAGTTGTGAGAATGGGCATCCTTGTCGTGCTCCTGATCTCAAAGGGAAGGCTGTCAGCTATTCCCCATTGAGAATGATATTTGCTCTGGGCTTTTCATAGACAGACTTTATGATGTTGAGGAATATTCCTTCTATCCCTATACTTTGAAGAGCTTTAATCAGGAACAGATGCTGAATTTTGTCAAATGCTTCTTCTGCATCCATTGAGAGGACCATGTGGTTCTTCTCTCTTCTCTTATTGATTTGTTCTATCACATTAATTGATTTTCGAATGTTGAACCACCATCCCAGGGATAAATCCCACCTGGTCATGGTGAATAATCTTTTTAAATGCTGTTGGATACTATTAGCTAGGATCTTGTTGAGAATCTTGGCATCTGTATTCATCAGGGATAATGGTCTGAAATTCTTCTTTTGGGTGGGGTCTTTGCCTGTTTTGGGGACCAGGGTAATGCTGGCTTCATAGAATGAGTCTGGAAGTTTTCCTTCTGTTTCTATATTTTGAAACAGTTTCAGGAGAATAGGTATTATTTCTTCCTTAAATGTTTGGTAGAATTCCCCAGGGAATCCGTTAGGTCTTGTGCTTTTGGTTTTTGGGAGGTTTTTGATCACCACTTCAATCTCATGAGATATTGGTCTATTCAGGTTGTCAATTTCTTCCTGTTTCAGTCTTGGAAGATTATGGGTTTCCAGGAATGCATCCATTTCTTCTAGGTTGTTTAACTTATTGGCATTTAACTGTTGATAATAATTTTTGATGATTCTTCCTATTCTCTTTGGATTAGTCATGATCTCTCCCCTTTCATTCATAATTTTGTTAATTAGGGTTCTCTCTCTTTTATTTTGGATGAGTTTGGCCAGTGGCTTATCAATCTTATTGATTCTTTCCAAAGAAAAAAAACAAATTCTGGTGTCATTGATGCATTCTACTGTTTCTCTAGATTCTACCTCGTTGATCTCTGCTCTGATCTTGATTATTTCCCTTCTTGTGCATGGAGCTGACTTCATTTGCTGTTGATTTTCCAGTACTTTGAGGTGTAAAGAGAGCTTGTGTATTCGAGATTTTTCAATTTTTTTGAGTGAGGCTTGGGTGGCTATGTATTTCCCCCTTAGGACTTCCTTTGCCATGTCCCATAGATTTTGCATCGATGTGTCTTCATTCTCATTGGTCTCCATGTATTGTTTAAGTTCATCTTTGATTTCTTAGTTGATCCAAGCATTCTTGAGCAGGTTGGTCTTTAGCCTCCAAGTCTTTGAATTCCTTCCAAAATTTTCTTGTGGTTGAATTCCAGTTTCAAAGCATTGTGGTCTGAGAAAATGCAGGGGATCATCTCAATCTTTTGGTATCGTTTGAGTCCTGTTTTATGACAAGTATGTGTTCTATTCTGGAGAAATTTTCATGTGCGCTCGAATGAGTATTCTGTTGTTTAGGGTGGAATGTTCTATAAATATCTATGAGGTCCATTTGGTCCAGTATGTCATTCAAAGCTCTTGTTTCTTTACTAATTTTCTGTTTAGATAGTCTGTCTGTTACTGAGAGTGGCATGTTAAGATCTCCTACTATTAGTGTATTCATATCAGTATGACTCTTTAATTTGATTAACAGTTGGCTTATGTAGTTGGCTGCTCCTGTATTGGGGGCATAAATGTTTACAATTGTTAGATCTTCTTGGAGGATAGACCATTTAAGAATGATGTAGTGTCCTTCTGTATCTCTGACTACAGTCTTTAGCTTAAAATCCAATTTATCCGATATGAGAATCACTACCCCAGCTTTCTTTTGAGGTCCATTGGCATGAAAGATGGGTCTCCATCCTTTCACTTTCAGTCTGGATGTATCTTTTGGTTGCAAGTATTTCTCTTGTAAACAGCATATGGATGGGTCCTGCTGCTTTATCCATTCTGCAACCCTGTGCCAATTTATGGGAGCATTTAAGCCGTTCTCATTGAGACTGATTACTGAAAGATAAGTGCTTATTGACATCTTGTTGCCTGTGTAGTCGTTGTTTCTGTAGATTGTGAATTTCTGTTCTAAGTCACTCATGAGATCTTTCTACATTTATAGAACCCCTTTAATATTTCCTGGAGTGTCGCCTTGGTGGTCACATACTCTTTTAATCCTTGCCCGTCTTGGAGGCTCCTTCTCTCTCCATCCATTTTGAATGTCAGCCTTGCTGGATAAATTATTCTTGGCTGCATGTTCTTCTCGTTTAGTGCCCTGAGTACATCATGCAGCCCTTTCTGTTTTGCCGGGTTTCTGTGGACATGTCTGACATTATTCTAATGGGTCTTCCTCCTTATGTAAGGAATCTTCCCCCTAGCTGCCCTCAGGACCTCTTGTCTAAAATTATAATTTGTAAATTTCACTATGTTGTGTATCACTGATTTTCTAGACTGATTGATCTTGGAAGGTGTCCTTTATGTGTCTAGGACATGAACACTTGTTCCATTCCCTAGATTGGGGAAATTTTCATTCAGAATTTGGTCAGCTATATCTTCTAGTCTTCTAGAAGACTTCTCTACCCCTCTAGAATTCCAATAATTCTGCCGTTAGAATGTTTCATGGCATCATTTATTTCCCTAAGTCTCTTCTCATGATTCCTGAGAAATTTGTTCCAGCTCTACTCCTGACATTTCTTCTCTACCATTTTATCCTCTAGATCACTAATTCTATCCTCTGTCTCTGTAACTCTAGCTGTTAGACTATTTAGATTGGATTGGATCTCACTGATAGTGCTTCTAACATCAGCTATACTGGTTCTCATTTCTGCTCTTAGCTATTCTATATTGTCATTAATGTTCTTTTCCATCCTAGCCATTGCTTGGATAATTGTCAGCCTGAATTCCCTTTCTGACAAGCTGTTTATGTCCATGTCTAATAGTTCTGAGGCAGTGGGAGCAGTCTCTGTGTTTTTCCTCTGTTGGGTGTTCCTCCTCCTAGTCATTTTGAAGAGAGGTGGATGAGAGAATGTATAGCTGGATATTTCACCCACAATCTAGGCAGGATGCACTCTGGAAGGTTTAGGAGCATTTGGGATTCACCACCAAAAAGTAAGATTAAAGATAAAAAAAAGAGAGAGAAAAAGAAGAAATCCCATCCAGAATGGACCCCCAAAATAAGGTTTATAAGGTATGTAGACCAACACGAACAAACATATAGACCGACAAAAGTAAATGACAAGAAATAAAAAAACCTAGTCAGAATGAACCCAGGAGTGAGATTTATATAATACCAGAACAAAAGCAAATACATAGAAACACTGACAGAAGGATAAGATGGGAGGGTGGTTATAACTTGTCATGGGGGAGGAAGGTTATTTCAGGTCTTCCTGGGTTTATTGTTGTATTAAGCCTCTAGTTGTAATGATAAGTAGTATAAAAACAGAAACAAAACCAAAAACAAATAAAGACCAAGAAATGTGAATAATGAATATGAGTAAATAAAAAAATTATAGGAAGAGAATAAGAAAGAAAAAAGAACTTGTATCTATGAAATATACAGATTTGAGGGTATTATCAGGTGCTTAATATATTGATTTCCCCTGATGTTGGCTATATAAAATTTTATGGGGACCCTGTGGTTAATCGTCCTTTTGTTTTTTTGACTTGTCTTCTGGGGGAGGGACCTGCCATGTTTTTTCAGTCAGTTTTACTTGGGTTGAGTCACCCTGCTCCCCAATCGAGGGGCTGTGCTCTGTGGAAACCAGTTTCTCAGTCTTTCAGTCTCTGAAGGCTTTTGGCCTTTTGTAGCTTTTTCGTCTTTACAGAGAGTCCATGCAAGGAATCTTCCTGTACGTACCCAGACCTTCGCATAACAGAAAAACCTGAGTTTGTTCCCCTCCGGGTTGTCCAGAATACACACTTCCCCTCCACAATATTCTGCTTACAGTGCAGTCTGTCACAGGTATTGAGCACTCAGCAGTTCAGTGACTCCCGGGAATGCTCTCCTGCTCTCTGAGCTCCAGGCTCCAGCAGGGTGTGGTCTGATTCTTGCCTGAGATTAGGCCGGCCACCTGCATTCTCTCCAGGGCTGGCTGGGAGTGGCCAGACCCTGCCTCTGCAGGCCATGAATTTCTTGTGGTTGGGGGTGCACAGTCCAGGGAGCGCTGTACACAGAGAAAAGCTGCAGGCTCTTGGACCACACCAGATTCTCTAAGACGCTTGCAGAAGTGCCCATGCCTCAGCCACAAAATGGCGTAAGAGTGGAAAGCTGCAAGTTCTGGAGCCACGGACTGGACCCCCCCCACCAGTCTCTCTTTGAGGTAAGTGGTGTCCTTCTTGGGAGCATGGGCCCAGGCCCATGCCTGTGACCACCCTTTTCCACTAGTTGCTCCTCAGAACCTTTTGCTCTTTTTAAGTGTTTTTAATGGGACTCTAAATTATTGCTGCTCCCCAACCACTGGGCACTTTCTTTTGGGGTAATGCTGTCCTTGCACCACTTCTGGTGGCTCCCTCCCCCTTTTGTTTATCCTCTGATAACCATTCGAGTGTTCCCACTTTGCTTTACCTCTCTACTGCTGTCTTCTGCTCCCGTAGAGATCCAGAAGTGAAAAATCTTGCTCCTCTGGCTGATTTCATGGTGTTCAGCATGGTCTGACAGATATCCAGCTCACTTTTGGGGACAGGTTGCAACAGGATCTCCTACTTCTCTGCCATCTTGCCCCCCCCTCATATATATTGTTTTATTTAATATTTTTAAAAATTCTTTAACCAGCAAATCAGAATTACTTTAAAAGCAAGAAACTAAGGTATAAAGAACCTTAGTGATTTAGATAAATTAATCAGGATTAGGAAAATATGGTGTATTTATTGACAGCATGGATTCTGAAAACACAAGGTATCTTTTTGAATACCATGGCCACCAATACTGGCTACATGATCTTAGAAAAATTAAATAACTTCTTTATACCATATGCCTTCATATATAGATTGGTTGTAATAATGACATTTCTCTCATGGGGGTCAGAAAAGTTTAAATAAAACTATATATATATATATATATATATATATATATATATATATATATATAAAATTTAATAGAATTTCAAATATGTATAAAGTCCTGTGTAAGTGTTTTTTATTAAGTGTATATTTTTGTGTTCATTTCGCCAGCACATATACTAAAATCAGAATAATATAGGAAGATTAGCATGACACACAAATTCATGAAGCATTCTGTATTTTTAAAAAAGGGTATATTTTTAGTTTTCAATGTTAAATATATTTATTTTCTCTAAGTAAATAATTTTATGGCCTGGAAAACATAGATTTTCAAATTTAATAAAGAATGTATATTCAGGGGCGCCTGGGTGGCTCAGTGGGTTAAAGCCTCTGCCTTTGGCTCAGGTCATGATCTCAAAGTCCTGGAATTGAGCTCTGCTTTGGCTCAGCAGGGTGCCTGCTCCCCCCTTCTCTCTCTGCCTGCCTTTCTGCCTACTTGTGATATATTTCTCTTGTCATATAAATAAATATAATCTTTAACAAAAAAAGAATGTATATTCAAAACTATGGTGGAATAGAGTAAGAAAGTTGAGATTAAGAGGGAAAAGAAAGGTGAAGCAATAAATTCTGTTAATAGAAATTATTTTTTTAATTTAAAAAATTTTATTTATTTATTTGATAGAGAGAGATCACAAGCAGGCAGAAAGGCAGACAGAGAGAGAAAGGGGGAAGCAGGCTCACTACCGAGCAGAGAACCTGATGCAGGGCCCTGAGATCATGGCCTAAGCCAAAGGGAGAGGCTTTAACCCACTGAGCCACCCAGGCGCCCCAGAAATTGTTTTTATAGTGGCAAAATATATACAACATAAAATTTGACATACATTTAACCATTTTTTAAATATTTTAATTTTAAGTAACTCTACACCTAACATGATGCTTAAACTTACATCCCTGAGATCAAGAGTTGCATGCTCTATGGACTGAGCCAGTCAGATATCCCAAGTTTTAACCACTCTTAAGAGTAAAACATAATGATATTAATTACCTTCATAAT
Organism: Procyon lotor; assembly: GCA_028646535.1. Taxonomy (NCBI): domain Eukaryota; kingdom Metazoa; phylum Chordata; class Mammalia; order Carnivora; family Procyonidae; genus Procyon; species Procyon lotor. The sequence continues at coordinate 49,203,289 of CM053612.1, forward strand.
CATCACCACTATTTACAAAACTTTTCTTTTACTCCAAATAAACTTTGTATCCACAATGCAATTTTCCATTTCATCTTCCTCCTAGCAACTATTAATATCTAATCAGCTCACTGTCCCTATAAATTTACCTATTATAAAAATCTTATGTAAGTGAAATCTTATAATATTTGTTCTTTTATGTCTGATTTTTTAAAAAATTCAAATTATTTAATATGAAGTGTAATATTACTATAGAATCTAGTGATTCATCACTTACATACAACGCCCAGTGCTCATCACAAATGCCTCCTTAATACCCATCACCCATTTGGTCCATCCCCCCACCCACCTCCTTCCACAAACCTTCAGTTTGTTCTCTATAGAAAAGAGTCTGTTTTCTGGTTTTTTCCTTCTGGAAAAAGGCCCTCTTTTTCCCCCTATATTCATATATTTTTTGTCTAAAATTCCACATATGAGTAAAATCATATGGTACTTGCCTTTCTCTGACTAACTCATTTCACTTACTATGATACTCCCTAGCTCTATCCATGTGATTGCAAAAAGCAAGATTTCATTCTTTTTATATAGATGAGAAATATTCCATCATATGTGTGTGTGTGTGTGTGTGTGTGTGTGTGTGTGTGTGTGTGTACACACTAACATCTTATTTATCAATTCAGTCAATGGACATTTGGGCTCTTTCCTAATTTGACTATTCCTGATACTGCTACTCTTGATACATCAGGGTGCATGTTCTCCTTCAAATCAATATTTTTGTATCCTTTGGGTAAATACCTATTAATGCAATTGCTGGATCATAGGGTACTTCTATTTTTAACTTTTTGAGGTATCTTCATACTGTTTTCCTTAGTGGTGACAGTAGTTTATATTTCCCAACAGGGGGAGAGGGTTCCCCTTTCTCCACATCTTTGCCAACACCTGTTGTTAACCATGTTAATTTTAGCCATTCTGATAGGGGTGAGGTGATATCTCATTCTGGTTTTGATTGACATTTTACTACAGATGAGTTATGTAGACCAAATTTTATTTTTTTATATACATTTATCTATTCATTTGAGAGAAAGAGGGAGCGAGTTGGGGGAGGGCTAGAGGGAGGAGAGAGAGAATCTGAGAGAATTTGAGAGAGAATCAGGAGCAGAATCCCTGATAAGCATGGAGCCTGATATGGGGCTCAGTCCCATGACCTTGAAATCAAGGTGGAAATCATGATGGAAATCATGATGGAAACTGAAATCGAGATTCAGACACTTAATCAACTGAGCCACCTAAGCAACCCTAGATTAGATTTTCATGTGTCTGTCAGCCATCTGTATATCTTCTCTAAAAAAAAAGTCTATTCATGTCTTCTGCCATTTCTTAACTAGATTATTTGTTTCTTTGGGTGTTGAGTTTGATAAGTTCTTTATAGAATTTGGATATTAACCCTTTATCAGATATGTCATTTGCAAATATCATTTCCCTTTCCATAGGTAGTCTTTAGTTTTGTTGATTATTTTATTTGCTGTGCAGCTTTTTATCCAATAGTTTTTATCCCAATAGTTCATTTTTGCTTTTGTTTTCCTTCCCCCAGGAGACATATCTAAAAAGAAATTGCTATGGCTGATGTGAAAGAGGTTACCCCCTCTGTTGTCCTTTAGGATTTTGATGTTTTCCTGTCTCACATGTAGGTTTTCATCCATTTTGAATTTATTTTTTTTGTAGGGTGTAAGAAAGTGGGCCAGTTTCATTCCTCTGTGTGTTGCTATCCAGTTTTCCCAGCACCACTTGTTGAAGAGAAAAATATATATATCTTTTTTCCTATGGATATTATTTTTTGCTTTGTTGAAGATTAATTGGCTATATGCTTGTAGGTTCATTTCTGGGTTTTCTATATTGTTCCACTGATCTATGTGTCTGCTCTTGGGCCAATACTATACTGTCTGCATCACTACATCTTTGTAATATAACCTGAAGTCTGGAATTGTTATGCCTTCAGCTTTGTTATTCTTTTTCAAGATTGCTTTGGCTAATCAGGGTCTTTTGCAGTTCCACACAAACTTAAGTATTGCTTGTTCTAGCACTGTGACAAATGTTGGTGGTATTGATGGGGATTGCATTAAATGTGTAGATTGCTTTGGGTAGTATAGATATTTTAACAATATCTGTTCTTCTAATCCCTGAGGATGGGATATTTTTCCATTTTTTGTGTCATCTTCAATTACTTTAATCAATGTTCTATAGTTTTCAGAGTACAGATCCTTTACCTTTTTGGTTAGGTTTATTCCTTGATACAGTATGGTTTTTGATGCAATTGTAAATGGGATCAATTCCTTGATTTCTCTTTCTGTGCTTCATTATTGGTGTATAGAAATACAACAAAATTTTTGTATTTTGATTTTATATCTTGTGACTTCACTGAATTTGTGTACCAGTTCTAACAATTTTTTGGTGGCATCATTCAAATTTACTATGTAGAATATCATGTCGTGTGCAAATAGTGTAAGTTTGACTTCTTCTTTGCTGATTTAGGTATCTTTTATTTCTTTTTGTAGTTGTCTGATTACTGAAGTTAGGACTTACAACGGTGGTGAGAGTGAACATCCCTGTCTTGTTCCTGACCATAGAAGAAAAGGTCTCAGCTTCTCCCCATTGAAGATGATATCATCTTTGGGTTTTTCATATGTGGCCTTTATAATGTCGAGGTATGTTCCCTCTTTTCCTACTTTGTTCAGGATGTTTATCAAGAAGACGTTTTACTTTGTCAAATCCAGATATATATTTCTTATCCTCTTTTTTATTAATGTGGTTTATCATGTTGATTGATTTGTGAATATTGAACCACACTTGCAATATTGGAATAAATCTCACTCGATTATGGTGATTCATTCTTTAATGTACTGTTGGATTCAATTTGCTAGCATTTTGTTGAGAATTATTGCATCCAAGTTCATCAGAGATATTGTCCTGTAGTCCTCTTTTTGAATGGGGGCATTTGTCCAGTTTTGAGATCAGGGAAATTCTGGTCTCAAAGAAATAGTTTGGAAATTTTCCTTCCATTTCTAATTTTTGGAATAGTTTGAGAAGTAAAGTATTAACCCTTCTTTATATGTTTGGTAGAATTTGCTTTTAAAGTCACCTGGCCCTGGACTTTTGTTTGTCAGGGGATTTTTTTATTACTGTTCCCATTTCTTTGCTGGTTGTTGATATGACCATGTTTTCTATTTCTTCCTGTTTCACATTTGGTAGTGCATATCTTTCTAGCTTCTTATCCTTTCTTTTATTACTATACAGTATCACGTTCATTGATTTGCAAATATTGTACTACCCCTTCAGTCCATGAAAAAAATCCGACTTGATCATGGTGAATAATTCTTTTAATGTATTGTTGAATTTGATTTGCTAGTATTTTATCCAGAATTTGTATCCATGTTTACTAGAGATATTGGTCTGTAATTCTTCTTTTTATTGGGGTCTTTGGTTTGGGACTCCAGTTAATTTTGGCTTTATAGAGTGAGTTTGGGAGTTTTCTTTCCATTTCTATTTTTTGGAATAGTTTGAGAATAGGCATTAACTATTCTTCAAATGTCAAGTTGATGTCGCCTGGGAGGCCATCTATTCCAGAACTTTTTTTTTTTGTTTTGAGGTTTTTGATTAATGATTCCATTTCTTTGCTGCTTATGGGTCTGTTCAAATTTTCTATTTCTTCCTGTTTCAGTTGTGGTAGTTTGTATGATTCTAGGGACTTATCCATTTCTTTCAGATTGCCCAGTTTGTTGAATATAATTTTTCATAGTATTCTCTTGTAATTGTTTGTATTTCTGTGGTATTGATTGGGATCTCTCCTCTTTTATTCATGATTTAACTATTTATCAATTTTATAATTTTGGGGGGTGTTTTCTCTCTTTTTCTTTCTGATAAGTTTAGGTAGGTGTTTATCAATTTTATTAATTATTTTGAAGGACCAGCTCTTAGTTTCATTGATCTGTTCTACTGGGTTTTGTTTGTTTCTATATTATTTATATCATTCTATATAATTTATCTGCTCTAATCTTTATTACTTCCCTTCTTTAGGCTTTATTTGCTGTTCCTTTTCTAATTCTTACAGGTTTAAGTGTAGATTATGTATTTCAGAATTTTCTTGCTTCTTTTTTATTTTTAAAGATTTTATTTACTTGAGAGACTGAGAGAGAGAGAGAGAGAGAGAAATCATGAGCAGTGGAGAGGGGTAGAGGGAGAAGAAGACTCCCTGATGAGCCCTGATGCAGGACTCAATCTCAGGACCCTGGGATCATGACCTGAGCTGAAAGCAGATGCTTAACTGACTGAACCACCCAGGCACCAGAGACTTTTCTTGCTTCTTAAGGTAGGCCTGTATTTGAATGTATTTCCTCTCAGTGCTGCCTTTACTGTATCCCAAAATTTTTGGACTGTGGTGTTTTCATTTTCATTTGCTTCCATGTATTTTCTTTATTTTTTTCTTTAATTTCCTGGTTAACCCATTCATTCTTTAGTAAGATGCTCTTTAACTTCTGTGTATTTGAGGTCTTTCCAAATTATTTTCTTGTGGTTAACTCAAATTTATAGACTTGTATTCTGAAAATATGAATGTTATGATCTTAATCTTTTTGTATTTGCTGAAGCTTAGTTAGTGACCCAGTATGTGATCTATTCTAGAGAATGTTCCGTGTGCACTTGTAAAGAATGTGTACTCTGTTGCTTTAGGATGAAATATTTTGAATATATTTGTTAAATTTATTTGGCCAAGTGTCATTCAATGCCGTTGTTTCCTTGTTGATTTTCTGCTTAGATGATCTGTCCATTGCTGTAAGTGGAGTGCTAAAGTCTCCTACTATTATTGTATTATTATTATGGAATTTATTTATATTTATTATTAAATGATTTATGTTTTGTGCTCCTAAATCAGGGCAAAAGTATTCACAATTATTAGATCTTCTTGATGTATAGGCCTCTTAATTATGATGTAGTGCCTTTTCTTATTTTTTTTTGTTTATTTTTAAGATTTTATTTATTTGAGTGAGAGTGAGAAAGAGAGAAAACAAGAAGATGAAGCAGTAGAGGGAGAGGGAGAAGCAAGCTTCCCCCTGAGCAAGGACCCCAATGTAGGGCTTAATCCCAGGGCACTGGGATAATGACCTGAACTGAAGCCAGATGCTAAACCAATTGAGCTAGGCAGGTGTCCCTTCATCTTTTGCTACAGTCTTTGTTTTACAGTCTAGTTTTTCTGGTATAAGTATGGCTGCTCCAGCTTTCTTTTCACATTCATTTGCATGATAGATGGTTTTCCATTCTCTCACTTATAATCTGCAGATGTCTGTAGGTCTAAAGTGAGTCTCTTATAGGCAGCATATAGATAGATGCTCTTTTTTTTTAAAGATTTTATTTATCCATCTGACAGAGAGAGATCACAAGTAGGCAGAGAGGCAGGCAGAGAGAGCGGTGGGGAAGCAGGCTCCCTGCTGAGCAGAGAGCCCTACGCAGGGCTCGATCCCAGGACCCTGAGATCATGACCTGAGCCAAAGGCAGATCCACCCAGACACCCCTAGATGTTCATTTTTTAACCATTATAATACCCTGTCTTTCATTTGAAGCATTTAGTCCATTTATATTCAGAGTGATTATTGAAACATGAATTTAGTGTCATTGTGTCATCTGTAGAGTTAGTGTTTTGGTGATGTTCTCTCGTCCTTTCTAGTCATTATTGCTTTTGATCTTTATCATTTTTTTCCACTCAAAGAGTCCTGCTTCATATTTATTTTAGGGCTGGTTTAGTTGTCACAAACTCCTTTAGTTCTTGTTTGTCTGGATAAGTCTTTATGTCCTTCTCTTCTGATCGACAGCCTTGATGGATAAAGAATTCTTGGCTACATATTTTTCCCATTCAGCACACTGAATATAATATATGCCCCCACACTCTTCTGGCCTGCCAAGTTTCTGTGCATAGATCCTTTGTGAACTTGATCTGTCCTCCCCTTTAGTTTAAGGACTTTTTTTTCCCTTTCTGCTTTCAGGATTCTTTCCTTGTCTGCGAATTTTGTGAATTTGACTATGATATGCCTTGGTGATGATCAGGTTTGGTGAAGACAGTGAGATTTCTCTGGGTTTCTTGGATATTGATGCCTGTATCTTCCCCCAGATTAGGGAAGTTTTCAAGTACAATTTTCTTGGATAACACTTTTTCCCCTTTTTCACTCTCTTCCTCTTCTGGGACTCATAAGATATGATTATTATTCCATTTTAGTAAGTAGTCCTTAATTCCCTAAGTCTGCTTCATGATCCATTACCTTCTTTTCAGCTTCATTATTTTCTAGAATTTTAGCTTCTATATCACTGATTCCTTCCTCTACTTCATCCATCTAATTTTTATGGCCTCCATTTGGGTTAGCATCTCAGTTTATAGCATTTTTAATTTCAGTTTGATTAGATTTTATTTCATTTATCTCTATAGAAAGGGATTATCTAGTTTCTTCTATGTTTTTATCAATTCCAGCTAATATTTTATTGTTTTAAATTCTAGTGCAGACATCTTGCTTTTATCTGTATTGATTAAATCTGTGGCCATCATTTCTTCCTGTTCTTTCTTTTGGAATGAATCCTTTTGTCTTGTCATGTTGGAGGGAAGGAATTAAAAAATTAAAAGAATGAAAAAAAATCAGGAATATAAATTTTAAAAAAGAAAAATATTTTTAAAAAATAAAATAAGGTAAAATAAAATAGATAAAGGAAGGTAGATCCTAGGGGTGTTTTGTTCTGCTTGTTAGGAGAAACTATCATTTTCCTAGTTTGTAGATATGCAATTTAGTTCTCTAAGACTTCTCATGGATTTCATCGGTGTTCAGAATGATTTGATATTTATCTATCTGCTTCCTAGTGTGGATGCAGGATCATCCTGCTCTTCCACCATCTTACTTCCCTTTCCTGCTTTTGTACATTTTGATGGGAGTTCTCTGGATTTGGATGTCTATTTCCTTCCCAGATAAGGGAAGTTTTCAGGTATAATTTGCTCAAATAAAACTTATGTCCCCTTTCCTCAATCTTCTTCTTTTGGCAGTCTTATGATATGAATGTTATTATGCTTGATGGAGTTGGAGAGTTCCTGAAGTCTACCTTTGTGATCCAAGATTTTTCTTTCCCCTTTTCTTAGCTTCATTATTTTCCATAATTTTATCTTCTATACTACTTATGAAGTCCTCTGCTTCTTCCATCTTTGCTCTCATTACATCCACTCAATTTAAAATATTGGTTATTGTTTTTTTGTTTGTTTGTTTTCATTTCAGCCTGATTGACTTTTGGCTGTTTTATCTCTTAATTCCGAGCATCCTTGATGTGCTCTGTTTTTCTCAAGTCCAGCTAGTATTTTAGTATCCTTATAATTTTTTTGCTTTGAATTCTGGATCAGGCTTATTACTTATCTCCATTTTGATCAGATCCCTGGTCCTGACCTTTTCTTTTTCTTTCTTTTTGGATGTATTTCTCCAACATGACATTTTGGCTAGGTCTCTTTCTTTTCTTATCTTTTCTTTTTTTTCCCCCAAATATGTTTATTTTATTTTTTCAGTGATACAAGATTTATTGTTCATGCACCACACCCAGTGTTCCATGCAATAGTGCCCTCCTCAATACCCACCACGAGGCTCGCCCAGCCCCCATCCCCCTCCCCTCCAAAACCCTCAGTTTGTTGCTCATAGTCCACAGTCTCTCATGGTTCATATCCCCCTCTGATTTCTCCCCATTCACCATTCCCTTCCTTCTGACAATGCCCTCCATGTTTTTCTGTACACTCAGCACGAAAGTGAGACCATAAGGTAATTGATTCTCTCTGCTTGACTTATTTCACTCCGCATAATCTCTTCCAGTCCCATCCATGGTTTTTTTTCCCCAAAAATGTTTATTTTATTTTTTCAGAGTTACAAGATTTATTGTTCATGCACTACACCCAGTGCTCCATGCAATACGTGCCCTCCTCAATACCCACCACCAGGCTCGCCCAGCTCTCCCATCCCCACCCTCCTAAACCCTCAGTTTGTTGCTCAGAGTACACAGTCTCTCATGATTCATCTCTCCTTATGGTTTCCCCCCATTCACCTTTCCCTTCCTTCTCACAATGCCCTCAATGTTTTTCTTTATGCTCAGCACGTAAGTGAGACCATAAGGTAATTGGCTCTCTCTGCTTGACTTATTTCACTCCGCATAATCTCTTCCAGTCCCATCCATGTTGATACAAAAGTTGGATATTTGTCCTTTCTAATGGAGGCATAATATTCCATTGTGTATATGGACCATATCTTCTTTATCCATTCATCTATTGAAGGACATCTTGGTTCTTTCCACAGTTTGGCAATTGTGGCCATTGCTGCTATGAACGTTGGGGTACATGTGGCCTTTCTTTGTAATGCATCTGCTTCTTTGGGGTAAATACCCAGTAGTGCCATGGCAGGGTCATAGGGTAGCTGTATTTTTAATTTCATGAGGAATCTCCACATTGTTTTCCAAAGTGGCTGCTCCAGCTTACAATCCCACCAATAGTGTAAGAGGGTGCCCCTTTCTCCACACCCTCTCCAACATTTGTTGTATACTGTCCTGTTGATTTTGGCCATTCTGACTGGTGTAAGGTTGTATCTCAGTGTCGTTTTGATTCGAATCTCCCTGATGGCTAAAGATGATGCACATTTTTTCATGTGTCTGTTAGCCATTTGTATGTCTTGTTTGGAAAAGCGTCTGTTCATGTCTTCTGCCAATTTTTTGATGTGATTATCCGTTTTGTGAGTGTCGAGTTTGAGAAATTCTTTATAGATCTTAGATATCAGACCCTTGTCTGTAGTGTCATTTGCGAATAGCTTCTCCCATTCTGTTTGTTGCTGGTTTGTTTTGTTGACTGTTTCTTTTGCTGTGCAGAAGCTTTTTATGTTGATGAAGTCCCAATAGTTCAATTTCACTTTTGTTTCCTTTGCTTTTGGAAACATGTCCTGAAAGAAGTTGCTGTGGCTGATGTTTAAGAGGTTATTGCCTATGTTCTTCTCTAGGATTTTGATAGATTCCTGCCTCATGTTGAGGTATTTTATCCATTTCGAGTTTATCTTCGTGTATGGTGTAAGACAATGGTCAACTTTCATTCTTCTACATACAGCTGTCCAGTTTTCCCAGCACCATTTATTGAAGAGACTGTCTTTTTTCCACTGGATATTTGTTCCTGTTTTGTCAAAGATTATTTGACCATAGAGTTGCAGGTCCATATCTGGGCTCTCTATTCTGTTCCACTGGTCTATGTGTCTGTTTTTGTGCTAGTACCATGCTGTCTTGCTGATCACAGCTTCGTAGTAAAGCTTGAAATCAGGCAATGTGATGCCTCCAGCTTTGTTTTTCTTTTTCAGCATTTGCTTAGCAATTCAGGGTCTTTTCTGGTTCCATACAAATTTTAGGATTGCTTGTTCCAGCCCTTTGAAGAAGACCAGTGGAATTTTGATCGGGATGTCATTGAAAGTATAGATTGCTCTGTAATATGTTGTTTTAAACATCTAGTTGTAGTGGTAAGTGAGTTAAAAAAATAAAGGAAGAAGAACCGTGAGAACTAATTAAAAAAAAAAGTTTATCTTTTAAATATACCGGTTTAGGGGCAACACCACAGGCTTAATATATTGTTTTTCCCTGATGTTTTGGTTTCACAATTTTATGTGGACCCTATGGTCATTGTCTTCTTATTCTCTTGGCTTGTCTTCTGGCGGAGGTGCCTGTTTAGTTTTTCAGTCAGCCTTGCTTGGGCTGAGTCACCTTGCTCCCATCAAATGGTGGGCTCTGTGGAAACTCGTTTTTTAGATTTTTGTTCTGTGGAGGTTTTTGTTCTTTGGCAGCTTTTAAAAGCATTCAGATTGCTTTTAAGAGGGTTAGTGTAAAGTAAACAGTCCGCACCCAGTCCTTAGCCTCAGAAAGAAGCCTTGGTCTGTTCCCCTCTAGATGGTCCAGAACACACAGACACCCCTTCTCTAAACTCCGCTGAACACTTCAATCTTCCACAGGTGGTGTGCACTCCCAGCCACTGTTTCACTGGTCGCCTGAGGCCCCTGCTTTTCTCTGCCCCCCTGTGCCACTAAAACCACAAGTGATATTGGTCTGGGCAAGCCTGATCCTGGTGGCTGTCATTGCCTGGATTGCTTTCTGGAGTCCACACCACTACCTGGTAGTGGTGCAGGTCGCAGAAGGCTGCAGGTCCAGGAACCTCTGTCAGAAGTCTGAGCCAGCTTCTCAGGTATGGGCAGGGGTGTACACAGCCCCAGTGGTGGTTCAAGCAGAGGAAGTCGTCAGGCTCAGGGACCACTGACTTGGGCCCCCGCCAAGCTCTCTCAGACATGGGTGGCTGCCAGCTGTGAACACCCTGTGACCATGGGCTTAGGTCCATTCCTGTGGCTGCCTGAATCTACCAATTGCCTCTTAAGTTCCTTTGTTCTTTTTGAGTGCTTTTAAGCAGACTCCAAGTTAATGCTGGTCCCCAAGCACAGGGCACTTTTGTATTGTGATATTACATTCCAATGTGTTACTTCTGGTGGCTCCCTCCCTCTTCTGTGTATCCTCCAATATCAGTTTGAGCTCTCCCACAACCCCTGCCTCTCCACTGATGATCTTCTGCCCCCATAGAGATCCAGAAGTGTATAATCTTACATCACAGACTGATTTCTTGGGTGTTCAGAGTGTTCTAGTATATATTTAGCTCAATTCAGGGGACTGGTTGAAACAGGGATTCCTACTTTTCTGCTCTCTTGCCCCTCCTCCCCTCCTTGTGCACTTTAAGTTATCCACACACCACACAGTCCACTCCAGAGTTATTTGCCTGTCTCTTCTCCAAGAGAAAGGCAATGTGCTCAGGTGTCTATCCAAACCAAGACCTCTAAAATTCCCATTTTTCAGATCCACTGGTTGCAAAAACAGGAAATTCAACACCTTAAAGTCTCCCAAATAATTGCTTTGGGATTATTTGCCTTGTGCTTATCTCTGTGCACTCTACTTTCTCTCATCTTTCTCTACAACCAGGGTACCCTCCCCCTGTGACATCCATGATCTGTTTTGCCCCCAAACCACATCATTGCACTTCCTACCTTCCATTATGTGGCCTCTTCCTTTCCACTGGTTATGCAGCATATTCTCTCAGTTCTCAAATCAATCTATTCCATATTCAAAATGATTTATAGTTATCCAGCTGTGTTTGAGGGACCAAGCAAACCCAGGGTCCACTTACTACACTGCCATCTGACCTCCACCTGAGTCTGATTTATTCACTTAATATAATGTTTTCAAAGGCCATCTATATTGTAAGAACTTCATTGCTGGGGCACCTGGGTGGCTCAGTGGGTTAAAGCCTCTGCCTTCTGCTCAGGTCATGATCTCAGGGTCCTGGGATCAAGTCCTGAATTGGGCTTTCTGCTCAGCACGGGGCCTGCTTCCCCCTCTCTCTCTGCCTGCCTCTCTGCCTACTTGCAATCTCTCTCTCTCTGTCAAATAAATAAATAAAATCTTAAAAAAAAAAAAAGAATTTGATTTCTTTTTATGGCTGAATAATATTCCATGGTACCACATTTATGTATCCATTATTCTCTTGATTGAAACTTAGGTTGTTACCATAATTGGGTATGATGAAAAATTCAGCAATAGACTTTGTCAAAGAAGTACATTTTTGGGAGCACTTGGGTAGTTCATTCAGTTAAGCATCTGCTTCAACTCAGGTCATAATCCTGCGATCATGGGATTGAACCCCACATTGTGCTCCCTGTTCAGTAAGGAGTCTGCTTTTTCCTCTCCCTTTGCCTTGTGTATTTGCTTTATTTCTCACACTCTGTGTTTCTCTCTCCAATAAATAAATAAAATCTTAAAACATTATAAATAAAAAGAAGTATCTTTTTGAGTCTCTCAATTATTTTTGATATGTAGTATTTCTCATTATCTGTAATTTTGATTTTTTTGCATTTTCAGTTATCTATATTCAGTTGTGCTCTGGAAGCAGATAGTCTTTCTTCTGATGCATCACCAAAAGTTCAGTATCGGGGGGAGGGAGGCAAGATGGTGGAGAGGTAGGAGACCCTGTTACAACCTGTCCCCAAAAGTGAGCTGGATATCTGCCATACCACGCTGAACACATGAAATCAACCGGAGGAAAAAGATTTTTCACTTCTGGATCTCTACGGGACAGAAGACAGCAGCAGAGAGGTAAAGCAAAGCGGGAACACTCAAAACGGTATCAAAGGATAAACAAAAGGGGGAGGGAGCCACCAGAAGCAGCGCAAGGACAGTAATATCCCAAAGGAAAGCACCTGGTGGTTGTGGAGTGGCAATAACTTATAGCCCAGTTAAAAACACTTAAAAAGAGCATAACATTCTAAGGAGCAGTGAGTGGAAGGGGATAGGCATGGGTTCGGGCCTGGGCCCATGCTCCCAGGAAGGACACTACTCTCCACAAAGAGAGACCAGTGGGGGGCGGGGTCTCACTCCCTGCACCATTTTGTGGGGCGGGGTGCACGCACTCCTGAAAACACTTTAGAGAGTCTTCTGGGGCCCGGAGCCAGCAGCTTTTCTCCGGATACAGTGCTCTCTAGACGGTGCACCCCTGAAAGCAAGAACTGTGTGACCCGTGCACTAATCTTTGCAAGAATCTGGCCATACGCTGCCAGAGCCTGCGGAGTCGCCAAACTGCTGAGTGCGTGCCACCTGGGACAGGCTGGGCTGGGAGATTTGCAGAGGGAAGGGTCTGTTCTGGACCACCCAGAGGGGAGCAGACTGCGGCTTCTCTGTGACAGGGAGGTCTGGGTACAGACAGGCAGATTCCTTGCTTAGAGTCTCTGAAAAGGAGAAAAAGCTACAAAAGGCCAAAAGCCTTCAGAGAGCTAAAAACTGAGAAAACGGGTTCCACAGAGCTCTGCCCCTTGATTGGGGGAAAGGATGACTCAACACAAGCAAAATTGACTGGAAAACAACTGGCCAGGCCCCTCCCCCAGAAGACAAGTCAAAAAAACAAAAGGACTATAACAACAGGGTCCCCACAAGACTTTAAATCCCCAACATTAGGGGAAAACAATATATTAAGTGCCTGATAAAACCCTCAAACCTGTATATTTCCTAGACACAAGTTCTTTTTTTTTTCGTTCTCTCTTTTCTATTCTCTATTTTTTTTAATTCACTTGTTTTCACGTGTCTTGGTTTGATTTTGTTTTTTGTTTTTCTTTTTTTAAACTAATTAATATAACAACTAGAGGCTTAATACAACGATAAACCCAGGAAGACCTCATATAACATTCCTCGCACCCAAGGAGTTATAACCAACCTCCCATCCTATCCTTCCGTCAGTAATTCTACCTATTTGCTTTTGTTCTGGTATTATATATAATCACATTCCTGGGGTTCATTCAGACTAGGTTCTTTAATTTCTTGTCATCTACTTTTGTCGATCTATTTTTGCTCGTGTCAGTCTACATACTTAATAAATCTTATTGTTGGGGCCCATTTGGGCTGGGATCCCCTCTTTTTCTGTTTCTCTCTATCATTTTTATCCTTCTTCCTTATTTTTGGTGGTGAATCTCAATTGCTCCTAAACCTTCCAGAGTGCACCCTGCCTGGATCGTGGGCGAAATATCCAACTATATATCCTCTCATCCATTTCTCACCAAAATGACTAGAAGGAGGAACACCCAACAGAGGAAGAACCCGGAGACTGCACCCTCTCCATCAGAACTATTAGACATGGACATAAACAGTATGTCAGAAAGGGAATTCAGGGTGATAATTATCCAGGCAATGGCTAGGATGGAGAAAAACATTAACGACAACATAGAATCTCTAAGGGCAGAAATGAGAACCAGTATAGCCGATGTAAGAAGTGTTATTAGTGAGATCCAATCCAATCTAAATAGTTTAACAGCTCGAGTTATGGAGATGGAGGATAGAATTAGTGATCTAGAGGATAAAATGGTAGAGAAGAAAGGGCAAGAGGACAGCTGGAGCAAACTGCTCAGGAATCATAAGAAGAGACTTAGGGAAATAAATGACACCATGGAACGTTCCAATGTCAGGATTACTGGAATCCCAGAGGGGGTAGAGAAAGACAGAAGACTAGAAGATATAGCTGACCAAATTCTGAATGAAAATTTCCCCAATCTGGGGAATGCAACAAGGGTTCGTGTCCTAGAGGCAGAAAGGACATCTGCCAAAATCAACGAGTCTAGAAATACAGTGAGACACATCATAGTAAAATTTGCAAATTATAATTTTAGACAAGAGATCCTGAGGGCAGCTAGGGGGAAGAGATCCCTTACATATGGAAGAAGACCCATTAGAAATACGTCAGAGTTTTCCACAGAAACCTGGCAAGGCAGAAAGGGCTGGCAAGACATATTCAAGGCACTAAATGAGAAGAACATAAAGCCAAGAATACTTTATCCAGCAAGGCTGACATTCAAAATGGATGGAGAGATAAAGAGCTTCCAAGATTGGCAAGGATTAAAAGAGTATGAGACCAAGAAACTGACACTCCAGGAAATATTAAAGGGGGTTCTATAAAAGTAGAGAGAACCCATGAGTGACTTAGAACAGAAATTTACAATCAATAGAAACAAGGGCTACACAGGCAACATAATGTCAATAAACACTTATGTTTCAATAATCACTCTCAACGTGAACAATCTAAATGCTCCCATAAAACTGCATAGAATGGATAAAATGGAAGGAACTTCTATACGCTATCTACAAGAGACACATTTGGAACCAAAAGATACATCCAGATTGAAAGTGAAAGGATGGAGAACCATCTTTCATGCCAATGGGCCTCAAAAGAAAGCTGAGGTAGCAATTCTCCTATCAGATAAATTAGATTTTCAGCTAAAGTCTGTAAACAGAGATACAGAGGGACACTACATCATTCTAGAGGGTCTATTCTCCAAGAAGATCTAACAATTGTAAACATTTACGCCCCCAACATAGGAGCAGCTAACTACATAAACCAACTGTTAATCAAAATACAGAGTCACATTGATAGAAATACAATCATAGCAGGAGATCTTAATACACCACTCTCAAGGGCACCTGGGTGGCTCAGTCGTTAAGCGTCTGCCTTCAGCTCAGGTCATGATCCCTGGGTCCTGGGATCGAGCCCCGCATCGGGCTCTCTGCTCAGCATGAAGCCTGCTTCTCCCTCTCCCACTCCCTCTGCTTGTGTTCCGTCTATCGCTGTGTTTCTCTGTCAAATAAATAAATTCTTTAAAAAAAAAATACACCACTCTCAGTAACAGACAGATCATCTAAACAGAAAATCAATAAAGAAACAAGAGCTTTGAATGACACATTGGACCAGATGTACTTCATAGATATATACAGAACATTCCACCCTAAAAAACCGGAATACTCATTTTTCTCAAGCACACATAGAAGTTTCTCCAGAATCGACCACATACTGGGCCACTAATCAGGACTCAACAAATACCAAAAGATTGAGATGATTCCCTGCATTTTCTCAGACCACAATGATCTGAAACTGGAACTCAACCACAAGAAGAAGTTTGGAAGGAATTGAAATACTTGGAGGCTAAAGACAAACCTGCTCAAGAATACTGAGATCAAAGAGGAAATCAAAGATGAACTTAATAATTCATGGAAACCAATGAGAATGAAGACACATCAATGCAAAACCTATGGGGCACGGCAAAGGTGGTCCTAAGGGGGAAATACATAGCCATCCAAGCCTCACTCAAAAAAATTGAAAAATCTCGAATACACCAGCTCTCCTTACACCTCAAAGAACTGGAAAATCAACCACAAAGGAAGCCAACCCCACACACAAGAAGGGAAATAATCAAGATCAGAGCAGAGATCAACGAGTTAGAAACTAGAGAAACAGAAGAATGCATCAACGAATCCAGAAGTTGGTTCCTTGAAAGAATCAATAAGATTGATAAGCCACTGGCCAAACTCATCCAAAAGAAAAGGGAGAGGACCCAAATTAACAAAATTATGAATGAAAGGGGAGAGATCATGACTAATCCAAAGGAAATAGAAACAATCATCAGAAATTATTATCAACAACTATATGCCAATAAGTTAAAAAACCTAGAAGAAATGGATGCATTCCTGGAAACACACAATCTTCCAACTGAAACAGGAAGAAATTGACAACCTGAATAGACC
>CM053612.1:49219940-49242982 GCA_028646535.1 Procyon lotor
GAAGTTGAAAATAGAGCTACCCTATGACCCTGACATCGCACTACTGGGTATTTACCCCATTGAAGCAGATGCAGTACAAAAAGGGGCACATATACCCCACTGTTCATAGCAGCAATGGCCACAATTGCCAAACTGTGGAAAGAACCAAGATGCCCTTCAACAGATGAATGGATAAGGAAGATATGGTACATATATACAATCGAATATTATTCCTCCATGAGAAAGGACGAATATCCAACTTTTGTATCAACATGGATGGTACTGGAAGAGATTATGTGGAGTGTAATAAGTCAAGCAGAGAGAACCAATTACCTTATGGTCTCACTTGCGTGCTGAGCATAAAGAAAAACATGGAGGGCATTGTGAGAAGGAAGGGAATGGTGAATGGGGGGAAACCAGAGGGGGAGATGAACCATGAGACACTGTGTACTCTTAGCAACAAACAGGGTTTAGGAGGGGTGAGGGTGGGGGGCTGGGCGAGCCTGGTGGTGGGTATTGAGGAGGGCACGTATTGCATGGAGCACTGGGTGTGGTGCATGAACAATAAATCTTGTAACACTGAAAAAGTAAAATAAACATTTTTTGGGAAAAAAAAAGTTCAGTATTGTGGCGCCTAGGTGGCTCAGTGGGTTAAAGCCTCTGCCTTCGGCTTAGGTCATGATCTCAGGGTCCTTTGATCGAGCCCCGCATCGGGCTCTCTGCTCACTGGGGAATTGCTTCCTCCTCTCTCTTTGCCTGCCTCTCTGCCTGCTCGTGATCTCTCTTCTCTGTCAAATAAATAATATCTTTAAAAAAGAAAGTTCAGTATCAATGAGGAGAAATTTGGCAGAGGAGTAGGAGACCATATTTCAACCAACCCCAAATTGAGCTGGATATCTACCAGATCATTCTGAGCATCCATGAAATCAGTCTGAGATAAGATATATCCAGATATATACCAACAAAATATCTCAGGTGGTTGGTCTCAAGATATGAAGCAAGGATCTGTGATTCTGTGAGCAGATATCAGAAAATAAATAGAAGGGGAAGGGAGCCTTTGGGATCCTGCACCACTGGAGAGCAAAAGCCTCCCAGTCTGGGGACCAAGCACAGACTTACAGACAAGTAGCAGTGGGGAACGTACTTTCAGGTAGCTCCTCAGACTGAATCCTGGAGTTGCAGGGCCACAGCTGAGAACCAGGGTCAGCTTGAAGTTTTAGAAACCAAAGGGCAGAGATGTGCCCAGATGTGGAATTGAGGGTTGGGAGTGGGGCAGCAACCCAGGATGCTGCAGTTTTTAGTAGCACAGATAGAAACGGAGACAGTGTGGTCTGGAAAGATCACTGAAAAGCAGACTGTGATCTCTCCCTTCTGAGACAGAGGATTGGATATGATAACTTCTGCCTTGCCTCTCAGAAGAGATGTGGAAAGGAGCCAAAGAACAAAAGCCCCCCAAAAACATTTTTCACTGAACTCATCATCCCCACCTGCTGACAGGGAGCAGGAGATCTCTGCCCAAACAGGGTTGCCTGAGTAACACCACAGCAGTCCCCTCCAGCAGGAGACAAGCTGGAAAAACAAGAGGCAAACAACCTTAATGTCCCTATAAAACAGGTGCACTTTGTTTGGGTTCTGGTCAATAATTTGGACACTAAACATTCATTTGACTACTCCTCAACAGAACTACTAAGAGGAAGAACCCCCAATAAGGAAAAGATTCAGAGACTGTGGCCTCTGCTACAGAACTAATGGATATTGGTATAACCAAGATGTCAGAAATTGACTTCAGAGTAACAATCATCAAGGCGATACCTAGACTTGAGAAAGATATTAACAACAATATAGAATCTATAATGGTGGAAATGAGATCTAATCAGGCCAAACTTAAGAATGTTATAAATGAAATGCAATCTAAACTGGATACTCTGATTGCCAGGGTAAATGAGGCAGAAGAACAAATTAGTTAGAGGATAAAATGATAGAAAAAATGGAAATTGAAGTGATATGGGAAAAACAAACTAAAACCTAAGGAATCAAACAGAGGGATTAGTAAGTCAATGAAATGTTCCAATATCAGAATTATTGGGATCCCTGAGGGGCTGGAGAGAGAGAGAGAGAGAGAGAGAGAGAGGTCTAGAAGATATATTTGAGGGACACCTGGGTGGCTCAGTGCATTAAAGCCTCTGCGTTTGGCTTGGGTCATGATCCCTGGGTTCTGGGATCGGGCCCTGCGTCGGGCTCTCTGCTCAGCAGGGAGCCTGCTTCCCCCTCTCTCTCTGTCTCCTTGTGATCTCTCTCCACTCTGTCAAATAAATAAATAAATAAATAAACCTTTAGAAGATATATTTGAGCAAATTGTAGCTGGGAAATTCCTTAATCTGGGGAAGGAAACAAGCATTCATGTCCAAGAGGAAGAGAAGACCCATCCAAAGATCAATAAAAACAGACCAACACCCCAGCATATAAGAGTAAAACTCCCTGATCTAAGATCCAAGGAAGATATCATGAGAGCAGCAAGGAGGAAGAGATTTCTTAAGTATGGTGGGAGGAACACCAGAAAAATTTCAGACCTAACCACAGAGAATGGGCAAGCCAGATAGGGCTGACAGGATATATTCAGGGTACTAAATGAGAAGATAATGCAGTAAAGAATTCTTTATACAGCAAGGATATCATTCGGAATGTACGGAGAGAAAAGGAACTTCCAGTACTGGCAGGAACTGAAAGAATATATAACCATGAAGCCATCCCTGAAAGAAACATTAAGGGGTATTCTATGAAAGAAGAAAAACCTCAAGAGTAATACAAACCAGAAATTTACAGAAGCAATCCATATAAACAGGGACTTACAGGCAATATGATGGCACTAAATTCACATCTGTCAATAGTTACTCTCAATGTTTACAGCATAAATACTCCCATGATATGGCATAGGTTGCAGGTAGGATAAAAAGACAGGATGCACCCTCTGTTTACAAGAGACTCATTTTAAACCTAAAGATACCTCCATATTGAAAGTGAGGGGATGGAGAACCATTTATGATGCCAATGGACCTCAAAAGAAAGCTGGGGTAGCAAATCTCATATCAGACAAATTAGATTTTAAATCAAAGACTGTAGTAAGACATATAGAGGGACACTACTATTTAAGGGTTCATCCAATAAGAAAATCTAACAATTGTAAATATCTATGCCCCCAATTTGGGAGCATCCATCTACATATACCAATAATTAACAAAAATAAAGAAACATATTGATAATAATACGCTAATAGTAGGAGACCTCCACACTCCACTCTCAGTAATAGAAAGATCATCTAAGCAGAAAATTAACAAAGAACCAAGAGCTTTGAATGACATGCCAGACCAGAAGGACCTCATAGATATATACAGAACATTCCACCATAAAACAACAGAATACCAATTTTTCTCAAGTGCACACGGAACTTTCTCCAGAATAGACCGTACACTGGGTCACAAATCAGTTCTCAACCAATACCAAAAGACTGAGTTTATTTCCTACATATTCTCAGACCATAATGCTTTGAAACTGGAACTCAAGCATAAGGAAAAACTTGGAAGAAATTCAAACACTTGGAAGCTAAAGCCCATTCTGCTCAAGAGCATTTGGGTCAGTCAGAAAATCAAGGAAGAACTTAAACAGTTCATGGAAAACAATGAGAATGAAAACACATTGATCCAAAACCTATGGGATACTGCAATGGTGGTCCTAAAGGGGAAATACATAGCCGTCCAAACCTCACTCAAAAAAATAAAAAAATAAAAAAAATCCCAAATATACAAATTAACTTCATACCTTAAAGTTTGTATTTTGATGAGGATTTCCTTAATTGTGTAGATTGCTTTGGGTGGGGTAGACATTTCAACAATGTTTGTTTTTCCAATTCACGAACATGGAATATTTTCCAGTTCTTTTATGTCATCTTCAATTTCTTTTATCAGTGTTTTATAGTTTTCAGAGTACAAATCTTTTACTTCTTTGGTTAGGTTTACTCCTAGTTATCTAATGGTTTTTAATACAATGTAAATGGGATTTATTACTTGATTTCTCATTCTGATGATTCGTTATTGTTGTAGAGAAATACAACAGCTTTCTCTTCATTGATTTTGTATACTGTGACTTTATTGAATTCGTATAGCTAGCAATTATTTGATATAGCCTTTCAGGTTTTCTACATAAATATCATGCATTCTGTGAACAGTGAAAGTTTGAATTCTTCCTTAATAATTTGAGTGACTTTTATTTCTTGTTGTTGTCTGATTGCTGAGGCTAAGGCTTCTAGTACAACATAAAATAACAATGGAAAGAGTGGGCATCTTTGTCTTGTACCTGATGATAGAGGAAAAGCTCTCAGTTTTTCCCCATTGAGGATTATACTAGCTGTGGGTCTTTTGTATGTGGCCTTTATGGTGTTGAAGTATGCTCCCTCTAGCCTTAGAATTTTGAGTTGTTTTTTTTTTTTTTTTAACAAGAATGGATGCTGTGCTTTGTTAAATGCTTTTTCTGTTATCTGTTGAGAGGATCATATGGTTCTTTCTTTCATATCCTTTCTTTTATTAATGCAATGCATCATGTTGTTTTTGTGAATATTGAACCATCCATGCTACACAGAAATAAACCCACTTGATCATGGTGAATGAGTTTTTTAGATGTACTTTTGGTTTTTGTTTGATAGTACTTTTTTGAATTTTTGTACTCATGTTCATCAGAGATATTGAATTGCAGTTCTCTTTTTTCTTGAGTCTTTATCTGGTTTTGGTATCAGTGTAATGCTGACTTCATAGAATGAATTTGGAAGTTGCCCTTCCTTTTCTATTTCATGGAATTGTTTGAGAAGAAGAGGTTTTAACTCTTCTTTAAGTGTTTGGTACAATTCACCTGTGAAGTCACCTGGCCCTGGACTTTTGTAGTTGGAAATTTTTTTTCCTGGTTATTGGTCTGTTCATGTTTTCTGCCTTTTCCTGTTTCCTGTTTGGTAGTTCATAGTTTCTAGGAATTTATTCATTTCTTTCTGGTTGTCTAATTTGTTGGCATATAGTTTTTCATAATATTCTCTCACAGTTTATATTTCTGTGGTTTTCATTTTTATTTCCCTTCTCTTGTTTATTACTTTATTTTGGAGGTATTTTTATTTTTATTTTTGAAAAATCTGGCTAGAGGTTTATCAATTTTATTAATTTGTTCAAAGAACCAGCTCCTGATTTTATTTATTTGTTCTATTGAACTTTTCTTTCTTTCTTTTATCTATATCATTTATTTCTGCTTACAAGGGAAAACCTATAAGCTAGCTTGAGATTTCTCCATAGAATCTTGGCAAGACTGAAGGGAGTGCCATGATATATTCAAAGTGATGAATGGGAAAAATCTGCAGCCAAGAATATTCTATTCTATCTTTCAGAATAGAAGGAGAGATAATCGGTTTCCCTGACAGACAATAACTAAAGGATTTCATTATCTCTAAGCCACCTCTGAAGAAATATTGAAGGGAATTCTTTATGTGTGACCAAAAGTTAGAAAGTCAAGAAAAGAGCAGAGGAAATCTTCAGAAACAATATCAAAACAAGTCATAAAATTGCAGTAAATACATATCTATAAATAATTTATTTGGATGTAAATGGAGTAAATGCTCCAATTAAAAGACACAGAATGTCAGAAGGGATAAAAACACAAGACCCATCCATATGCTGCCTACTACCAGGGACTCATTTTAGATCATAAAACATCTGCAGTTTGAAAATGAGGAGATGGAGAAGCATTCATCAAGGAAACGGATGTCAAAAGAACACTAGTGTAACAGTACTTATATTGGCAAACTAGACTTTATAACAAAGACTAAGAAGAGACAAAGAAAAGCTTTATATAATCATAAAGTAGACAATCCAATAAGAAGATCAAATAATTATACTTATGAACCTAACAATAACAACACCCAGATATATAAGACAATAACAAATATAAAGGAACTAATTGATAATAACACAATAATTGTAGGGGACTTTAACACCCCACTTATATCAATGAAATGATCATCAAGAGAAAATAAACAAGGAAATAATGGCTCTGAATGACACACTGTACCAGACAGATTTAGCAGATATATTCATCATATTCCATCCTAGAAGATCAGAATACACCTTCCTCTCAAGTGCACAAGAAACATTATCCAGAATAGATTACTTATTAGTTCACAAAACAGGCCTCAACAAGTACCAAATGATTTCAGTCATACCATGCACTTTCTCTGACCACAATGCTATGAATCTAGAAGTCAACCATAAGAGAAAATCTGTAAAGTCCACAAATACATGCAGTTTAAACTACATGATACTTAAGAATGAATGACTTTACCCAGAAATCAAATAAAAAAATACAGGAAAAAAGATTAATGTCACTCTAAACAACTATTTTGAAGAAAATCATTTAAAATTACTCACTCTAGAAAAATATAAAATTATGTATATATAGATCCACCCTAAGACATCTCTTTTATCATATAGTAAAACACTTTATAATCAAGAACTGTTTGAAGAACTTTTATTCTTGCCCTATATAGGTCAATGTCTCTGATCATTAGAATTACAAAGATGTGACTGAATTGTGATGAATTTCATATCTGGCACAAACATTACACTTCATCTTCTGCCAAAAAAAAAATCTATTCAAATCATAAGCCTTTCTAGAGCTGGAAAAAATTCTGTAGCTTAGAAATAGTTTGTTTCAACCTTAACAAAAGATATATGTTCTTTTTGGAAAGGTATCCTTTTTTATGTTGGGTGTAGTGTCTTGCCCTATAAGATACCCAACAAGTGATAAATGATTACTGGAAGCCCTCAGAGGGTAACTGGCTTGCTCAATGTCACATGGGTATTTAGAGAGAGCTCCAGGTAGAACCCATATCTCCTGACACTCAATGACTAAGTTTTTCAAGACTAATTATATAGATTTTCCTAATCGTAGTAGACATTGTAGATAAATTTAATGTGTATATAATAAATATAAAATTTCTAATTTTATAACAGATTAAAGATGACAACCATTTCTTGGAATGTCTTCATTGAAAGGTGTATTCAATATTTCTTTATCTTAAATCTGTTCAGACTTTCTGGTTGTTTGATCAACAGAATATGTTAGAGGCGACACTGTACCAGTTACAGGTGAAGATATTAAGAGATTAGATGTCTCTACTGCCTGTTTTTTGGGACATTTACCATTAGAGATGTGAGCTGCCATGAAATTATGACTATCCTGAGAACAATGTTCTGCGAGAAGTCCAAGCCATCTGGAGAGGAAGTAATAGATGTGGTGCTATGTGCACCAAGGCACCAGATATATGTGTAATTAAAACAAGCTATCATGGAAATAAATCCCTCAGATTCAGATGTCTTCAATGATGCAACACTGATGAGAGACCAATAGCCTGGCTGACATTTTTCTCAAAACTTGACCCATAAAATCAGAAGATATAATAAAATGATTGTTTGCTTTAAATCCCCAAGTTTTCAGGTTTGTTCTGCAGTAATAGATAATCAAAACACAAACAAAAAAATCTACAAAAATAGCAATACTATTAATCAAAAGTAAAATATTAATCAAAAATTTAAAAACTCAATTGACTACTTAAACTATATGTCAGACATTGCATATTCTATGCATGATTTAATACAGCAATCTTCAATCATTTTCTTAATCTAGCTATTGTCTACTGACCCACTCTATTTCAACTCGAGCATCAATTTCTTCAAGGAAAGCTTTCCTTTACCTCCATGATTAGATCAGTTTCCTGTATTATATGGTTTTAAAGTATCATGTATCTAGGTTTTTCATATGTATAATAATTTTATTTTTATTTTTAAATGTTTACCTAAGGGGTGCCTGAGTGGCCCAGTCCTTAAGCGTCTGCCTTCAGCTCAGGTCATGATCCCTGTGTCCTGGGATCAAGCTTCACATTGGGCTCTGTGCTTAATGGGAAGCCTGCTTCACCCTCCCCCATTCCCCCTGCTTGTGTTCCTTCTCTCGCTGTGTCTCCTTCTCTCTGTCAAATAAATAATATCTTAAAAAAATTAAAAATTAAAAATAAATGTTTACCTAAATTCTAATTAGTTAACATCTTATAATTTTAATTTTGCATTTATTTTTGTTATCTCCATATATCACCAGTGTCTATAAAGTACCAGGGAAATACTGGTGTTTAACATATGTTTATCAATTATTGTTTACAGATGAAGAAGTTAAGGATAGAGAGGATAATTAACATTCTCAAGCTCATACAGCAAGCTGGGACTTGGGCTTAAATCAATCTGATTTTGTAGTGCAAATTCTTTTTTTTTTTAAAGATTTTTTATTTTTTATTTATTTATCAGAAAGAGAGAGAGAGAGCACAAGCAGCCGGAGTGACAGGCAGAGGCAGAGGGAGAAGCAGGCTCCCCACCAAGCAAGGAGCCCAATGCAGGACTTGATCCCAGGACCCTGGGATCATGACCTGAGCTGAAGGCAGCTGCTTAACCAACTGAGCCACTCAGGAGTCCCTGTAGTGCAAGTTCTTTTTTTTTTTTTTTTAAAGATTTTTTATTTATTTGACAGAGAGAAACACAGCAAGAGAGGGAACACAAGCAGAGGGAATGGTACCGGGAGAAGCAGGCTCATAAGTTTTTACATGATGCCATTGTAACTTATGAAGCTTTCTATTACTTTTAAAGGAAATACCAAAGCAAGTTTTACTTCCTGAGATTGTTCTGAAGAGCATAGAATACACGGTTTATAAATCAAAACGCATATATACATATTTGGTGGAATAATAGATGACACAGATGTTCATTGATTTGGAAACAACATTAAATATTTATTGTATATTATTCTCCCAAAGTATATATTACTCGCATTGACAAATGCAAAGATTTATATATATTATTATATATTATATATTATATTATGTTTATATATTTATAAAAATATATAATATATATAAATTTTTTTTTAAAGATTTTATTTATTTGACAGAGAGAAACACAGCGAGAGAGGGAACACAAGCAGAGGGAGTGGTAGCGGGAGAAGCAGGCTCCCTGCCAAGCAGGGAGCCCGATGCGGGGCTTGATCCCAGGACTCTGGGATCATGACCTGAGCAGAAGGCAGACGCTTAACAACTGAGCCACCCAGGCGCCCCTATAATATATATAAATTTTTGTATTTGTCAATGCAAGTAATGTATTAATATATTGTATTAATATGTTTTAATAGTTATATATTATATATGTATGTATCTGTGTGTGTATATATATATCTGTGTGTATGTGTGTATATATATACACATACATATATATAGTTGTGTTATGTCACCATACAATACATCATTAGTTTTGATGTAGTGCTCCAAGATTCATTGTTTATGTATAGCATCCAGTGCTCTATGCAGTATGTGCCCTCCTTAATACCCACCACCAGGCTTACCCATCACCCCAATGCCCTCACCTCTAAAGCCTTAAGTTTGTTTCTCAGAGTCCAGAGTTTCTCATGGTTCATCTCCCCCTCTGAATTCCCCCCCCCAACTTTCCTTTCCTTCTCCTAATGTCCTTCATGTTATTCCTTATGTTCCATAAGTTAAGTGAAGCCATATGATAATTGACTTTCTCGGCTTGACTTATTTCATTCAGCATAATCTCCTCCGGTCCCATCCATATTGATGCAAAAGTTGGGTATTCATTCTTTCTGATGGCTGAGTAATATTCCATTGTATACATGGATCACATCTTTTTTTCTTTAAGATTTTATTTATTTGACACAGAGAAAGATCACAAGTAGGCGGAGAGGCAGGGAGAGAGAAAGGGGGAAGCAGGCTCCCTGCTGAGAGCCAATGCGGGCCTCGATCCCAGGACCCCAAGATCATGACCTGAGCCTAAGGCAGAGGCTTTAACCCACTGGGCCACCCAAGCACCCCTGGACCACATCTTCTTTATTGATTCATCTGTTGAAGAGCATCTCAACTCTTTCCACAGTTTGGTTATTGTAGACAAGGCTGCTATGAACATTGAGGTTCATATGGCCCTTCTTTTCACTACATCTGTATCATTGGGATAAATATCCATTAGTGCAATTGTCAGGTTATAGGGTAGCTTTATTTTTAATTTTTTGAGGAATCTCCATACGGTTTTCCAAAGTGGCTGCACCAACTTGCTTTCCTTCCAACAGTGTAAGAGGGTTTCCTTTCTCCATAATCCTCTCCAACATTAGTTGTTTCCTGCCTTCTTCATTTTTTCCATTCTGACCAGTGTAAGGTGATATCTCAATGTGGTTTTGACTTGAATTTCCCTGAGGGCTAATGATGACAAACATATTTTCATATGTCTGCTAGCCATTTGTATGTCTCCTTTGGAGAAGTGTCTGTTTATGTCTTTCTGCCCATTTTTTGATGTGATTATCTGTTTTTTGACTGTTGGGTTTGTGGAGCTCTTTATAGATCTTGAATATCAGCCCTTTGTCTCTAGTGTCATTTGTGAATATCTTCTCCCATTCCGTGGGTCTCCTGTTTGTTTTGTTGACTGCTTCCTTTGCTATACAGAAGCTTTTTATCTTGATGAAGTCCAAAAAGTTCATTTTTGCTTTTGTTTCCCTTGCCTTTGGGGACGTATCTTGAAAGAAGTTGCTGTGGCCAATGTCGAAGAGGTTACTGCCTATGTTCTCCTCTATGATTTTTAATGGATTCCTGTCTCACACTGAGGTCTTTAATCCATTCTGAGTTTGTGTATGGTGTGAGAGAATGGTAGAGTTTCATTCTTCTATACGTAGCTGTCTAATTTTCACAGCACCATTTGTTGAAGAGACTGGGTTTTTTTCCACTGGATATTTTTTCCTACTTTGTTGGAGATTATTTGACCATACAGTTGAAAGTTCTTATCTGGGTTTTCTGTTCTGTTCCATTGGTTTCTGTGTCTGTTTTTGTGCCAGTACCATATTATCCTAGTGATCACAGCTTTGTAATAAAGCTTGAAATCAGTCAATGTGATGCCCCCAGCTTGGTGTTTCTTTTTCAACATTTCCTTGGTGATTCAGGGTCTTTTCTGGTTCCATACAAATTTTAGCATTGTTTGTTCCAGCACTTTGAAAGATGCTGATGGTATTTTGATCAGGATAGCATTGAAAGTATAGATTGCTCTAAGCAGCATAGACAGTTTAACAGTATTTAGTCTTCTGATCCATGACAATGGTATGTTTTTTAAATTTATTTGAGAGAGAAATGGAGAGAGAGAAAATGAGCAGGGAAAGCAGCAGAAGGAGAGGGAAAAGCAGACTCCCTGATGAGCATGGAGTCCAAAATGGGCCTCAATCCCAAGACACTGGGATCATGTCCTGAGCTCAAGCCAGATGCTTAACCAACTGAGCCTCCCAGGTGCCTTGACAAATACAAAGATTATTGTGTACTCAGTACATTAATATACTTTCCAAAATTGCCTGAGACTTACTTGAGAATGGTATTTCTGTTATCTCACATACTCCACCCTAAAGAAAGATCAACATGTAATTGGAGAGAACTTCCCCATTAAAAAGCGAACTTCTTAAGGTGCCTGTGTTGTTCAGTCAGTTGGGTGTCCAACTCTTGGTTTCAACTAAGTCATGATCTCAGGGTCATGAGATTGAACCCATTGTCAGGCTTCATACTCAGCACAGAGTCTGCCTGAGATTCTTTCTGCTTCCCACTCTCCCCTCCTGCTGTTCATTCTCTCTTTCTAAAATAAATAAATAAAATTTAAAAATCAAATTATTTTGTTCAGTCTGTCATTTATACAATATTTAATTACTAGGTATTTATTTAAATGTTGTGCTAACAAAGAAAATCTTTCATTATCCTCTGCATAACAAATTGAAATGTATAGATGAAGGGACATGAAAGTAGGATATTCTGTCAGACAGATCTTACTATGAATCCTAGGTCTGAAACTTGTTAGCTGTGTGGCATGGAGCATGTTGCCTAACTCTTTCAAGTCTCATTTATCTCTTCATCCATAAAGTAAGGAAAACAATAGTATTTCATTCATTGTGATGTTTTAACTATTAAAACAATCCATTATTAGAGCAATTGACAAATAATTAATATGTATTAGATATAGTAATAATGATGAGGATGAGGATGACCTAAGAAGTAGTTAGAAGGAAGTCAAAAAGCCCCTATGGGGCTATATTTCCTGTGGAATATTTGGATAATACAAGTAGAATATTTGGATAACATAAGCCACATAGGAGTTGGAATGGGCAGAGTACAACATTCTCTGTTTCTACTGTCTTTCTCCTACATCCACAGGATGAATATGTTACACACACACACATACACATATTCTTGCTTGCACACAAGGTAATAGTGTCAGATTTCCAGAAAAGTTCAATATTTCTTCAAGCACAAGGGATATGGGTTAGAAATTTTCCCAGT
The DNA here is from genome assembly GCA_028646535.1 of Procyon lotor. Classification (NCBI taxonomy): domain Eukaryota; kingdom Metazoa; phylum Chordata; class Mammalia; order Carnivora; family Procyonidae; genus Procyon; species Procyon lotor. Next base: position 49,232,356 of record CM053612.1, read on the forward strand.
AAGCTTCAGAAATTTTAAAGGGGCAAGGTGTATGTTGTACAATAAGCAGCACATAGACCAGTTAAATCAAAACCACATGGATGATTCATCTGTAAAAGGACAACCTCTCTACAAAACCATTGAAAGAAAGCAAATAAAATGCAGATGCAGGAATTAATATCCATTTTCATTTCCAGCTGTTTTTTTAAAAATATCGAACTGCATTAACTCTCAAAAAACCAAACACCAAACTCCAAGTGTTCAACTTCCTTCTGTATGCATCTATCTACTCAGGTATGAATGCACATATGTGCATGCGTATAAACACCGACACATAGGGTTTGAGCCCTATGTTTAATCTAGCAATACCAAAAGTAGTTCTATAAACATTTATAAAAATTACTATGCTTTTTTAACCTTTTCCTTTTTTATAAATTGGAATGATAATACATATAAATACCTACATGGAACCATGTATGGGACAGAAAACTACTAAACCAATGAATATCTGGTGTTTTGGTCTTTGGATACTATAACTGATTTTCTAAACTCAAATATTATCCTTCAGGATATATAAAAATTGACTTTAAATTATACTGATTGTACTAAAACCTTTATTTCCTTTTCAAACCTCAGCTTAAATTCCCATCCTTCCACAAACTTTCTCCATATTCACTTGTTTGCAACTGGTGTCTTCTGAACTGTATAATATTTTCTGTGTGCCTTTTGCATGCTATGATGTCTGCATGTAGCTATCTCTAATCTTGTTCTATTTACAATAATAGATAGTATTGATGAGGACAGAAACCTTGTTTAACTCATCTTTATACCACTACCCATAGAATCTATTCTGGTTCTAGCCTAACTCAAAGACTGTTTTATGAACAGGAATTGCCATTCGAGAGTTTGTTAAAGATAATAATTGTTAACTTACATCAGATGCTATTATCCCATTCAGCTATTGTCACAAAAAAATAAATAAAACACCTTAAATAACAAATATTTAATTTTCCTGCTCATTAGCTACTATGGCTATACTTCAGGCTATAGGTCAACTGGGTTCTTTTTAGATTTGTAGTCAGGTTTAGTTTGCCCCACATTTTTCATTCTTGAGCTCAGGCTAAAGTAGCCATAGCTATCTTGCAAATGTTCTTCTTGTAGAAATCAAACATTATTTAAGAAAGCCAAAAATATCAGACATTACTTTTTAAGACCTTGATTAGGAACTAGGATTTTCACTTCTACTTATATCTAGTTGTCAAAAGAGAAAAGAAAAGAAAAAAATCACATGCCCAACTCCAACCATGTGTTAGTCATGGTATTTAGTTTACTTAATTATTTTTTAAAAATCTTTTTTCAAATTCAATTTAATTAACATATACAGTATTATTAGTTTCAGCGGTAAAATTTGGTGATTTGTCAGTTGCATATACCACCCAGTGCTCATTATATCAACTGCCCTCCTTAATGCCTATCACCTAATTACCCTATCCCTCCATCCACCTCCCTTCCAGGAACCTTCAGTTTGTTTCCTGGAGCTTAGAGCTCTTATGGTTTGCTTCACTCTCTGATTTTATCTTATATTGTCTTTCCTTCCCTTCCCCTATATACATCTGTTTTGTATCTTAAATTCCATATATGACTGAAATCATATGGTATTTGTCTTTCTTTGACTGAATTATTTCGCTTAGTGTAATACCCTCTAGTTCCATCCATGTCATTGCAAACGGTAAGATTTCAAATTTTTAATGGCTGAGTAATATTCCATATTATATATATATATATATTATATATAAATATATGTTATATATAAATATATATTATATATAAATATATATTACACACACTTATATTCATATACACACTACTTTATCCATTCATCTGTTGATGGACATCTGGGTTATTTCCATATTTTGGCTATTGTGGACAATGTTGTGATAAATATTGGGGCACTTGTGCCCCTTTGAATCACTATGTTTGTGACCTTTGGATAAACACCTAGTAGTGCAATTGCTGGGTCATAGTGTCGTTCTATTTTTAACTTTTTGAGGAACCTCCATACCACTCTCCAGAGTGGCTGTGCCAGTTTGTCTTCCCACCAACAGTGTAACAGGGTTCCCCTTCTCTGCAACCTCATCAACATCTGTCATTTCCTGACTTGTTAATTTTAGCCTTTCTGACAAGTATGATGTGGTATCTCATTACGGTTTTGATTTGTATTTCCTTGATGCTCAGTGATGTGGAGGATTTTTTTCACGTGTCTGTTGGCCATTTGTAGGTCTTCTTTGGAAGAAATATCTATTCATGCTTTTTGCACATTTCTTAACTAGATTTATTTGTTTGTTTGTTTTCTGGGTGTTGAGTTTGATAAGTTCTTTATAGATTTTAGATACTAGCCTTTATCTGATAAGACATTTGCAAATATCTTCTCTCATTTGGTAGGTTGTCTTTTAAATTTGTTCCCCGTTTCCTTGGCTGTGCAAAGTTTTTTATCTTGACAATGTCCTAATAGTTCATTTATGCTTTTGTTTCCCTTGCCTTTGGAGATATATCGAGTAATAAGTTGTGGCAGCTGAGGGCAAAGAGGTTGCTATCTGTGTTCTTCTCCAGCATTTTTTTCCCTGAATATTTTTATTTTATTTTTTCAGTGTTACAAGATTAATTGTTCATGCACCACACCCAGTGCTCCATGCAATACGTGCCTTCCTCGATACCTACCACCAGGCTCACCCAACCTCCCACCCTCTCCCCTCCAAAACCCTCAGTTTGTTGCTCAGAGTCCACAGTCTCTCATGGTTCATCTCCTCCTCTGATTTCCCCTCATTCCCCCTTCTCTTCCTTCTCACAATGCCCTCCATGTTTTGCCGTATGCTCCACGCATAAGTAAGATCATAAGATAATTGATTCTCTCCGCTTGACTTATTTCTCTCTGCATAATCTCCTCCAGTCCTGTCCATGTTGATACAAAAGTTGGATATTTGTCCTTTCTAATGGAGGCATAATAATGACACTCTAGCATTTTGATGGATTCCTGTTTCATGTTTATGTCTTTCATCCATTTTGAGTTTATTTTTATGTATGGTGCAAAAATGTGGTCCTGTTTCATTCTTCTTCATGTGGCTGTCCAGTTTTCCCAACACCATTTGTTGAAGAGACTGTCTTTTTTCCTTTGGATATTCTTTCCTGCTTTATGAATATTAGTTGACTATAGAGTTGGGGATCCAATTCTGTTCTCTATTCTGTTCCATTGATCTATGTGTCTGTTTTTGTGCCAGTACCATACTGTCTTGATGATTACAGCTTTGTAATACTGCTTGAAGTCTGGCATTGTGATGCCTCCACCTTTGCTTTACTTTTTCAACATTCCTTTGCCTATTTGGAGTCTTTTCTGTTCCATCTCTGTGAAAAATGACAGCAATTGCATTGAATGTAAAGATTGCTATGAGTAGTATAGACATTTTAACAGTATTTATTCTTCAATTCCATGATCATAGAATGTTTTTCCATTTCTGATTGTTTTCCTCAATCAGAGGAAGACATAAGAGACATAAGCAATTTCTTTCATATGTCTCCTATAGTTTTCAGAGTACAAATCCTTTATGTCTTTATGTTTATTTCTAGGTATCTTATGGTTTTTGGTGCAATTGCAAATGGAATCGATTCCTTGATTTCCCTTTCTGCTGCTACATTGTTAGTGTATAGAAATGCAACTGGCTTCTATACGTTGATTTTATATCCTGTGACTTTGCTGAATCTCTGTATCAGTTCTAGTAATTCTTTGTTGGAGTCTTTTGAGTTTTCTACATAGGGTACCATGTCATTTACAAAGAGTGAAAGTTTGACATCTTCTTTGCCAATTTGGATAGCTTATTTCTTTTCGTTGTCTGATTGCTGAAGTTAGGAATTATAGCACTGTGTTGAACAACTGTAGTGATAATGGACATTCCTGTTGTTTTCTTGACCTTAGGGGAAAAGCCATTCAGTTTTTCCTCGTTGAGGATGATATTCACTGTGGGTCTTTTATATATGCCTTTGATGATACTGAGGTATGTTCCCTCTATCCCAACATGGTCGATAGTTTTAATCAAGAAAATATGCTGTAGGAATCTCTTATGGTTTGCCACCTTCCTAATCCCATCTTGTTTCATTTCTCCCCCCCCACCCCTCATGACCCCCTGCCCTGCTGGGATAGAGTCGCTGGGTTATGGACATTGGAGAGGGTATGTGCTATGGTAAGTACTGTGAAATGTGTAAGCATGATGATTCACAGACATGTACCCTGGGGAAAATAATACATTATATATTAATAAAAAATTAAATTAAATTAACTACTTCAAAAAAAGAAAGTATGCTGTATTTTGTCATTTTTTTTTCTGAATCTATTCAGAGGGTCACATGCTTCTTGTAATTATTTTTATTAATGTGGTGTATCACATTGATCGATTTGTGGATGCTGAACCACCATTGTAGCCTAGGAATAAATCCCACTTGGTGGTGGTAAATAATCCTTTTAAAGTACTGTTGGATTCTTTTAGCTAGTATCTTGGTGACAATTTGCACATCCATGTTCATCAGGGACATTTGTCTGTAATTCTCCTTTTTAGTGGAGCTTTGATTTTGGGAGCAAGTTAATCCTGGCCTCCTAAAATGAGTTTGGATGTTTTCCTTCCATTTTTATTCTTTGAAACAGTTTCATAAGAATAGTTATTAATTCTTTAAATGTGTGGTAGAATTTCCCTGGGAAATCATCTGGTCCTAGACTCTTGTTTTGTTTTGTTTTTAAAGATTTTATTTTTTATTTGACAGAAGGAGAGAGATCACAAGTAGGCAGAGAGACAGGCAGAGAGAGAGGGGGAAGCAGGCTCCCTGCTGAGCAGAGATCCCAATGCGGGGCTCCATCCCAGGACCCTGAGATCATGACCTGAGCCGAAGGCAGAGGCTTTAACCCACTGAGCCACTCAGGCGCCTCTAGACTCTTGTTTTTTGGGAGATTTTTAATAACTGATTCAATTTTCTTGCTGATTATGGGTCTATTCAGGTTTTCTATTTTTTCCTGTTTCAGTTTTGGTAGTTGGTATGTTTCTAGGAATGTGTCCATTTCTTCCAGACTGCATAATTTGTTGGCCTGTAATTGCTCATAATATTTTTTTATAATTGTTTGTATTTCTTCAGTGTTGGTCATGATCTCTCCTCTTTCATTCATGATTTTATCGATTTGGGTCCTTTCTCTTTTCTCATTGATGAGTCTATGGATTTATTGATCTTATTAATTCTTTTTTTTAAAGATTTTATTTTTTATTTGACAGAAGGAGAGATCATAAGTAGGCAGAGAGGCAGGCAGAGAGAGAGGGGGAAGCAGGCTCCCCGCCGAGCAGAGAGCCCGATGCGGGGCTTGATCCCAGGACCCTGAGATCATGACCTGAGCTGAAGGCAGAGGCTTTAACCCACTGAGCCACCCAGGCGCCCCTGATCTTATTAATTCTTTTAGAGAATCAGCTTCTAGTTTCATTGATCTACTCCACTGCTTTTTTAAATTATTATTTCTATATCACTGATTTTTCCTCTAGTCTTTATTATTCCTCTTCTCCTGCTGAATTTAGGCTTTATTTGCTGTTATTTCTCTATCTCCTTTAAGTGTAAGGGTAAGTTTTCCATTTGAGACTTTTCTTGTTTCTCAAGGAGGGCCTGTATTGCTATATACTTTCCTCATAAGAGTGCCTTTGCTGCATCCCAAAGGTTCTGAACTGTTATGTCTTCTTTTTCATTTGTTTACATGTATTTTTTTTTAATTCTTTAAATTCCTGATTGACCCATTCACTCTTTAGTAGGATGTTCTTTAACCTCCATGCATTTCTGGTCCTTCAAAATTTGTGCTTGTGGTTGCCTTTAAGTTTTAAAACATTGTGGTCTGAAATATACATAGAATAATCTGAACATTTTAGTACTGGTTGAGACCTGATTTGTAACCCAATGTGTGATCTATTCTGCAGAATATTCCAGGTGCGCTTGAAAAGAATGTGTATTCTACTGCTTTAGGATGAAATTCTTTGAATATATCTGTTAAGTCAATCTGATCCCATGTGTTATTCAAAGCCCTTATTTCCTTGTTGATCTTCTCCTCAGATGGTCTGTCCATTGCTGTGAGTGGGGTGTTTAAGTCCCCTAATTGTATTATTATCATATTGTAATATGTATTGTATTATTATCAATGTGTCTCATTTTGTTATTAATTTGTATTATTGTATTATTATCAATGTATTGATAATATTGCATTATTATTGTATTATTTTCAATAATTATTGAAATTGTACTCTTGTATTATTATATTGCATTACTGTATTATTATCAATGTATTTCTTTCATTTTGTTATTAATTGATTTATATATTTGGCTGCTTCCATGTTAGGACCATAAATATTTACAATTGTTAGATGTTCTTTTTTTTTAATTGTTAGATGTTCTTGTTGGATAAACTCTTTTATTACAATGCAGTGTCCTTTTTCAGCTCTTATTACAGTCTGTGCTTTTTTAGTTTTTATTTTAAAGTTTTTCAATGTTCCAAGAGTCACTGTTTATGCACCACAACCAGTGCTCCATGCAATATGTGCCCTCCTTAATACCCATCACCAGGCTCACCCATCCTTCCACCCCTCTCCCTTCTAAAACCCTCAGTTTGTTTCTCAGAATCCACAGTCTCTCGTGGTTCAGCTCCCCCTCCAACTTCCCCCAATTCATTTTTCCTTTCCTTCTCCTAATGTCCTCCATGTTATTCCTTATGCTCCACAAGTAAGTGAAATCATATAATTGACTTTCTCTACTTGACTTATTTCACTCAGAATAATCTCCCCCAGTTCCATCCATGTTGATACAAAAGTTGGGTATTCATCCTTTCTGATGGCTAAGTAATAATCTGTTGTATATATGGATCTTCTTTATCCATCTTCTTTATCCATTCGTTTGTTGAAGGGCATCTTGGCTCTTTCTACAGTTTGGCATGTGTCCATTCTTTTCACTACATCTGTATCTTTGGGGTAAATACCGAGTAGTGCAATTGCAGGGTCACAGGGTAACTCTATTTTTAATTCCTTCAGGAATCTCCACACTGTTTTCCAAAGTGGCTGCACTACTTGCATTCCTTCTTCTGTTTCTGTTAGGTTTCTATAATAATAATAAAGTTTTATTTCCTTTACAAACTAAAATACAGCTGTTGTGAATCTTCTGTGCAGAACAAGTCCCAATAGTTGATTTTTGCTTTTTGTTTCCCTTGCTTTAGAAGACATATCTAGAAAGAAGATGTTATGGCCGATCTCAAAGAACTGCTTGTTTTCTCTTCTAAGATTTTTGTGACTTCAGATCTCACATTTACATCTTTAATCGATTTTTAGTTTATTTTTGTGTATGGTGCTCCCATGTTATGTCTTTTTATTGGAGCCTTTAGTCAATTTGTATTCACAGTAGTTATTGACAGATATGTATTTATTGCTATTTTGTCGTTTGTTTTGTGGTTGTTTTTGTAGTTTTCCTCTGATCCTTTATTCTCTGTCCTTTTTTCATGGTTTTGTGATTTTTTATTGATATATTTGGATATTTTTCTCTTTATTCTTTGCATATCTATTACTGGTATTTGATTTGTGATGACCATTTTGTTTATATGTAACATCTGCATACAGCAAGCTATATTAAGTTGATGCTTCCAAACTGTATCTCCATGGATTGTTTGCTGTGCTGTCTCTTTTTAAGGACAGGGGATCATCTTCTTAATGCCCTCCTGGTTTTCTCAGAGTCAAGCCCAGTGATTTTTAAAGTTCCAGGCTTTATGTCTTGCTGATTTTGAGCACTCATGAAATTTGGTCCCTCTGGTTTTCAAAACCAAATGTTATGGGGACTTCTCTTCCTTTTTTAGGCTTCCTGCTGTGCTAGCCTGTTTTATTGTCCTTCTCTGTGCCCTGGTTCCCTTCGTACAGTTGTCAGACCCACAGAGTTTATGTTCCCACTGAGTCCTCACCCTTCCTACCTTCTTCCATGTATCTTCTTCTCTACATTTAGTTGTCAAGCTTGTTCAGCCAGTTTTTGGGTCCCTTTGGGTTGTTTACTCTGGTGCACGTGTTATCTAGTTATACTGTAGCCTAGAAAAAAGTGAACTTGTGGTCCTCCTACTCCACCTTCCTGGAAAGTCCTCCTTTAATTTGTATAGGATAGTTGTGTGGTTCACGCACTATCCTAATATAAAGTTACAGCTTTCTAATTTTGGCCTATCTTTGGCCTTTCTAATTTTTTTTTTATCTTTACAGTGTGTTGTGTACTTTAATGTTTTCATGTTGCTCACTAGTGTTGTTTCATTTTAGTTCAAAGAACTCCTCTCACCATTTATTGCAAGGTGTAGTTGTGGTGAAATCCCTCAACTTTTGGGGGGGGGTATTTTTTATCTCCTTCATATATGAAAGATACTTTTGCCAGATAAAGTATTTTTGACTGTCAATTTTTATCTTTTCACAGTTTGAATGTGTCATTCCAATCGCTCCTGTCCTGTGGAGTTTTTTCTGAAAAATCTACCAATAGATTAATGAGGGTCTCTTTGTGGGTTCCTCTTTTTTTAACTAACTGCCTTTAAAATTTTTTCTTCTCATTGCTTTTGACAGTTTCATTATAATGTATCTTGGAGAAGTTTGCTTTGCTTTAAGATAATAGAGTGTTCTATTAGCTTCGTGGACTTGTGTGTCCAATCCATGACCAAGTTTAGGAAGTTCTTAATTATTACTCCTTTAAATAAGCTTTTTGCCCCTTCTTCTTTTGTCTTTGTGGACTCGAATAATTTAAATTTTTACCTTTCTGGTGGATTCTGTTAGTTCTTGTAACCTTTCTTCAGTCTTTATATTTTAGTTCCTTCTCCTAACTGCACTATTTCTACATTCCTATCCTCCAAGTCATTTATTATTTTTTTCCATCTAGTCTTTCCTCTTACTGATAATCTCTATTGCATTTTTCATTTCATTATTTTTCCAGAATTTCTGTTTTTAGTAATTTCAATATCTTTAATTGATAACTTCTGTTTATTAATAGTGCTCCTGACTTCACTGAATTACCTTTCTGAGTTTTTTTGTAGCCCATTGAATTTTTTATAATAGCTATTTTGAATTTATCAGTTAGGTCACAATATCTCATGCCTTTGGGTTTGGTGGTTGGAGAATTATTCTCTTTGATATCATAATTTCTTGATTTTTATATCTTTTTTTGTAGCTATGTGCTTATGCTTTCACATTTGAAGTAGCAGATACCATTTTAAACTTTTTCTTCTTTTGCTCTTACAGTTCAATGGTTAATGGAAACATTTCTTTTTCATTCCAAAGTTTTGTGCTATAGCTCAGTTGTGACTTCTCCTTTGCCCACAGATTGTAGCCTATTTCCTGAACACGTTCTCTGTCTTCTGGATCTTAGTCTCATGGACACATTATGAGATGTGCATAAGGAGTCAACAGCACAGTTGGGGAACATGTGTATTTAGAACTCACTGTGTTTAAGACATACATCGTGGGGAAATACCCAGATGTGGCACTCACAGAAGAATGTGGGTGTACTTTCTGCTGAGCAAAATACCTTCAAGGTCTTTTGAATTCTAATCTGTCTCTTTCTTAATATCTTCATTCCTCCCGGTGGCAGTACTAAGGTGGCAGATCGCCTACCTTAGTACTCCAAGTACTGGTGGAAAAAACAAATTCTCCACTTGCCTCTCACACAGCTGGAATAATTGAACCCTTTCTCACTGCTTTCATCTCTCCCTGAAAGATAGCTGTCTTTGACAGAAAAATCAGTTCCAGTCAAGTGGGGCGGCACCAGAAAAGTTTGTCTTACTACCTTAACTGCAATCAAACTTATATTTTCGTTTCTTTTTCCTCCAATGATGTGATGGATTTTGCCTTCAGAAGGGCTGGACTTCTGCAAGTACTTTCTTATGGGTGAGTGACTGTACAATTCTACATTCACCTATTCTGGCTCCTTTGGTTCCAAAACTTATATGAAGGTTTGTCAATCTCCTACAAGCACACTTGTGAACAAGATTCTTCTTGGGTTCTTTGCAGCAAGGTGAAAAATCTGGAAACCCCCAAAGATATTCTTGCTCAGGTATGGATGTCTAATCCATGGATTAAAAATGGTATAAAAGAGAGTAATATCTCCACTCTCCATTCTCATTTTTTTATGTTTTTTTATTCTTATCTATTGTAATTGTTTTCTAAAAGATGCCTTATCTTCTACTCGCTTCCTTTTTTTTCCCCAAAAATGTTTATATTATTTTTTCAGTGTTACAAGATTTATTGTTCATGCACCACAGCCAGAGCTCCATGCAATATGTGCCCTCCACAATACCCAACACAAGGCTCGCCCAACCCCCATCCCCCTCCCCTCCAAAAGCCTCAGTTTATTGCTAAGAGTCCACAGTCTCTCATGGTTCATCTCCCCCTCTGGTTTCCCCCCATTCACCATTCCCTTCCTTCTCACAATGCCCTCCATGTATTTCTTTATGCTGAGCACGTAAGTGGGACCATAAGGTAATTGGTTCTCTCTGCTTGACTTATTTCACTCCGAATAATCTCTTCCAGTCCCATCCATGTTGATACAAAAGTTGGATATTCGTCCTTTCTAATGGAGGCAT
>CM053612.1:49243482-49270394 GCA_028646535.1 Procyon lotor
TGGCATATAGTTGTTGATAATAACTTCTGATAATTGTTTCTATTTCCTTTGGATTAGTCTTGATCTCTCCTCTTTCATTCATAATTTTGTTAATTTGGGTCCTCTCTCTTTTCTTTTGGATGAGTTTGGCCAGTGGCTTATCAATCTTATTGATTCTTTCAAAGAACCAACTTCTGGATTCATTGATGCATTCTTCTGTTTCTCTATTTTCTAACTCGTTGATCTCTGCTCTGATCTTGATTATTTCCCTTCTTGTGTGTGGGGTTGGCTTCTTTTGTTTTGATTTTCCAGTTCTTTGAGGTGTAAGGAGAGCTGGTGTATTCGAGATTTTTCAATTTTTTTGAGGGAGGCTTGGATGGCTTTGTATTTCCCCCTTAGGACCGCCTTTGCCATGTCCCATAGGTTTTGCATCGATGTGTCTTCATTCTCATTGGTCTCCATGAATTGTTTAAGCTCATCTTTGATTTCCTGGTTGATCTCAGCATTCTTGAGCAGGTTGGTCTTTAGTCTCCAAGTGTTGGAATTCCTTCCAAACTTCTCCTTGTGGTTGAGTTCCAGTTTCAGAGCATTGTGGTCTGAGAAAATACAGGGAATCATCTCAATCTTTTGGTATTGGTTGAGGTCTGATTTGTGGCCCAGGATGTGGTCTATTCTGGAGAAAGTTCCATGTGCTCTTGAGAAAAATGAGTATTCTGTTTTTTTAGGGTGGAATGTTCTGTATATATCTATGAGGTCTGTCTGGTCCAATGTGTCATTCAAAGCTGTTGTTTCTTTATTGATTTTCTGTTTAGATGATCTGTCTGTTACTGAGAGTGGAGTATTAAAATCTCCTGCTATGACTGTATTTCCATCAGTGTGACTCTTTATTTTGATTAACAGTTGGTTTATATAGTTGGCTGCTCCTATGTTGGGGGCATAAATATTTACAATTATTAGATCGTCGTGGAGGATAGACCCTTTCAGAATGATGTAGTGTCCTTCTGTATCTCTGATTACAGACTTTCGCTGAAAATCTAATTTATCTGATAGGAGAATTGCTACCCCAGCTTTCTTTTGAGGCCCACTGTCATGAAAGATGGTTCTCCATCCTTTCACTTTCAATCTGGATATATCTTTTGGTTCCAAATGTGTCTCTTGTAGACAGCATATGGATGGGTCCTGTTGTTTTATCCATTCTGTAACGCTGTGCCATTTTATGGGAGCGTTTAGACCTTTCACGTTAAGAGTGATTATTGAAAGATAAGTGTTTATTGACATCATGTTGCCTGTGTAGCCCTTGTTTCTATTGATTGTAAATTTCTGTTCTAAGTCACTCATGGGTTCTCTCTACTGTTATAGAACCCCCTTCAATATTTCCTGGAGTGCTGATTTCTTGGTCACATACTCTTTTAATCCTTGCCGATCTTGGAAGCTCTTTATCTCTCCATCCATTTTGAATGTCAGCCTTGCTGGATAAAGTATTCTCGGCTGCATGTTCTTCTCATTTAGTGCCCTGAATATGTCTTGCCAGCCCTTTCTTGCTTGCCAGGTTTCTGTGGACAGGTCTGACATTATTCTGATGGGTCTTCCTCCATATGTAAGCAATCTCTTCCCCCTAGCTGCCCTCAGGATCTCTTGTCTAAAATTATAATTTGCAAATTTTACTATGATGTGTCTCGCTGTATTTCTAGACTTGTTGATTTTGGCAGGTGTCCTTTCTGCCTCTAGGACACGAACCCTTGTTGCATTCCCCAGATTGGGGAAGTTTTCATTCAGAATTTGGTCAGCTATATCTTCTGGTGTTCTGTCTTTCTCTACCTCCTCTGGGATTCCAATAATCCTGATGTTGGAACGTTTCATGGTGTCGTTTGTTTACCTAAGTCTCTTCTCATGATTCCTGAGCAGTTTGCTCCAGCTCTCCTCTTGCCCTTTCTTCTCTACCATTTTATCCTGTATACCACTAATTCTATCCTCCATCTCCGTAACTTGAGCTGTTAAACTATATAGTTTGGATTTGATCTCACTGATAGCACTTCTTACATTGGCTATACTGGTTCTCATTTCTGCCCTTAGAGATTCTACGTTGTCATTAATGTTTTTCTCCATCCTAGCCATTGCCTGGATAATTGTCAGCCTTAATTCACTTTCTGACATACTGTTAATGTCCATGTCTAATAGTTCTGAGGGAGAGGGCACAGTCTCTGGGTTCTTCCTCTGTTGGGTGTTCCTCCTCCTAGTCATTTTGATGAGAAATGGATGAGAGGATGTATAGTTGGATATTTCGCCCGCAATCCAGGCAGAGTGCACTCTGGAAGGTTTAGGAGCAATTGGGGTTCACCACCAAAAATAAAGAATAAAGATAAGAAAGAGAGAAACAAAAAAAGAGGGGATCCCAGTCAGATTGGGCCCCAACAATAAGATTTATGAAGTATGTAGAGTGACACGAACAAACATATAGACCGACAAAAGTAGATGACAAGAAATAAAAGAACCTAGTCTGAATGAACCCCAGGAATGTGATTATATATCATACCAGAACAAAAGCAAATAGATAGAAACGCTCACAGAAGGATAAGATGGGAGGGTGGTAATAACTCCTCGTGTGCGAGGAATGTTATATCAGGTCTTCCTGGGTTTATCATTGTATTAAGCCTCTAGTTATAATGTTAATTAGTTAGAAAGAAAAAAATAAAAACAGAAAACAAAATCAAACCAAGACATGTGAAAACAAGTGAATTAAAAAATATAGAGACTAGAAAAGAGAGAAAGAAAAAAAAAACTTGTATCTATGAAATATACAGGTTTGAGGGTTTTATCCAGCACTTAATATATTGATTTCCCCTGGTGTTGGGGATTTAAAGTCTTATGGGGACCCTGTGGTTATAGTCCTTTTGTTTTTTTGACTTGTCTTCTGGGGGAGGGGCCTGGCCAGTTGTTTTCCAGTCAATTTTGCTTGTGTTGAGTCATCCTGTCCCCCAAACAAGGGGCAGAGCTCTGTGGAACCCGGTTTCTCAGTCTTTAGCTCTCTGAAGGGTTTTGGCCTTTTGTAGCTTTTTCTCCTTTTCAGAGAGTCTAAGGGAGGAATCTGCCTGTCCGTACCCAGACCTCCCCGTCACAGAGAAGCCACAGTCTGCTCCCCTCTGGGTGGTCCAGAACAGACCTTCCCCTCTGCAAATCTCCCAGAGCAGCCTGTCCCAGGCGGCTTGCACTCTGCAGTTTGGTGACTCCGCAGGCTTTGGCGGGGTATGGCCAGATTCTTGCCAAGATTAGTGCACGGGTCACGCAGTTCTTGCTTTCAGGGGTGCACCGTCTAGAGAGCGCTGTATCCGGAGAAAAGCTGCTTGCTCCGGGACCCCAGCAGACTCTCTAAGGTGCTTTCAGGAGCACATGCACCCAGCCCACAAAATGGTGCGGGGAGCGGGACCCCGCCCCCCACTGGTCTCTCTTTGTGGAGAGTGGTGTCCTTCCTGGGAGTGTGGGCCTAGGCCCGAACCCCCACCCACCCCCTTCCACTCGCTGCTCCTTAGAACCTTATGCTCTTTTTAAGTGTTTTTAACTGGGCTCTAAGTTATTGCCGCTCCGCAACCACCTGGCGCTTTCCTTTGGGGTGTTACTGTCCTTGCACCACTTCTGGTGGCTCCCTCCCCCTTTTGTTTATCCTCCAATACTGTTTTGAGTGTTCCCACTTTGCTTTACCTCTCTGCTGCTGTCTACTGCTCCTGTAGAGATCCCGAAGTGAAAAATCTTGCTCCTCTGGTTGATTTCATGGGTGTTCTGCGTGGTCTGGCAGATATCCAGCTCACTTTTGGGGACAGGTTGCAACAGGGTCTCCTACCTCTCCACCATCTTGCCCCCCTCCTTTCCATTTATTTCTGTCTTCAATTTCTTTCATCAGTGATTTGTGATATTCAGCATAAGGAGAGCTATTACTTCCTTAGTTTATTCCAAAGGATTTGTTGTTTTTGATGCTACTATAATTGGGATTGATGTCTTTATTTTTTTCAGAAATTTCATTGTTAGTGTATAAGAACCCTACCAATTTTTGTATGCTAATTTTGCATCTTGCAACTTTACTGAATTTTTTAATTAGAACTAGGAAGTTTTGGGGTTGATTCTTTATGATTTCATATATATAAAATAATATTATCGGCAAATAAGAACTATTTTACTTCTTTCAAATTCTTATAACTTTTTAAATTTTTTAATTTAAATTTCAGCTTGTTAACATACAGTGTAATATAAGTTTCAGTTCTACAATATAGTGATTCAACAGTTATATACAACACCAAATGTTCATCACAATAAGTGACTCCTTAATTCCCATTACCTATTTAACCTATACCCCACCCACATCCCCTCTGATAACTATCAATGTGTTCTCTATAGTTGAGTCTGTTTCTTGGTTTGCTACTCTCTTTTTTTATCCCTTTGCTTGTTTTATTAAATTCCACATATGGGTGAAATCATATGCTGATAACTTTTATTTTTCTTGCCAGATTGCTTTGGCTAGCTGAATAAAAGTGATGAGAGTGAGAATTATTGTATTGTTCTTGATCTTAGAGAAAAAGCTTTTATCCTTTCACCATTGAATATGAGGGTTTTTCATATATGACCCTTATCATGTTGGGATGCTTTCCTTCTATTCCTACCTAATTTATTAAATGTTTTTATCATGAATGGATGTTGAATCTTGCTAATTGATTTTTCTGTGTCTATTGAGTTGATAATATGATTCTTTTCTTTCACTCTTAATATGCTGTACCACACTGATTGATCTACATATGTTGAAAAATCCTTGTGGTGAATGATCCTTTTAATGTTTTGTTGAATTGAGTTTGGGAGTATTTTATTGATAAATTTTACATCTATATTCATCAGGGATATTGGTTTTAGTTTTCTTTTCTGAAAACTAGTATCATTTACTGGCTTTTGTATCAGAATGCTGCTTGTCTCAGTAAGATGAGTTTGGGAGTGTTCCTTCCCCTTTCATTTTTTGGAAGAGTTCAACAACATTTGTTAATTCTTCTTTAAATGTTTGGGAAAATCTACCAATAATGTCATCTCGTCCTGGGATTTTCTTTACTGGGAGATTTTGATTACTTATTCAGTGTCCTTACTAGTAATTGGTCTCTTTAGATTTTATATTTCTTCATGTTTCTGTCTTGGTAAGTAGTGTTTCTAATTTTTTTCTTTTCTTTTTTTTTTAAGTTGATTAGTGTTTTGGCATGCAGTTGTTCATAGAAGCTTCTTATGATCTTTTGAATTTCTGTGGTATCAGTTGTAAAGTCTCCTTGTTCATTTTCAATTTCGTTTTTTTTTAAGATTTTATTTATTTATTTGACAGAGAGAGAGAAATCACAAGTAGGCAGAGAGGCAGGCAGAATGAGAGGGGGAAGCAGGCTCCCAGCCGAGCAGAGAGCACAATGCAGGGCTTGATCTCAAGACCCTGAGATCATGACCTGAGCCAAAGGCAGAGGCTTTAACTCACTGAGCCACTCAGGCACCCCATTTTTAATTTTGTTGATTTGAATCTTTATCCCCCTTGGTTATTATAGCTGAGGGTTTGTCAATTTTGTTTATATTTTCAAAGAACCAACTAGTTAATCTTTTCTATTGTTTTTTTCTATTTTTTTAGTTTAATTTATCTGTGCTCCAAACTTTACTTTTTCCTTTATTCTGCTAAGTTTGGGCGCAATTTGTTATTCTTTTTCTAGTTCATTATGGAGTAGAGTTTTTTTATTTGGGATCTTTACTGCTGTTTAATGTAGGAGTTTATTGTAATGAACTTCCTCTTACAACTGTCTTTGATCCATCACATAAGTTCAGATATGTCATTTTTCCAACTTCTTTTGTCTCAAGAAACCTTTTTATTTCCCTTTGGATTTCTTCTTTGATCAATTGGTTGTTCAGGAAAGTGTTAATTTCTGAGCACTCATGATTTTTCCAATTTTCTTCTTGTCATTGATTTCTAGTTTCCTGTCACTGTAGTCAGAAAAGATACTTGGTATGATTTTGGACTTCTTGAATTTGCTAAGATTTGTTTAATGGCCCAACATAAGGTCATCCTAGAATATATTCAATGTGTATTTGAGAAGAATGTGTATTTTGAAGTTGTATAAAATGTTTCATATATGTCAATTAGGTCTATTTGTTCTGTAGTGTTGTTCAAATCACCTGTTTCCTTTTTGATTCTCTATCTGGATTATCAATCCATTGTTGAGAATGGGGCACTAAAGTCCCTGATTTTTACTATGCTGTTTTATCCTCTTCCTTTTAACTATGTTTTTCTTGATATATTTAGGAGCTCCAAGCTGTGCACATAAATATTTAAAATTTTATCTTCTTAATGTATTAATCATTTTATCATTATATAATGCCCTTCTTTGTCTTTTATTTTATCATTTTTATTTGAAGGTCTATTTTGTCTGATAAAAGCATAGCTACCCCTGTTTTTTTGTTGCCATTAGTTTGGAATATCTTTTTTTATCTCTTTACTGTTAATCTTTGTGTATGTTTAAGGCAAAATTGAATCTCCTGCAGATACATATTGATGGATTTTTTTTTTTTAATCCATTCACCCATTCTGTGCCTTTTGATTGGATAATTAAATCTCTTTACATTCAAAGTAGTTATTATTAGATAAGACTTACTCTTGCCACTTTACTATTTGTTTTCTGGTTGTTTTGTAGATGCATTATTTCTGATTCTTTTTTTTTTTTTGCATTATTTCTGATTCTTATCTGACTGTCTTGTGATTTTATCTGTGTGCTTTGATGTCTTTTGGCATCAGCATGCTTATAATTCTTTATTGTTTTCTTTTGTGTAATTACTATAAGATCTTCTATTGTAGTTACCATGAGGCTTACATAAAATATCTTAAACTTATAACACCTTTTTTTAAACTGTAATAACATCAATAATATTTATATACCTTACACTTTAACTTCTTCCTTCCCCCTCACACTTTAGGATATTGTCAGAATTTACATTTTTTTTAATTGTGTAACTAATAGCAGATTATTTTATTTATGGTTATTTTTGCGAGTTTCATGTTTATAAATTTTAAGGTAGAGTTTAAATGAGTTATGCATCACAACTACCAAATGCATAATCTAACTATGACTATATATTTACTCTTACCAGTGAGACTTACTCTACCTTTTAGTGTTTTTATGATGTTAATTAGTTTCTTTACTTCCACTGAAAAAAATTTCCTTTAGCGTTTTTTTCGTAGGGCAGCTCAGGAAGTAAACTGCCTCAGGATTTATTTTTTAAGGAAAGTCTGTATTCCATCTTTGTTTCTGAAAGAGAGCTTTGTCAGATAAAGAAATCTTGGGGCACCTGGGTGGCTCAGTGGGTTAAAGCCTCTGCCTTTGGCTCAGGTCATGATCTCAGGGTCCTGGGATCCAGCCCCACATCGGGCTCTCTGCTCAGCAGGGAGCCTGCTTCCCCCCTCTCTCTGCCTGCCTCTCTGCCTACTTGTGATCTCTCTCTGTCAAATAAATAAATAAAATCTTTAAAAAAAAAAGATAAAGAAATCTTTGTTGATGGTTATATTCTTTCAATATTTTTAATATCTCTTCCCATTCTCTCCTAGTCTGAGAAGTTTTTTTGTTTGTTTGTTTTGCTTTTGTTTTTGTTTTAGAGGCTCTTTGATAGTCTTATGGAGTTTCCCTTGTATGTAATTTCTCTCTTTCTTCTCTTCTCGAATTCTTTCTTTGTCTTTGACTTTTGACAATTTAAATGTAATGTTTCTTGTCGTAGCCTTATTTGAGTTCAACCTATTTGGGATCCTTTGAGGGGTCTCATAGATCTAGATGTCTTTTTCTTTCCTCAGCTTCAGGAAGTTTTCAGCCATTGTTGCTTTAAATATACTTTCTATTCCTTTCTTTTATTCTTCACCCTCTCTAATTTCCATAATGCAAATTATTGTTTATTTTCATGTATCCCATCATACTTTTTTCACATTTTTTATTTATTTATGTGTTGTTTTGTTCCTCTGACTGGGTAATTTCCAATGTTCTGTCTTTTAGGACTTTGATTCTTCTGCATGACCAAGTCTACTTTTGAAACTATTGAATTTCTTAATTCGGTTATTGTATTTTTCAACTATAGTATTTCTTTTTTCTTTTTTTAAAGATTTATTTATTTTTGAGAGAGATGGAGAGAGAGAGTTGGGGGGAGGAGGCAGAGAGAGAGAATCTCAAGCAGACGCCCTGCTGAGCCAGGATCCAGATGACCCAGGGTTTGATCCCACTACCCATGAGATCACGACTTGAACTGAAACCAAGAGTCAGGCACTCAACACACTGAACCACCCAGGTGCCCCTCTACTGTAGGATTTCTGTTTAGTTATTTTTGATGGTTGCTATTTCCTTATAAAACTTCTTTTAGTTTATGCACTGTTTTCTTAATTTCATTTAATTGTTTGTGTTTTGTTGTAGGTCACTAAAATTCCTGAAGAGGATTACTCTAAATTCTTTGTCTTATAGTTCATAGATTTCTATATTTTTATAGTCTGTGATTAGACTTTTATTAGTTTACTTTGGTGATTTCATGTTTATCTGACTTTTCATGATCCTTGATTCCTTACGTTGGTGTCTGTGATTTTGAGTAACAAGGCTCCTATTTCAGACTTTACAAGTTTGTTTTGGCAGGGACAATTCTTTACCAGTCAGTTCAGTTTGATTTTCTGAATGCGTCTGACAGTAATGTTTTGAGCAGCTGGATCTTGCTATTATGATATATTTTGGGTCAAAGCAATAGTTAAAGCTCTTAGGACAAGCATTTTGGGTGTGTCACCAGCTAAGCACAGTTGGACTGAATTGCTGGCTTAGTTCCCTACACAAGTTAGGTTGTAGTTTGACCTTCATGGTTGCCTCAATTCTCTGGTCAGGCTTACTAGATGGTCGAACTGGGTGCTATATTCAGTAGTAGATTTCATTATGAATTATCTGTCCTGCCCTCACAGGGAAGTAGGCCAGGCCCTGTGTACCTTGTTATTTAGGGGCTCACAGTAGGCTTCAGTGTGCACTGAATTCCCTGGTTAGATGAGGCCACAAGTTTTACTCTGTAGATGGAGGAGTCACAGGCTGTTTCTCTTGTTCAGTTCAAGTGCCACTGAATATAGGAGTCTTAAATGATCTATGCAGCTTCTCATATGCTCTGGTTATGTTATCTCATTGGCTGGGATGAAGATTATATTCTGTGATGAACAAGGCTATGAGTTAGATTCCTTGCCTGGGCATATTGGTAGAAGCCACTCTAAAACTGGTAAAGATTTTGTTGTCTCAAGTCAACTCGCACCTCAAGTTCCCTAGCCAAACACAGATACTGGCTTTGCTCTGCAAACTGTCAGTTCTATTTGCCTTTCTTTTGGCTTGAGTGCTGCTGGGCTGCACAGCTTTCAGGTGTTTTACTAGGCTTTCTGCTAAAATGGTGCCAGAAGACATTCTCCACAATGTGTGCTGCTATGTCCTATTTCCCTTGATTGGGCAGGAGGGGAAAGGGCCACTGTAGACTACTCTCAGTTTCCCAAACAGGTTGTCCAGTTGGGAAGGACCAGGAGCTACACTCATCATTGACTATGAATTAATCATCCTGCCTGTTTGTAGCACAGGAAGCCTCCACGGCTTTGTATTGGGGGTATTCAGTTCTGCCTGTTTTTTTTCTCAGCATGAGTGCCTCTGGGTGACACAGCTTCCAGTGTATGTTGCCAGTCTTTCTGATCAGATGGCCTGGAATGCACTATCCACAGCATGTAAGGCTTTGACTCAGCACCTTGCCTGGGTATGGGCAAACTGAGCACTATACCTGACAAAAACCCTCATTTGAGAATCTGAATCAAACAGGTATGCACCCCACCTAGTTCTCCAGTCAGAGTGTGCCCCCAACTTGGTTTTGCTGATGAGCAAAGTCACTGGTTGTGATTACTACTTGAACACTGCAGATATGAACTTGGTCTTCCAAGAACCATGTGCTGCTTGCAGCAAACCCCTCCTCCCTTCTCCATCAGAGTAATATTTCTAGGGGCTGGGCCCTAAAAATTCATCTACAACCCCCATGGTGTGAGATCAGAGTGAGGGCTCCCACAAAGTGACCCAAATTACTGGAGTAAGCTGGTTGTTCCCCCTGGGTTCTTTTTTCTGACTAGAGAAACCAGGGGCTCAAGGAAAACCTCTGCATGGTGCACCTCTGTCTTGGGAAATGGTAATGTGATTAATGTGTAGTAACTTAATTTACCTTTCTAATGCAGTCTATCTTGATCTTTCAGGTGCAGCAGAGTGCTTTAGTTCACCCAATATTCTAAGATTCTGTCAGTGGTGTCTTGTTCCTGAAGGGGGGTAATGTCAGGAATGACCTATATTAACATCTTGGTGACATTACTCTCCGTAATATTTTTCAAATTAATTTATTAGCATTAGGAAATGAAGTTTGTAGGCTCAAGAGCCTTTTGATACTTTCCCAGCAAATAATAAAATAGATAAATTCATTGACTGTTAAATGGAATACATTGCTTATAACACAATATATCAATGAACAAAATCCCTACTGTCTAAAGCTGTCACCCATGATTGCAGTGTTATGGCAAAAACTAATGTTAAGAATGCCATTCTTACTGTGTCAGACAAGAAACAATAAATATACATATATTTCATGTGCCCGAATATATGGGTTCAAGGAAATATTAGTTCCAGATACCATTTCTTGAATACCAGCCTTGACTTTATTGTATTGTCATGTAAGATGAAAAAAATACCTACAGAATATGTCAAGAATCTTTGGTAAGAGGATGTAATAGAACATTGTTTTCATGGACATTAAATTTCAGCATCTCTCTCTTTTTTTCCTGTGGACCTTTGTCCCCTAGTGTCTTCTCTAATCTATCTTTTTGGTTTTGTTTATTTGTTTGTTTTGAGATTGCAGGTGAAGGCTATTTACCACAGCTAACCTTGTAAATCATCAGGAAAAGCTCAAGGTGTGATTCTAATAGTACTTGGAAATTCTCCTTCCCCATACCAACATCTTCATTGTTAACCTTTCACAGGGACCAAAGTCCCACCATAACATATTTATTCTGTTATGATATGAAGGCTTTGAGCCTTTCAGAGTCCTCAATGAAATTAGTTTCTAGGTAGAGAGACCAGAATGAGATAGTGTTTCCCTAATTTCCTTATTTAGAACCCTAGTGCCTCAAGCTATTCTCTGTCAAAAGGGATCCCACAACCAAATAAGTTTGGAGATATTTTACACTATTTCCCTCTTCCTATTCGCCACCAATACTCACAGTGTATCTTAGCAAAATAAATCCTTTGAGAGATCTTTCAATAAAGAAACACACTGAGTATTGAGGAGGACATGTATTGCATGAAGCACTGGGTGTGGTACATGAACAATGAATCTTGGAACACTGAAAAAAATTAAATTAAAAAAAAAAGAAGCACTCACATTTTTTGTCACCTTTTTTAAACTCAGTATTTCCTAAATATATCTGATCTTGAGATAATTTTTTCTTGGAATGCTCACTAACAACAACCTGCTGAATTAATGTTCTGAGGAATATACCTTGGGAAACAGTAGCATAAAGCATTCTGTCCTGAATCCTCACATGGTTTTGTTAACAGTTCATTGAACATGAATTATTAGTAAAATGAGTTCGAAGAAATTTATCAGGTTATGAATGGCAATGGCTTTCAGGACCAGGATAAATATTCAAAAGGGGATACTGAGAAAACAGCTATTCTGATTCAAGGTGATGATACATAGAATTAATACTGAATTTCCCCCTTATAAAGTCACCAGATTTTCACCAAGTCTTAAAATAGTTTAAGAATGTCTTGTTCCACATATAAATGAAGTTGTTTTTTTTTTTTTAACTCACTTTTGTGGGGGGGCGCCTGGATGGTTCAGTGAGTTAAGCCTCTGCCTTCGGCTCAGGTCATGATCTCAGGGTCCTGGGATCAAGACCCACATCAGGCTCTCTGCTCAGCAGGGAGCCTGCTTCCCCCTTTCTCTCTGCCTGCCTTCCTGCCTACTTGTGATCTCTCTCTCTGTCAAATAAATAAATAAAATCTTTAAAACAAATAAATAAACTCACTTTTGTGAACTTAGTAGTCTTTCTCAATGACATTAATGGTTTTTAACCTACAAAATCAGAAAATGAGAGTTGGAAATTCTAGCTGATCTCAACTATGGCTGTACATTGAATTCACCTGGGCTAGCCTTTTAGGGGATACTCACATCCAACTCACACCCCCAGGAATTAAGTAAATTGGGTTCAAAGAGGGTGTTAAGTCAACAGTAGTTGCTTTTTAAAAAGATTTATTTATTTATTTGAGAGAGAGAGGCTGGGGGCAGAGGGAGAGGAAGAGAGATAATCCCCCAGACTCCATGCTGAGTATGGAGCCTGATGTGGGGCTCAATCCACAGCACTGCGATCATGACCTGAGCCAAAACCAGGAGTCCAATGCTTAATCAACAGTAGTTTCTAAGCTTCCCACAGAATTCTGGTGTGCAATTACAGTTGGGGACCACTGATTGAACCCAACTCTTGGTTGTATATAAAAAGTTCTACTTACATGATTCTGAAGTCCAGTTAGTTATATGGACTATTAATATAGTACATTGCCTTAATTTTATGGATAAGAAAACTACGGTGCATATAAATGAAGAGGTGAAATCAAGTTCAGTGGCAGGCCCAGGTGTAGAAGTTCAAATAGGAACAGTTTTCCCAGTTCATTACTCAACTTATTCTAGCAAGAATCAGTGAAAGCATTGCTAGAAAATGGAATGATAAGGGGGAAATAAAATGAGGTCGAAGTAATTGCAAGGAGGCTTTAAATGAGAATGACCTATAGCTTCAAGAAGACTAATAGGAAAGGGAAAGTAATGAAGAAATTAATTTTATTACTGTTTTCTAGATCACATACCATGTGATTACTAATTAGTTGTACAAGAAGAATATAAAAATGGGTTTTAATTGTCAAAACGTATAATAGATACATGACAGACCACACCTGTGAAACTTCAAGGGGGCATCATGGCAGTGCCATCTTTGTCTTTTTGTGTGACTGACATTTAATAGGTTCTCAGTGTTTACTGGTGAAATGGATATATGCAAAATGAGGAGTAAATGTAAAGCTTAGCAAGAGGAACTCTAACTCCAGGATGCAGTAGTCTGGAAAAACTTCATGGAAGAGAGTATTTGAGTTAATCTTTGAGGAGAAGGGGTCTTTTTATAAGTATAAAATAGGGGACATGTAATCCAGGAGGATAAAATGAGCAAAAATATACATAAGAGAATTATAGTATGAGTGGTTGGCATAAAGAAGATTGGCTAGCTAGAACAGTTTATTTTGGGAATCATTAAAAAAAATATGCTGAAGTCAGATTGCATAAAACCTTAAACAGTGATCAACTGAGAGTTGGATACTGAGGGCAGCTGGTGATCATTGGTAATTTTTTAATAGGCAGATGATCTAAAAAAGTGATATCACAGGATGTCAGGAGAAGTACATTTCTTATATATTAAGATTTCATAATGATTTTCTTCTACTGAGAAAGGATTTGAGTCTAAGTAGCTCAATATGCAACCAGAAAAGGAATAATACTGCTAATATAGAGTAGTTAAAATTTGTAACTGCCAATATATTAAAAAAGGCTGCATTAAATAGGGGATGGATTACTGCTACGTATTATAATTGTATTTTATAAAGTAGATTTTCCCCAAGAGACTATCAATGTGTTCAGGTGTCCTTTGGGTGTATCAGAATCCATATTTAGAAATAAAACAATATACAGAAACACATGACTAAATTGGTAACATTTTTTGTTGGTTGTTTGGTTATCATTCACACCTCTTGCTGAAGGCCAACAAGCTTCTATTTAAACACTTAGTCCAGTTGTTAAAAAGACTTGTATTATCATCATGATGGTTTTTTTTTTTTTTGAACCTGGGTTAGGTGCACATATTTAAAGCTGGGAACATAGGAAATTATAAAATTATATGACACTGGAGACATATTACTAAGAAATTCTGATATTTTACTGTGAAATATTGCCAATTATAGAGGCTGTCAATTTAACAATAGGCTTATTCACTATGGTGTTTGATTAATGTGAAATTATTCAGTTGGCTACCTTGTAGTTGGCCTATTTTTGTGTCCAATTAGTATGCTAATAATGGTAATTATGTTCTATACTGCATGTCTCATCACCTAGAGGGTTTTTAAAATGATAAAATAATGAGAATAAACAAGCTGATGCTGACATTCAGTGGGCCATTCTAATTACTTACTGAGAGCACACTGGGGAATCAACACTCAACCAGAGAAAATGATTCTTGCTTACTTTGTTAAAACTACTCTTCCCAAAGAGCAGTAAGAGTTTGCTTCTGTTCTTTTTATTTCTGAAATATTTTTATACTTCCTCCCAATTTTTATTTTCTATGTTTATTTTCTGTATTTATTGAAAAGAAGATAATCAAACTATATTCATCTCTATTGATATTGATAGTAAGAGGTCAGAAAAACAAAGAATGGAAATTGCTCAATTGTGCACCTCTGCACCCAATAACTACTATTTCTTTTTTTGTTTTTCCTCTCCATTGTCTATAAAAGAACAAAATAAAAACAAAACAAAACAAAACAAAACAAAAAAGTCATTCTGCTGACAACTCTTGTACCCAGTGGAGTGCTGTGAGAGATGATGGCTTTTTGTTGAGCCCTCAACAAGAAATCAAACACACTAGTACACATGTAGGATTTCTTCTCAAAAACACAAAACAAGAAATTTATTTTATTGGGTTAACAATCCCAGATTATAAGATAGCTAGACGATCCATATAGGTAAATTAACATGGTGTTATATATCAAATTATTATGATAATTTATATTATTAAAAATGTATTCTATAGCTTAAATTATAATATATAATGAGTGTATAGCTAATGATTGATACATTTTGAACTTTTTTTTTTTTTTTTTAAAGATTTTTTATTTATTTGACAGCGAGAAACACAGCGAGAGAGGGAACACAAGCAGAGGGAATGGTAACGGGAGAAGCAGGCTTCTTGCCGAGCAGGGAGCCCGATGCGGGGCTGGATCCCAGGACCCTGGGATCTGAACTGGGCCGAAGGCAGCCGCTTAACGACTGAGCCACCCAGGCGCCCCTACATTTTGAACTTTTAAGAGAGGTCTTAAGTGGATCATAGGATTTACCTTCTGAATCATTTAAACTTGTTTAGAAAATAAACTTATTTACAAAATAAAAATATTGCACAATCTCTTCACAACTGTCTTTAAGAGAGTAAAGCAAAGAGAATTTCATTTCTTGGAAGCTTTATGGTAAGGTGGAAAAAAATACTGGACTGAGCCAATCCCTACTCATCTAATGAGAACGTCATTAAACAAGTAACTTGTTTTTATTTCTAATCTTTAGTCATTTCAACTGCAAAACAAGAGGGTTAAATTAGACCAGATTTTCTCAAATTGTGTTCTGTGAATCTATTATATCCTCTGTGAAATTGTGAAATTTTTCATAAGAAAAGGGTTTCTGGTGTCAAATGCATTTTGGAAATGCTGAATTAAAGATTTGTTTATTGAAGGACTTTTCAATATTAATGTACTAACATACCTTATGGATCTCCAAGTAGGGTGATCTAGTATATAGCATTTCTCAGTTTGATTACTAAAATACATTTGTTTATCAAGCAGCTATTGATATCTTATGGGACACTAGCATTTTATAAAGTATAGTTTGGAAATGTTGGAATAAACAAATACTTTAAGGTTCTCTCAAGCTCTAATATTTTCCTTTACTAGACTATAAGTTCCATGACAATAAGGATAATACCTATCTTGTATCTGCTACAGGCTAGGTGTTTGTGCCAATCATAACACTTGCACATGATATATGCTTAATGAATAGTTGCTGAATGAATGAAGGAATGGATTAATAAATAAAAATCGATATATATAAGTACATATGTACATGCATACAAACATAAAAATTATTTGTTTCTATAAAAGTTCAGTACATAATGAGGATAGAATAATTTGGAGGTCTTGCTACCCTTTCTTGTAGGCTGCCATTTTCCATTGTTCTTATCCTTATGCTTATGACTTCATCCTGTAGCAAAAACAAAGTAGCACACTCTTCTTATCATCATTTTAGGTCTTATTCCTTGTGGACTGGGAAGAAAAATATATCTACTGCTTACTGGGTAATGGCACTGTGAAAAGTACTTTGCCCATATTAACTAATTGAATCTTTTAAACAATCCTATGTGGAATGTGTTATTTTCTCTCTTTTAGAGAGAGTTGAGTAAAGTAACTCACAGTAAGTGGCAGTTTTAAAATTCAAATAAAATCCGACTTCAGAATGTGAGTTCTTAACTGTTAATAGTATACTTTTCACTATGATGTAATTTGACTTGTGCAATTTCCCAGAACTTGTTGATGAACACATTGTTTTATGATATTCTGAACTTTTCTATCCTGGTAGATTTATGGCCTAGCAGAATAATCTTCATCTGTTTGACTTCCCATGATAATTTGCGTTTATCAGTGCTAAATTAACTACCGTGTCACAACTTACAAGTCAACCCATAAAATACATTAATTTCACACTTTTCTACTTTGCTTCCAAGATGAACCAAATTATCCTATGTAACAATGCTGGTTGCTTGATAAAGTAAAAATAGGTTTCACATCTAGATCTTTCTATGTATCCAAAGCAAATACTTTGAATATGTGATATAAATCTTATTTCTTCATGGGAACAGAGACCATTCTAATAAATTATATGTAGTATTCAGTTGACAGAGGAATGTTCTGAGCTACAAATTAATATTTAATTGTGTGACAGAAAATAAATGTTACGTCTTTATTAAATTAATATTTGTTAAATGGGGCACATGGTGCCAGATGGTGAGTGCACTTCAACAAAAGATCACAGTAGAAATATAAATATAGGGCATCTGGGTGGTTCAGTGGGTTAAGCCTCTGCCTTCCGCTCAGGTCATGATCTCAGGGTCCTGGGATTGAACCCCACATCGGGATCTCTGCTCAGCAGCGATCCCGCTTCCCCTTATCTCTCTGCCTCCCTCTCTGCCTGCTTGTGATCTCTCTCTCTGTCAAATAAATAAATAAAAATCTTTAAGAAATTAAGATATAAAAGTTTACTACTCACAGGTCCTGGAGGAAGTACATGGTAGGCATAGGCAGAGTGATCAAGGTAGAGTGCAAGTGGATAGAAAGGTAGAACATGGGGAAGATGCCTTTATTAAGATTGATGAGTGAAGTGCCTTGGAACTCCCAGGCTAAGGTCAGATTGGTCAATTTACACCAAAAGAGTAGGGTCTTGTAAGACCCATGAGTTTTATTATGGTGCACAAAAAGGCGAGACTCTGGAGAGCAGGGAGACGCTTGATCACAAGGGCATTTGGGGAAATCATATCAGGAACTTACATTTGCTTGTGACTCTATAGACTATTATCTAGGGCGTATATTTGCGTGAAAGGGCTAATGTCAGTTTAAGGCCTCTACAGGCTACTTAGCCAAACAAAATAGAGGATGAAGCAGCAATACCATGGAGTAGCTTAGCTAAACTCTTGAAGATAAATCTTGCCACTAATCAATGAGGGATGATTTTATGTTCAGAACCCATTTTCTTTGTTTCCTACTACAAAAAAGGAGCAGAATATTTTTTCTAGAAAAAAATCCCTGGAACCTATATTGTGGAATTATTAAAGAGAACACAATTATAGTAAATTCAGACAGGATGGAATTTAATCAAAGACCTCCAGAACCATCCACCAAAAAGAACAAAACTAATCCTATAGCTAGCAAGAAAAGGAGCAAACTAAAATTTGGCAGGCACTATTGGAGTTAAACACAATCCACAGTAAATAGTAATAAAAAATCCATACTTGAAACAACCTTGAGACAACCACATAAGTAAAGGCACAAATTTATACACAGATCCTCAAGTAAGAAAGAGATCAACTGCAGCACAAATAGTGTAAGACAAAAACATTGTAGGAACCACAGATCAGAACATGGAAGAAGCCAATCTAGGAGGTATCAGAACAGATACTCTCTTTATAGTCACACAAATTAAAAATCTTCCTGATCTTTAGTGGAAAGAAATAACTGGAATTGCACCTCAAAATGTCACTCTGTAGATTTAGTATTCATACTGCAGTTAATCATGTAGTATCCAGAAAGTATTTGACACTATCAGAATGGAAAGTTTCATCAACCTCAACAAACTATTTACTGTTTTCATAAAGTCCCAACGCTTAGTTACTGAGACGAGGCAAACCTTTCCTAAATAAATTGAAGTCAATATTACTGTAACCAGAACAGATTAAACAAATAAAAGAATAACCAGTCTCTTTTATAGCATTCTATTGTATTTATTTCTAGCTATGAGCGCATGCTACAAGGATTTTATTTCCCCTCTCCAGCCATAGAAACTGACACATATAGCATTCTTAGTAAATCTATTTAAATAAATGAATAATTAATTATATTAGTTTATCCAACCTAAGTTCTTCACAAAATGTTCTCCCATTTAGGTCCAGCATGGGAAGAACTACAGAAAGAAAACAAAACAAAGCTCTTTTCTCTTTAGACACCTATGTATAGTCAGCTCTGTATGTCTGCCCCGCTTTTTGTTAATTAAAAACATTCATTAGCTGGCCCTTCTACATTTCAGTGAGAATTGATGTTCAAAATGATGACCCTGGAGTACTGAAAATCCTAAAGTGCCTTCTGAGTTATCAAAGAAAGATTCAATTATGCTCAGTATAGTTCTCATGTTAATTGTATTCCAAGGCTTAGAAAACTGGCGACTTGGCTATACTAAATATGTTCACTTAGTATTAGCCAAGTTATTTGCTTAACTAACCCACTGCATAGTACTCCTATTCTTTTTCCCAAGTAATGACTACATATAGACAGATGTGTTTTTGTGTTGAGTGAAATTATGGTACTAAAATATACTAGATTGCTTCCTATAATATATATGTTATACTATTTTTGAAGCTGGTGAATATTTTCTATTGGAAAGGGAACAGAACTCAAATGATAATTTGCTGTTTTTGAGACAAAGGGAAAAATAAATGAGGTTGTGACTAAGTGGAGAAAAAGTTTCCTCTAAGTATTCTGTTTTGTAGTGTATATAGATTTGATATACACTGCAAAAGATAAAAAGATGCTTAAGATATTGGATGTGAAATGTTTTCAATAACCACATCTCTTTAAAGATAGAATAAGGTCAAAACTTGTCAAACCATTTATGCTTCTTAAATACCCATTTGGTTGCTTTTACTTTTAAGACTTTCCACACTCATCTTCAATTAGTCTGGTGAAAGAATATCCATTTCTGTTCACAGGAATGACAGAGGAGAACAGTGTCTCTTCATAAAGATTTTTTCTTTTTTTCACAAAGATTTTTGAATAGCTACTACTTATCATTTGAAAACAAACAAACAAAAATCAATTGTTGGAGATTAGGTGGATAAAATGTACTGCATTTCAGGGGCAAAATTGATTATTATCAAATATATCTCAAATACTTCAAAAAACAAAGAGAAATAGGTTCTCACCAAGAAATACATTCATTTATTTATTGATAACACAAGGGGAGCTCTTCTGCAAATGGTAGTTCATCCTGGAAGTCCTTGGCTATTGGAGAAGCAATATTATATATTAAGAGCCACTGAGAGATGTTATGTCATGTGCTTTGTTCCATTGCAATCTACTTCAGTAATCACCACACTTTCCATAATACCATACCTGGTAAATCTCCATGCTGTGGCTTGAAGAAAATTTGGTGTTATTCTTACCTGAAAAGAGAGTATTGAATGGCTGCAGCCACTGAAAAGAAAGAATAATTCATTTTATAAATTATCATATGAGTATAATCCTAGACACTTTGAGTGGAAAGGGCTCTTGATCACCAGAAAAAAAAATGTTGTCTCTGAAGAATTTCTCATCCAAATTTAGTTCAGTGATTCTCATAGAATAAATTATGTTAATTCATTTTTTACTTTTAAAATTTCACTGCAATCTTAAATAACTATTTCAATATTCCCAAAATTTGACATGCCTAACACTAGTGGTGTGAGAGTTGATTTTTATTAAATACATGCACATTTTGATGTTAACATCTATGCATGTAAAAATAGTATTTGTTTTTTTTTTTTTTTAAGATTTATTTATTTGACAGAGAGAGAGATTACAGTAGGCAGAGAGGCAGGCAGAGAGAGAAGGGGAAGCAGGCTCCCTGCTGAGCAGAGAGCCTGATACGGGGCTTGATCCCAGGACCCTGAGATCATGACCTGAGCCAAAGGCAGAGGCTTTAACCCACTGAGCCACCCAGGCGCCCCAAAAAATAGTATTCATTATAAAAAATACTACCCACATATAGAACCTGTGTTTCCATGGATATTGTTACTTAGTATAAATTCAAGGTAAAAAAAAAAAGTGACTCAAAGTCAATTTAAATAAAATATAAATTGAAAAATAAAATAGTTGTTATTCAAAACTATGATAAGCTTCACAAGTGGTAAAGAAATAACTGAATTTTGAAAAATGCTAGGGGCGCCTGGGTGGCTCAGTCACTAAGTGTCTGCCTTCTGCTCAGGTCATGATCCCAGGGTCCTGGGATCGAGCCCCACATCAGGCTCCCTGCTCGGCGGGAAGCGTACTTCTCCCGCTACCATTCCCTCTGCTTGTGTTCCTTCTCTTGCTGTGTTTCTCTCTGTCAAATAAATAAAATCTTTAAAAAAAAAATAAAAATACTAACATAGCTAAAATAGAACCAGCCACATTTTGGACACATAGAGAAATTTAAAGAGACAGTCTCAACCCTCCACTGACTTCTAATTTTTGAGATAGAAAACACTAGTCTATATATTAAAATGATCCTTATAAATTAACAACATGAAAAGGTAAGGCCAGATTGCTCAGGTTGTTCTATATCATTCATAATGTAGGGAAACTGAAGAGACAACATGAGCAAAGGAATGTTATTAACCAGATTTATTTTTGATTTTGACAACTGAATCACCTAAAAAGGACAAAGGAAATAAGTATATAAATGCATTTTATTTATTTACTTATTTATCTGTTTATTTGTTTATTTAAATGCCTTTTCAACATTTATCAATAGGGATAGTTTATGTATGATTTGATCTATATTAATAGATTTACCACCAGTACAAGAACTGAAATAAAACAACCAAAACTACATGATCACTGAAAGCTAAGAAGTCTAAACAGAGGTGGTGTTACAACAAATTGATCATTGCTACCTCAGAGCCTGGCTACTCAAAGTATCAGGGGATGAGTAGATGTTATCTGGGAACTTGTTAAAGACCTAAAGTAATAGGAACCATTATAGACCTAAGGAATCAGAACCTGCATTTTAATACTTTGACAGGTGATTTTATGCACATTACACTTTGAGAAGCATTGCCTTGGAGAAGAATTTCTCAAAGTAGACCAGGGACTACTGTGGTTTCCTCGACAAGTTCCAGTGGTCTTCAGCATCAAATTTACTTTAATAATAATACAAAGATGTTATTTGCTTTTTTTTTTTTAACTGTTTTGGCATTTGCAGATAGATCATGCAAAAATAAATCAAGGCAGTGACATCAAACTGTAAGAATAGTGATTGCATATTTTTACTTCAGCACCTACAGAAAAAAAATAAATAAAACTTATTTTAAGAATGTCCTTGATTAAACAGGAAAATTTGTAAATTTTATGAAATTTCAGCCATTGAAAAAATATATGTTTAATGTATAGTGTGATAAAATTTCAACTATACATAGAGCACTTCTGCTGAATAACAAAATATCAAAATTATCTCAAGGAGGAGTAATCTTATAATTGAGTTTCAAGCAGAGATAGCCACATTTTTTATTATGAAGCCATTTCCATTTGAAGAAGCGACAAAAAAACCTATCCAGAAATAGATCTTGAAGAATCTTTTTTAATAAATGAGATATTACCTTACACCTCTCAATATAGCTAAAATAAAAAACGCAAGGAATAAGTGTTGGTAAGGCTTTGGAGAAAAAGGAACTCTCATATACTGCTGGTGGGAATTTAAATTGGTATAGCCACAGTTTAAAATACTATGGAGGTTTCTTAAAAAAAATAGAAGTAGAAATTCATTGATTTATGATGCAATAATTAAACTACTAGGTATTAACCCAAAGAAATTAAAAACACTAATTTGAAAAGATACATGCACCCTTATGTTTATTGCAATATTATTTACAATGCCCAAGATACAAAAATAACCTAAATGTCCATTGATAACCTAATGGATAAAGAAGATGTGTAATATATATAGATAGTAAACATTACACACACACACACACACACACACACAGAATATCATGCGATTAAGATTAGAACTTTCTGTTCTTTTAAAATGGTAGAAACATAGAAAAACATTTAACATTCATCTAGCCAACTGAGAATTTCCCAGATTACAAAAAACCCTCAATACTAAATAACTCCATCTATAATTTTTCTGTTTTCCCTAGAAAAATCAAAGCAAAACCACTCAAGTGGGACATTTATTTTTTATATATTGGTTGTTCTCTCTATGGAAATTAACCTGAATGAAGTTGATCTTTTTATTTGTTCAGCTCTTATTTTTTCATTAAGTTATTATTTAAATTTCAGTTAGTTAGCATACAGTGTAGTATTACTTACAGGTATACAATATAATGATTCAACACTTTCATACAATACCTGGTGCTTATCACAACAAGTGGACTACTTAGAACCTATCAACTATTTGATCTACCCACCCACCCATCTCCCCTTTGGAAAAGATCAGTTTATTCCCTACAGTTTAGAGTCTGTTCCTTCATTTGCTTCTCTCTTTTTTTCCCTTTGCTTGTTTCTTTTGTTTCTTAAATTCCACATAAGAGTGAAATCATATGGCATTTGACTTTCTCTGACTGACATATTCCACTTAGCGTACTACCACTTTCTAGCTTCATCCATGTTTTTGCAAATGGCAAGATTTCATTCTTATTTATGGCTAAGTAATATGCCACTGTACGTGTGTATCTATATGTATATACAACATCTTCTTTATCCATTCATCACTGGTTAGATATTCGGGTTGCATTCACAATTTTGATTTTGTAGATAATGCCACTATAAAAATTAGGGTGCATGTACCCTCTGGATTAGTATTTTGTACCCACTGGGTAAATACATAGTAGTACAATTGCTAAATATTAGGGTAGAGCTCTATTTTTAATTTTTTAGAGAACCTCTATACTGTTTTCCAGAGTGGCTGCATCAGTTTGTATTCTGACAGTGCACAAGGTTTCCATTTTCTCCACATGCTTACCCACACTTGTTCTTTCCTGTGTTGCCAATTTTAATCCATTCTAAGAGGTGTGTGGTGATATCTCATCATAGTTTTGGCTTGTATTTGCCTAATGATGAGTGATGTTGAGTATTGTTTCATATGTCTGTTGGCCATTTGTATGTTGTCTTTGGAAAAATGTCTATTCATGTCTTCTGACCATTTTTTCATTGAATTATTGGGTTTTTTTGGGTGTTGAGTTTTGTAAGTTCTTTGTATATTTTGGATATTATCCCTTATCAGATATGTCATTTACAAATATCTTCTCCCATTCCATAGGTTGCCTTTAGATTGATTGTTTCCTATCGCTTCTCGGGCTTTTGGCTAAGATCAAGTATAGATTGATTGTTTCCTTTGCTATGCAGAAGCATTTTATTTTGGTGAAGTCTCAATAGTTTATATTTGCTTTTGTTTCCCTTGCATCAAGAAAAATATTTAGTCAGAATTTGCTAAAGCTGATGTCAGAGAGGATACTGTCTGTGTTCTCTCAGATTTTGATGGATTCAGGTCTCATATTAAGGTTTCAATCCATTTTGAATTTATATTTGTGTTTGGTGTAAGAAAGTGGTCAAGTTTCATTGTTTTGCATATTACTGTCCAGTTTTCCCCACACCATTTGTTGAAGAAATTGTTTTTCCTCCCATTGTATATTCCTTACTGCTTTGTCAAAGATTAATTGGCCATATAACTATTGGCCCATTTCTGGGTTTTCTATTCTACTCCATTGATGTATATGTCAAATTGCCACATTACAATACTGTTTTGATCACTACAGCTTTGTAATATAACTTGAAGTCCAGAATTGTGATGAATCCAGCTTTACTTTGCTTTTTCAGAATTCCTTTGGTTATTTGGAGTCTTTTGTGGTTCCACACAAGTTTTAGCATTGTTTGTTCGAGTTCTGTGAAAAATGCTGTTGGTATTTTGATAGGGATTGCATTAACTGTGTATATTGCTTTGGGTAATAAGCCATTTTAACAGTATTTGTTCTTCCAAACCATAAACATAGAATCTTTCCATTCCTCTGTGTCCTCTTCAATCTTTTCATTAGTGTTTTATAGTTCAGAGTACATATCTCTCACCAAATTGGTATCTTATGGTTTTTGCTACAATTGTAAATGGGACTCATTCCTTAATTTGTTTCTGATACTTCGTTATTACTGTGTAGAAATGCAACAGATTTATGCACATTGATTTTCTGTGCTGCAACTTTACTGTTTGTTTATCTATTTTAGCAGTTTTTTGGTAGAGTCTTTTGGATTTTTAAAATATATATATTTATTTATTTATTATTTATTATGTTCAGTTGGCCACTGCATAGTACATCTTTAGTTTTTGATGTAGTGTTCAATGATTCATTAGTTACATAGTAACACCCAGTGTTCATCACAACACGTGTCCTCCTTAATAACCATCACACTGTTACCTCCTCTCCTCAACTCCCTTCCCTCCAAAACCCTCACTTTCTTTCCTGGGGTCCATTGTCTCCCATGGTTCATCTTTTTGATTTTTCCCCCCTTCATATTTCCTTTCCTTCCCCTATGGTTCTCCATGCTATTGCTTATTTTCCACATATGACTGAACCCTTTTGCTAATTGTCTTTCTCTGTTTGACCTACTTCTCTTAGCATAGTCCCCTCCAGTTCCATCCACGTCGATGCAAATGATACTGCATTGGATGCAAAAGATGATGGGTATTCATCCTTTCTGGTGGATGAATAATATTCCATTGTATATATGTACCACATCTTTATCTATTCATCTGTTGAAGGGCATATAGGCTCCTTCCACAGTTTGGCTATTGTGGACATTGCTGCTATGAATATTGAGGTGCATGTGCCCCTTCTTTTCACTACATCTGTATCTTAGGGGTAAATACATAGTAGTGCAATTGCTGGGTCATAGGGTAGCTCTATTTTTAACATCCTGATGAACCTTGAAAATGTTTTCCAGAGTGGCTGTACCAGCTTGCATTCCCACCAACAGAGTAGTAGTGTTCCCTTTTCTCCACACCCTCACCAACATTTGTTGTTTCTTTTTTGTTAATTTTTGCCATTTTAAATGATGTGAGGTGGTTTCTCATTATGGTTTTAATTTGTAGTTCCCTGATGGGTAGTGATATTGAGCATTTTGTCATGTGTCTGTTAGCCATTTGTAGGTCTTCTTTGGAGAAGTGTCTGTTCATGTCTTCTGCCCATTTTTTGTCTAGGTTATTTGTTTTTTGTGTTGAGTTTGAGAAGTTATTTATAGATCTTGGATATCAACCCTTTATCTGTAATGTCATTTGCAAATATCTTTTCCCATTCCACAGCTGCCTGTTAATTTGATTGACTATTTCCTTTGCTGTGAAGAAGCTATTTATCTTGATGAAGTCCCAAAAGTTCATTTTTGCTTTTGTTTCATTTGCCCTTGGAGACATGTCTTGAAAGAAGTTACTGTGACTAATGTCAAAGAGGATACTGCTTATGTTCTTCTCTAGGATTTTGATGGATTCTTGTCTCACATTGAGGTCTTCCAAACATTTTGAGCTTATCTTTGTGTATGGTGAATGGTCCATTTTCATTCTTCTATATGTAGCTATTCAATTTTCTCAGCACCACTTGTTGAAGAGACTATCTTTTAACCATTGGATATTTTTTCCTGATTTGTCAAAGATTGGTTGAACATAGAGTTGAGAGTCCATTTCTGGACTCTCTAATCTGTTCCATTGGTCTATGTGTCTGTTTTTGTGTTAATACAATGCTGTCTTGGTGATCGCAGCTTTGTAATATAGCTTGAATTCAGGCAATGTGGTGCCCCCAGCTTTGTTTTTCTTTTTCATCATTCCTTTGGCAATTTGGGGTCTTTTCTGGTTCCATACAAATTTTAAGATTGTTTATTCTGGATCTCCAAAAAATGCCAATGGTATTTTAATAGGGATGGCATTGAAAGTGTAAATTGCTCTGGGTAGGATAGACTTTTTTTTTTTTTTTTAGGATAGACATTTTAACAATTTTTTTAATTAATTTTTATTAACATATAATGTATTATTTGCCCCAGGGTACATGTCTGTGAATCTTCGGGCTTACACATTTCACAGCACTTAACAGCATATACCCTCCCCATTGTCCACAACCCAGCCACCCTATCCCTACCCCACCACCCCCCCGGCCACCCTTAGTTCATTTCTTGAGTCTAGGAGTCTCTTATGGTTTGTCTCCCTCCCCATCCCTTCCTGTTTCATTTCTCTCCCCCACCCCCCCAAACTCCTGCCATGCCTATCAAGTTCTTCATATCAGAGAGATCATGTGATACTTGTCTTTCTCTGACTGACTAATTTCGCTTAGCATAATACCCTCCAGTTCCATCCACGTCGTTGCAAATGGCCAGATTTCATTTCTCTTGATGGCTGCATAGTATTCCATTGTATATATATACCACATCTTCTTTATCCATTCATCTGTTGATGGGCATCTAGGGTCTTTCCATAGTTTGGCAATTGTGGACATTGCTGCTATAAACATTCGGGTGCACGTGCCTGGTCGG
>CM053612.1:49270894-49294166 GCA_028646535.1 Procyon lotor
TAAAAACATAATTTTAATAAATGACTAGATTACATTGTTGCAGTAGTTCTTCGTGTTAAAAATAGGACACAACTGAAATCATAATTACAAAAAATAACATAATTAAAAAGTAATGAAAATTTAAAAAATTGTACTGTTTAAATAGCACATGTCAGTTAGTTTGTATCAATTATCTCTTTTCATTATTGAAGTATAGTTGACATACAGTTTTATATTAGTTTTGGGATTACAGCATATTGATTTCACAGTTCATTATATTCCTCAGTGCTCACCATGGTAAGTGTGATCACCATCTGTGGTCATACAATGTTATTACAATATTTTTAAAAATTTTTTCTATACTGTACTTTTCATGTTTCTATCTCTGTTATTATATAACTAAGATTTTTTTCCCCTTAAACCCCTTGACCCATTTCATTCAACCCACAACCCTTCTGGCAACTGCCAGTGTGTTACACTCTGTATTTGAAAGTCTGTTTTTATTTGTTTGTTTTGTTTTTTTAGATTGCACATATAAGTTAAATGATATGACATTTGTATTTTTCTAACATTTCACTTAGTATAATATTCTATAGGTCCATTCATGTTGCAAATTGCAAGATCACGTACTTTTTTATAGCTAATTAATATATATGTATATACATACATAATATTGAATATATATTCACATTCAGATAGAATATATATCACATACACACCACATCTCCTTTATCCATTTACCTACTGATAGACACTTGGGTTCCTTCCGTATCTTGGCTTTTGAAAATGATGCTATAATAGACATAGGAATTCATACATCTTTTCAAATAAAAATTTTCATTTACTTTAGATAATTACCCAGCAGTGGCGTGACTGGATCAAGTGATATTTCTATTTTTAATTTTTGAAGAAATGTTGCACTGTTTTCCAATGTGACTGTTTCAATTTACACACCCATCAACAGTTCATGAGAATTCTTTTTTTTCTACAACATTATTAACGCTTGTTATTTTTTTTATTTTTGATACTAGTTATTCTAACTGGTATGAGGTAATATTATTGTGGTTTTCATGATCATTTCTGATGATTAGTGATATTGAGCACATCGTCATGTATTTGTTGAGTAGTTTTTTGTCTTCTTTGGGAAATGTTTATTGAGGTACTGTCCTTTTTATTTATTTATTTTTGTAATTGGGTCATTTGGGGTTACTTTTAGTGTTGAGTTGTATAATTTCTTTACATATTTTGGATATTAAGCCCTTGTTGAATAAATCATTTACACATATATTCTTCCAATCAGTAAGTTTCTTTTTGTTTTGTTGATGGTTTCCTTAACTGTGCAAGATGTCTTTATTTTGGTGTAGTTCCAATAAGTTATTTTTGCATTTGTTTACCTTCCCTGAAGAAACAGATCCATAAAGATGTTGCTAAGAATTATGTCCAAGAGATTACTGCTTATTTTTAAAGATTTTATTTATTTAGACAGAGGGAAGAGAGATCACAAGTAGGCAGAGAGAGGGGGAAGCAGGCTCCCTGCTGAGCAGAGAGCCCAATGTGGGGCTCGATCTCAGGACCCTGAGATCATGACCTAGGCCGAAGGCAGAGGCTTTAACCCACTGAGCCACCCGGGCGCCCTGATTACTGCTTATTTTTAAAGAGTTTTATGAAGTCACATCTCACATTTAGGTCTTTATTCAATTTTGATTTTTTTTAAAGATTCTATTTATTTATTTGACAGAGAGAGAGATCACAAGTAGGCAGAGTGGCGGGGGGTGGGGGGAAGCAGGCTCCCTGCCAAGCAGAGAGCCCGATACGGGGCTTGATCCCAGGACCCTGAAATCATGACCTGAGCCAAAAGCAGAGGCTTTAATCTACTGAGCCACCCAGGCGCCCCTCAATTTTGATTTTGATACCTCCAGCTTTGTTCTTTCTCAAAGATAGCTTTGGATATTCAGGGTTTTGTATTTCCAAACATATTTAAGAATTATTTTTCCGAGTTTTATAAAAAAATGCTTTTTGTATTTTGATATAGATTGTACTGAATTTGTAGAGTACTTTGTGTAGTACAGAAATTTTAACAATAATAACTCTTCCAATTCACGAGCATGTCATATTTATTTATTTGTGTCATCTTCACATTCTTTCTTCAATGTCTTATTATTTTCAGAGTATAGGTCTTTCAACTTCTTGCTTAAATTTATTCATAGGCATTTTATTGGTTTTGTGCAGTTGTAAATTTAATTTTTAAAACTTTTTCTAATTTTTTCTTTCTGTTACTTTATTATATAAAAGTGAGACCTGAAACCATCAAATTCCTAGAGGGGAACTGAGGCTATAATCTCTTTGACATTGGCCAAAGCAAATTCATTCTAGATAAATCTCCTGAGGCAAAGGAAACCAAAGCAAAAATAAACTACTGTGACTACATGAAAATAAAAAGCTTTAGCACAGCAAAGAAAAAAAAAATCAAGAGTACTAAAAGTCAACCTATTGAATAGAAGATATTCTCAAATGACATATCATAAAGGGTTAGTATACAAAGTATATAAAAACATTATAAAACTCAAAATCTCCAAATTGAATAATCTCATTAAAAAATGAAGGCATCCAGATGGCCATCAGACACATGAAAAGATGGTCAACATCACTGATCATCAGGGAAATACAATTCAAAACTACAATAAGATATCACCTCACATGTGTCAGAATGGGTATAATGAACAATACAAGAAACAGCAGGTGTTGGCAAAGATGAAGAAAAAAGGGAACCCTCTGGCACTGTTGGTGGGAATGCACACAGGTGCAGCTACTCTGGAAAGCAGTAATGAAGTCCCTCAAAATATTAGAAATAGAACTACCCTATGATGTAGTAATTGCACTGCTTGGTATTTATAAAAAGGATACAAAAATTCTAATTTAAAGGGATCCATGCACCCCAACATCTATAGCAGCATTATCCACAATAGCAAAATTATGAAAACAACCCACGTGTCTATCAATGGGTAAATCTATAAAGATAAAGAAGATGTGAAAACTTACACACACACACACTTAAATATTACTCAGATCCCCCAAAAGAATGAAAGTTTTCCACTTGCAAAGATGTGGATGGTGCAAGAGTGTATTATGCTAAGCAAAAGAAATCAGTCAGAAAAAGACAAATATGATTTCACTCATATGTAGAATTTAAGAAACAAAGCAAACAAGCAAAGGGGAAAAAATAGAGAGAGAGGCAAACCAAGAAATAGTCAATAACAGAGAACAAAGTGGTGGTTACCAGAGGGTAAGTGGGTGGGGTGATGGGTTAAATAGATGATTGGGATTAAGGAATGCACTTGTTTTAATGAGCATGGGGCATTGTATGTAAAAGTTGAATCACTAAATTGTGTACCTGAAAATAATATAACACTGCATTTTAGCTAATTGGAATTAGTATAAAAACTTAAAATAATTAGAGTCAAGCTTGCCCTAGTACCACTGTGGTAGTCTCCTCCCACAGAAGACCAGCACAAGGCCCTGCCCAAACCATGTCTCTAAAACATGGAGTTTTAAAGGTCAACAGGCTTGGATAGGATAAAGCCCAGGGGGTACTGTGCTGTTGCTGGAGAGAAGACAGGGATAGAACCCAGAGGCAGAGAGTGTGGAAACCACAATCTGAAAAACGCTTGAGACACACAGTGGGGAACTTATTAACTCTTATATTGTTTCCCTGAGAAGCAACATTCATGGACAGACCTTTCCAAGGACAAAGAAGCTGGCTGGTGCCATTTCCTTCTGCCACTGTTCAGCAAAAAAACAGAACCACCTGTGGGATACAGCCCCAGGCCAGCACAGGTTGCCTAATTCGTTTATAATAACTCTCACATGCCTGTCCTATGATAGGATTCCCCTTCTCAATCAAACTTGACTCAGTCCCAGCACAGTGGGCCCCTTCCCCAGAAGACCAGAAGAAACCCCTGCCCACACCATGTCTCCTGACCAGAGAGTTCTTCAGGGCTTCATTTCTAGTAGAAATAGTATCATGACTCATTTAACAGGCATCCATAGCACAACTAGTTAAATTCATGGCATTCTGAGCAAGGACCAAACACTGCCAACTGTAGGCAAGGAGAACCTCTGCAGAAAACTAGTGTGAAGGATGAAAGCCAAAGCACAACAGCAGAACACACGCAGCACACAGCAGAAACAGTCCCCTAAAGCACCAGGCCCTGGACACTGTATGAACTCTTCATAAGGCCATTATTCTTAGGAACAAGAAATGCAACTGGCATTTGGAACACAGAGAAGAAGGCAGAAACCTAGGCAAAATGTAAAGATGGAGGAATTCATACCAAATGAAAGGACAAGATAAGGCCATGCCCATTTGAAACAAATATAAGTAACATGATTGGTGGAGAATTTAAAGCAACAATCCTAAGGACACTCACTGGACTTGAGAGAAAAATAGAAGACATTAGTGAGACAGTACAGAGGTAAAAGAGTTAAGAAAGAATGAATCAGAAATGAAGAATGAAATAACTTAGTTTGGAAACAAGCTTGATGCGATGAACAGCAGACTGGAAGAAGCAGAGGAAAGAATCAGTGAAAGACAAAATAATGGAAAATAATGAAGCTGAGCAAAATAAAGAAAGGATTATGGAACATGAGAATGGACCAGAAACTCAGTGATTCTATCAAACATAATAACGTTT
Source organism: Procyon lotor (assembly GCA_028646535.1). Taxonomy (NCBI): domain Eukaryota; kingdom Metazoa; phylum Chordata; class Mammalia; order Carnivora; family Procyonidae; genus Procyon; species Procyon lotor. Next base: position 49,275,565 of record CM053612.1, read on the forward strand.
GTATTTTAGGAGTCCAAGAAGAAGAAAAGAGAGAAAAGGGGAAAGAAAATTTATTTGAGGAAATAGTAGTTGAAAACTTCCCTAACCTGGGAAAGGAAACAGACATCCAGAAGACACAGAGAACTCCCATCAAAATCAACAAAAACATATCAATACCAAGATGTATTGTAATTAAATTTTCAAAATTTAGTGAAAAAGAATAAATCTTGATAACAGCAAAACAAAAGAAATCTTCAACTTTCAAGGAAAGACCCATAAGGCTAGGTGGAAATTTCTCAACAAAAACGTGGCAACCCCAAAGGAAATGGTATGATATATTCAAAGTGCTGAATGGGAAAAATTTGCAGCTGAGAATACTCTATCCAGCAAAGCTATTGTTCATAATAGGAGGAGGGATAAAGAGTTTCCTAGACAAATGAAACCTAAAGGAATTTGTGATTACTATGCCAGCTCTGCAAGAAATATTAGAGCGGACTCTTTGAGTGCAAAGGAGAGACTGAAAGTGACAAAGACAAGAAAGGATCAGAGAAAAACTACAGAAACAACCACAAAACAAGTAATAAAAAGGCATTAAGTACATATCAATCCATAATTACTTTGAATGTAAACGGACTAAGTGCTCCAATCAAAAAAGGGCATCAGAGATCATGCAGAGTGAAATAAGTCAAGAGGAGAGAGCCAATTATCTTATGGTCTCACTTACGGGCTGAGCATAAAGAAAAACATGGAGGGCATTGTGAGAAGGAAGGGAAGGGTGAATGGGGGGAAATCAGAAGGGGAGATGAACCATGAGAGACTGTGGACTCTAAGCAACAAACTGAGGGTTTTGGAGGGGAGTGGGTGGGGGGGTTGGGTGAGCCTGGTGATAGGTATTGAGGGGGGCACGTATTGCATGGAGCATTAGGTGTGGTACATGAACAATTAATCTTGTAACACTGAAAAAATAAAATAAACATATTTTGGGGAAAAAAAGGCATCAGAATAGACAAAAAAAAAAAAAAAAGAAGAAGAAAAGCAAGACCCATTTATATGCTGCCTCCCAGTGACTCATTTTAGATATAAGGACACCTGGAGATTGAAAGTGAGGAGATGAAAAAAAAAAAAAAAAGAAAGTGAGGAGATGGAGAAACAGTTTAATATGCAAGTTTAAATGCAAATAGACAAGACAAGAAAGCCATAATAGCAGTACTTATATCAGACAAACTAGACTTTAAAACAAGGATTACAACAAGAGACAAAGAAAGGCAGAATATAATAACAAAGAGGACATTATAACAAGAAGATATAATTATAAATTGTAAGTGTTTATGTACCCAACATAGAAGCTCCCAAATATGTAAAAAAAAATAAAAGGAATAATTTATAATATTACAATAATAGTAAGGGATGTTAATCCCCCACGTGAATCAATGGAAAGATCATCTAACCAGCAATTAAACAAGGCAACAATGGCTTTGAATGACACACCAGACTGGATGGTCTTAACAGACATATTCAGAACATTACATCCTAAAATAGCAGAAAACACATTCTTTTCAAGTGCACATGGAATATTCTCCAGAATATATATCATATTCGCCTCAAAACAGGACTAGACAGACACATAAAGATTGAAATCATACCATGTAGCTTTTCTGAACATAAAGCTATGAAACTAGAAGTCAACAAGAAGAAAATATCTGGAAAGACCAGAAGTACATGGAGGTTAAGCAGTATGCTATTAAAGAATGAAATGGTCAACCAAGAAATCAAAGAAGAAATTTTAAAAATACATGAAAACAATTGAAGATGAAAACACAGTAGTCCAAAACCTTTGGGATGCAGCAAAAACTATCTTAAGAGGAAAGTATAGAGCAATACAGGATTACAAGAAGAAAGAAAAATCTCAAATAAACAACCTAACTTTACACCTCAAGAAGCTAGAAAAAGAACAACAAATGAAGTGTAAGGTAAGCAGAAAGGAAATAAAGATTAGAGCAGAAATAAATTATATAGAGACTAAAAAAATGCAGTGGAACAGTTCAATGAAACCAGGTGTTGGTTCTTTGAAAATATTAATAAAATTGATAAACCCATAGCCAGACTTATAAAAAAAAATGAGAGAAGGGGCAGACCAAATAAAATCACAAAAGAGAGAGAAGAAATAATAACAAACACCAACGAAATACAAAAAATTTATGATATTATAAAAATATATGCAAAAAAATTGGACAACCTTGAAGAAATGGACAAATTCTTAGCAACATATAAACTATCAAAACTGCTACAGGAAGAAATAGAAAAATTGAACAGACTGATAACAAGCAAATGAATTGAACCATTAATTTAAAAACTCCCAATAAACAAAATTCCAGGACCAAATGGATTCACAGGTGAATTCTACCAAACATTTAAGAAGAGTTAATACCTATTCTAAAACTAGTTCCAAAAAACAGAAATGGAAGGAAAACTTCCAAATTCATTCTATGAGACCAGGATTGCCCTAATACTAAAACCAGAAAAAGACTCTACTAATAAAGAGAACTACAGGCCAATATACTTGTTGAATGTGGATGAAAAAATTCTCCATAAAAATATAGCAAGCTGAGAGGCACCTGGGTGGTTCAGTGGGTTAAAGCCTCTGCCTTCGGCTCAGGTCGTGATCTCAGGGTCCTGGGATCGAGTCCCACATCAGGCTCTCTGCCCAGCAGGGAGCCTGCTTCCCCCTCTCTCTCTGGCTGCCTCTCTGCCTACTTGTGATCTCTCTCCTCTCTGTCAAATAAATAAATAAATAAATAAAAACTTTAAAAAATATATATATAGCAAGCTGAATCTAATAGCACATTAAAAATCACTCATCACGTTCAAGTGGGATTTTTTTCCCTGGGTTCCAAAGTTGGTTTAATAAGTTCAAATAAATAATGTGATGCACCACATTAATAGAAGACAAGAAAAGAACCATATAATCAGAGATGTCAGGTACTGGGGCAGACCAAGGACCCTCAGCAATTACTTCCAGAGTGTGCAGCCTCCATGAGTGGACAAGTGTATGGGAGGATGATGTCCCCTGGACTTGGAAGGAGGCAGAAATGTCTGCTTTGCTGGCCTGAGACTTGAGGAATTGGGGTGCAGAAAGTGGACTGGCCAGAGACAGGGTCAGGCTCCAGGTCCATAAGAGCTGAGATGTCCAGTGGCCCAGGCACCATATTAGCTCCTCTCCTGCCTCCTTTATCAGCCTAGGATTCTGAACCTCAAGAAGGCAGCATAAACCTCAGGACCTCTAATCCCTTCTCCTGTCAGGCTGAAAACTCTCACATGGCAGAAGACCAGCAGTGCCCCTTCTTGTTCATGGAGCCTCTGTTAGCTGTGCCCTTCATACACATGATACATAAAATACCTTGGGGTGGAGCCTGTGTGTGTGGACCTGTGTGACTGGGACGCCAAAAGCAGCCACTGGGCAATATGGGCCCTGTGGACCTGCTAGTGAACAACACTGCCATGGCACTACAACATTCCTTCTTGAGGGTCAAAAAGAAGTCATGTGATGTCCTTTGATGTGAACTTATGGACTGTTTCCAAGTGTCCCAGTTCATGGCCCATGGCTTAATCGTTAGGAGAATCCTGGGGTACATCATGAATGTCTCCAGTCAGGCCTTACAGTGCACAGTGACTAACCACAGCATCTACTGTTCCATCAAGGGTTCCATAGACATGCTGACCAAAGTGATGGCTCTGGATTTTGGGCCATGCAAGATCTGCATAAATACAGTGAACACCACAGTGGTGATGACCCCCATGGGCCAGGGCAACTGGAGTGACCCCTAGAAGTCTGAGACCATGCTGGATTTAATCCCACTTGTAAAGTTTGCTGAGGTGGAGAACATGGTGGGCATCATCCTTTTCCTGCTAAATGACTAAAACAACATGACCACAGGTTCCACTGTGCCAGTGGATAGAGGATTCCTGGCTACCTGAATCTCCTCTACCTAACACACCCTTGCTCCATGCTGAGCCCATGCCTATTCCTCACCCTCCAATAAACATGATTCTTCTGTACACCCTGCACACTGATTCCTTGGCAAGTGGCCAGAAAATCTTAAAAAAAGAAAAAAGAAAAAAATGAGGGGATGGAAAAACATTTGTCATGCAAATGGATATCAAAAAAGGCAAGGTTAGAATATTTATATTTTTAAAAAATAGACTTTGAAACAAAGACTGTAACAAGATACAAAGAACACTATATAATCATAAAGGGGAAAAAACAACAAGATACAACAATTGTAAATATTTATGTATCTGATATGTGAGAACCCAAATACATAAGACAGTTAATAATAAACATAAAGGAAGTAATTGATAGTAATACATCAATAGTAGGAGACATTAATACCCCACTTACATCAATGGACATAGTATCCAAGCAAAAAATAAACAAGGAAACCATGGCTTTAAATGATACATTGAACTAGATGGATTTAACAGGTATATTCAGAACATTCTATTGTAAAACAGCAGAATACATATTCTTTTCACGTACACATGGAACATTATCCAGAATAAATCATATATTAGGCTACAAAATAAGTCTCAACAAATTCAAAATATCAAAGTCATACCATGCATCATTTCTGACCAGAATGCTTTGAAACTAGAAATGAACCGCAAGAAAAAAATTTAGAAAGAGCACAAACCCATGGAGGTTAAATAACATATTACTAAACAATGAACAAATAAAAAAAAAATACAGCACTATCTCAAGAAGCAAGAAAAATAGCAAATAAACAGCATAATTTTACACCTTTAGGAGCTAGAAAAAGAACAAACAAAACCCAGAATGAGAAAAAGGAAAGAAATAATAAAGATTTGAGCAGAAGTAAATGAAATAGAAACAAAAAACAATACAAAAGATCAATGAAATCAGGAGCTGCTTCTTTGAAAATATTAAAAAAAAAAAAGACAAGAAAAGCATTTAGCCAGACTCATCAAAGAGAAATCGAGAGTTCAAATGAAAAATATGACAAATGAAAGAGGGAAATAAAAACTAACACAACAGAAATACAATTATAAGAGAACAGTATTAAAATTATATGTCAAATATTGGGTAACTTAAAAAAATAATCAGTTCGTAGAAACACAAGACCTTCAAAAAAATCAGGAAGAAGTAGAAAATTTGAACAAACCAATTAGTAGCAATAAAAGTTCATCAGTAAAGTAAAAGAAAGAAGAAAATAACAACGACAACAACAACAAAATCCCAACAAATAAAAGTCCAGCATCAGACAGTCTCACAGGTCAATTCTACCAAATATTGATTGATTGATTGATTGATTGATTGGGTCAGGGGAACAGAGGAAGAGGGAGAGACAGAATCCCAAACAGGTTCCAGTGCAGAGTCCAATGTGGGGCTCAATCTCATGACCCCAAGATCATGACTTGAGCTGAAATCATGAATTGGATGCCCAACCAACTAAGTCACCTAGGCACCTCAATTCTACCAAACACTTACAGAGGAATTAATACATATTCTTCTCAAAGTATTCAAAAAATACTTGCTAGGAAGGAAAGCTTCCAAAAGCGTTTTATGATGCAAGCATTATTTTGATATCAAAACCAGATAAAGACACTACAAAAAAAGAAAAAAATAGAGAGTTTACTACAGGTCAATATCCCTGATAAACAAAGGTGCTAAAATCCTCAGCAAAATATCGGCAAACAGGGGGCACCTGGGTGGCTCAGTCATTAAGCGGCTGCCTTCGGCTCAGGTCATGATCCCAGGGTCCTGGGATCAAGCCCCGCATCGGGCTCTTTGCTCAGCAGGGAGCCTGCTTCTCCCGCTACCATTCCCTCTGCTTGTGTTCCCTCTCTGGCTGTGTTTCTCTCTGTCAAATAAATAAAATCTTTAAAAAAAAAATATTGGCAAACAGAATCCAAACATATATTTCAAAAAAAAAAAATCATTCCATCACATTCAACTAGAATTTATTACTGGCATGCCAGTGTGTTTCAATATTTACAAATCAAAGTAATACATCACATCACATCAGTATGAGAAAGGAAAAAATCATATAATCATTTCAATAGATGCAGAAAAAGCATGTGACAAAGTACAACATCCACTCATGATAGACACCCACAACAAAGTAGGTTTAGAGGGAACATACCTCAACAAAATAAAAACCATATATAAAAAGCCCACAACTAACTTAATATTTGATGGTAAAACTTCCCATCAAGAACATGACAAGGATGTGACTTCTCTGCACTTCTATTCAACATAGTACTGAATGTCCTAACCACAACAATTAGACAAGAAAAAAATACCAGGCATCCACATTATTAAGGAAAAACTAAAACTTCCACAATTTGTAGATGACTTAATACTGTATATAGAAAATGCTAAAGACCCCATGTAAAAACTACTACAACTGATGAAATCAATAAAATCACATGAAATAAAATCAATTTGTAGAAATCCATGCATTTCCATGCACTAATAATAAGGCAGCAGAAAGAGAAATTAAGAAAACTATCCTATTTACAACTGCACCAAAATTAATAAAATGCCTGGAATTAAACTTAACTAAGGAGCTGAATGACCTGTACCTGAAAACTATAAACCAGTGATGAAAGAATTTGAAGAAGATACTAAGAAATAGAAAGGCATCCTATGCTCATGGATTGGAAAAACAAATATTGTTAAAATGTCTATACTACCAGAGGAGGGAGGCATGGCAGAAGAGTAGGGGGCCTCATTTCATCTGGTCCCATAAATTCAGCTGGATATCTATCAAACCATTTTGAATACCCATAAAATCAACCTGAGATGTAAGGAAGTATATCTGGAACTCTACATGCAGAAAAGTGACTGTTTTTTGCAAGATGGGAGATGTAAAGTCCTGTACCTGCAAGGAAATATCAGAAGATAAACGGAGAGGGCTAGGGAGTCTCCATAAGCTGGCTACTGGAACGTGATGTAGCAATGGGGTGCAAAATCAGAACCCTTTGAAATATGCTCCAGTGAGAGGCATCCTTTCCTGAAAGGAGTTCAAGGGGATGAAAAGTGTAGAATTCTAGGCGGGTCATTGTGGTCTCAGTATCCCAGAAGATACAGAATAAACAAGGGTGCCTGAATTGGTAGAGTGCACAAACAGTGGAATAGGGAAACTGGTTATGGTTAGTGAACCCAGGAGAGACTCTCAGCTCTCATCACCATAAACCATAAGCGGGGCCAGTTAGGGGATCTGCTTTTTGCCTGAGCACCCTGAAAATAACAGGAATGTGTGGGCCATTTCCCATCCCCTGGGGGAGGGGCAAAATGGCTATGCCCAGGACCAGGCAACAGCTTTCAGGGTTGCAGTGGCCCCAGAAAGGACAGTAGGGCAGCACCCAGCCATGATCCAGGAGCAGTGTAACAGTGTGAGCACAGGAGCCCACAACCGCTCTTGGTCCCATGTCACACAAGGGGCAGTGACACCTGAGGGGCTCTCAGACTCAGATTGCAGTGGGCACACACCACGAGAATCTGCAGAGTTTGGTGAACACAGAAGTGAAAATTGTTTGACCAGAAGGGTTTATTGAAGAGGGGGGACCAAAATCTTACAGCTCTAGACCAGAGATACAGGCATGGCCATTTTTGCTCTGACCCTCTGAAGAGGCATGGAAAGCCTCCAGGGGAAAAAAAGTAATATAGATGACCAGCTTACATAGAGCCCAGCCCCCTTATAAGGGATGGTGCAATTCTGCCAGGCAAAGACACCTGGGAAGAGCACAATGGGCCCCTCTCCCAGAATACAAACTGGATAAACAAATGGACTGCAACTGTATGGATCCCACAAGACTGTAAAACTCCAGGGCCAGGGGAAAATAATATATTGAGCTCCAGGAATTTCCTCGCAACTTGTTTATCTTTCAGTCTAAAATTTTCCTATTTCAGCTAGATTCTTATTTTATCAACTTATGTTTTAAGTCATTTTTTAACTTTTATTTTTTTACATCTACATTTTACAGATATATGCTTCATTTTAGCCCTTTTTACACTCTGTTCAAATATATATATACATATGTGTATGTATATATGTGTGTATATATATATATATATATATATATATATATACACGTGTGTGTGTGTGTGTGTGTGTGTGTGTGTGTGTGTGTGTATATATAGAGAGAGAGAGCTTTCTTTGCAATTTTGGGACACAGTGTCTTCTAACACACAAACCAATATTCAATCAGGAACAAGTAGATCACTGTTTTGTCCTCCCTGTGAGATTAAAGTCTCTCTTGCCCCTGCCATTTTGTTTTGTTTTGTTTTATTTCATACTGGATTAGTTTGCTTTTTCTGCTGTGGCTTCCTATTGCTTCAGAATTGTCTAAGGTATATTTTGTTTGGATCATGATTGATGTTTTGGACTCTGCTCACTCACTCACCTATCCTTCTCTGGGCAAAATGACTAGAAGGAAGAATTCACAGCAAAAGAAAGAACCAGAAGCAATGTTCTCTGTCACAGAACTAATCCATATGGATATTTGTAAGATGTCAGAGCAGGAATTCAGGTTAGCAAGTATAAAGTTAATAGGTAGGCTTGAAAAATGTGTAAGTGACAGTATAGAAACTCTAAGGGCAGAAATGAGATCTAATCAGGCCAAATTTAAAAATATTATGAATGACATGCAATCTAAATTGGGTGCTCTAACAGCTGGGATCAGTGAGGGAGAGGAGAGAAAAGTGATCTAGAGGACAGGTTGATGGAAGGGAAAAAAAGTTGAGGAAAAGAGAGAAAGACAACTAATAGTCCATAAGGAAATGCTTTGAGAATTTAATGATGCCTTGAGAGGAATCAATGTCAAAATTATTGGAATCTTAGACGGGGTGGAGAGAGAGGGCCAGAAGGTATATTTGAGCAAATCATGGCTGAGAACTTCCCTACTCTGGGGACAAAAACAAACACTCATGTCCAAGAGGCATAAAGGACTCCTTCCTCCCCCCCAAAATAGATGAACACCCCAACATATAATAGTGAAACTTGAAAATATGAGAGCCAAAGAAGCTCTTCTGAGAGAGGGAGGAACATAAAAATAACATCAAGAAATCCACAGAAAGCTGACATCCTGGAAAGGGCTAGCAAGATATATTCAGGGTACTAACTGAGAAGAACATGCAGTGAAGAATACTTCATCCAGGAAGGCTGTCATGCTTAATGGAAGGAGAGATACAGAGCTTCCAGGATAGGCAGAAATTGAAAGAATATGTGACCACCAAGCCAGGCCTGCAAGAAATATTAAGTGGCATTGTGTAAGCCAAGAGAGACCCCCAAAAGTAACATAGACCAGTAAGGAACAGAGACAATCTACAGAAACAGGGATTTTACAGGCAATAGAATGGCACTAAATTTATATCTTTCAATAGTTACTCTAAATTTAAATGGGCTAAATGCTCCTGTCAAAAGAAACAGGTTTTCAGATTGGTTAAAAAAGCAGGACCCATCCATATGCTCTCTACTAGAGAATCATTTTAAACCTAAAGACACCTCTAGATTGAAACTGAAGGGGTGAAAAACCATTTACCATGTTAATGTATTTCAAAAGAAAGCTGGGGTAGCAGTCTTCATATGAGAAAAAAATAGATATTAAATGTATGATATGTAAAGGGACACTATATCATAATTAAAGGGTCTATCCAACAAGATTAAACAATCATAAATATCTGTGCCCCCCAACTTGGGAGCAGCACATTAAATAAACCAATTAATAACCAAAGTAAAGAAACATATTAGAAATAATGCATTAATAGTAGGGGAGTTCAACACCTCACTCACAGCAATGGACAGATCATTTAAGCAGAAGATCAACAAAGAAACCAGGGCTTTGAATGCCACATTGGACCAGATGGACTTCATAGATATACACAGAATGTTCACCCTAAAACAACAGAATACTCATTCTTCTCAAATGCACATGGAATTTTCTCCAGAATTGACCACATACTTGGTTACAAAACAGGTCTCAATTGATACCAAAATACCGAGATTATTCCTGCATGTTTTCAGAGCACAATGCTTTGAAACTGGAATTCAATCACAAGAAAATATTTGAAAGGAACTCAAACACTTGGAGGTTAAAGAGTCTCCTGCTGAAGAATGAATGGGTCAACCAGGAAATTAAAGGAAAATTTAAACAATTAATTGAAACTAATGAGAATGAAAACACATTGGTTCAAAACCTGTGGCATATGGTAAAGGCAGTCCTAAGAGGGAAGTACACAGCCATCCAAGCCTCTCTCAAAAAACTAGAAAAATCCCAAATGCACAAGCTAACCTTACAACTAAAGGACCTGGAGAAAGAATAGAAAATAAAGTCTAAACCAAGTAGGAGAAGAGAAATAATAAAGACTAAAGCAGAAATCAAAGAAATAGAATCTAGAAAACCAGTAGAACAGATCAATGAAACTAGAAGTTGCTTCTTTGAAAGAATTAATAAAATCGATAAACCTCTGGCCAGACTTATCCAAAAGAAAACAAAAGGATTAATTATTTAAATTTATTAAAATCAAATTAATTAAAATCATGATGAAGGAAGGAGAGATAATGACTGACACCAAGAAAATAGAGACAATTGTAAGAACATATTGTGAACAACTATATTACAACAAATTAGGCTATCTGGAAGAAATAGATGCATTCCTTGAAACTTATAAACTACAAAGACAGAAACAGGATTAAACAGACAATCTGAACAGACCAATAATCACAAAGGAAATTGAGGCAGTATTCAAAAAACTCCCAAAAAACTAGACTCCAGGGACAGATGGCTCCCCAGGGGAATTCTACCAAACATTTAAAGAATACTTAATACCTATTCTTCTGAAGCTATTTCAAAAAATTGAAATGCAAGGCAAACTTCCAAATTCATTTAATGAGGCCAGCATTACCATGATCTGAAAACCAAAGACCCAATCAAAAAGGCAAATTACAGACCAATATCCCTGATGTACCTGGATGCCAAAATACTCACCAAGATCTGAACCAACAGGATATCACAGTACTTTAAAATAATTATTCAACAAGACAAGGTGAGATTTTTTTCTTTGATGTAAAGGTGGCTCAACATTCCCAAATCAATCCATGTGATAGAGATCATTAATAAAAGAAAAGGCAAGAACCATACCATCCTCCCAACTGATGCAGAAAAAGCATTTGACAATACACAGCATCCTTTCTTGATTAAAATTCTCCACAGTGTAGATATAGAGGGAACATACCTCAATATCATAAAAGCCATCTCAATAAGTTCATAGCAAATATCATTCTTAATGGGAAAAACTGAGAGCTTTTCCCTTAAAGTCAGGAAGACTACAGGAATGCCCACTCTCACCATTATTGTTCAACATAGTCTTGAAGTCCCAATCTCAGCAATCAAACAACCAAAAGAAATAAAAGGAATTCAAATTGGCAAAGAAGAAGTCAAACTCTCTCTCTTCACAGATAACATGATACTTTATGTGGAAAACCAAAAAACTCCACCCCAAAATTGCTAGAATTCATACAGCAATTCAACCACGTGTCAGGATACAAAATCAATGCACAGAAATCAGTTGCATTTCTATACACTAACACTGTAACTGAAGGAAGAGAAATTAAGGAATCAATTCTATTTACATAACACTCAAAACCATAAGATACATAGGAATAAACAAAAGCATAAACAACGAAAGGATCTATACTCTAGAAACTACAGAACACATATAAAAGAAATTGAGGAAGAAACTAAGGGATGGGAAAAAAATTCCATGCTCCTGGTTTGGAAGAATAAACATTGTTAAAATGTCTGTGCTGCCCAGAGCAGTCTACACTTTCAAAGAAATCCCTATTTAAATACGATTGACACTTTTCAGAGCTGGAACAAACTATTCTAAAATTTGTATAGCATCAGAAAAGATCCCAAATTGCCAAGGGAATACTGAAAATGAAAACCAAAGTGGGCGGCATCATGGTGCCTGACTTCAAGCTATATTACAAAGCTGTGATTATCAAGACAGAATGGTATTGGCAGAAAAACAGACACATAGATCAATGGAACAAAACAGAGGCCCCAGAAATATACCCTCAATTCTATGGTCAAGTAATCTTCAACAATTCAGGAAAGAATATTCAATGGAAAAAAGACAGTGTCTTCAATAAATGGTACTGGAAAAATTGGACAGCCACATGCAGAATGAAACTTGACCATTCTCTTATACTGTACACAAAGATAAACTCAAAGTGGATGAACGACCTCAATGTGATACAGGAAAACATCAAAATCCTAGAGGAGAACATGAGCAGTAACCTCTTCAACATCAGCCACAGCAACTTCTTGCTAAACATGTTTCCTAAAGGCAAGAGAAGGAAAAGCATAAAGGAAGTTTCGGGACGTCGTCAAGATAAAAAACTTCTGCATAGCAAAGGAAATGTCAGCAAAACTAAAAGGCAACCCACGTAATGGGAAAAGGTATTTGCAAATGACATTACAGATATAGGGCTGGTATCCAAGATCTATGAAGGGCTTCTCAAACTCACCACCCAATAAACAAATAATCCAGTCAAAAAGTGGGAAGAAGACATGAACAGACACTTCTCCGAACAAGACATACAAATGGCTAACAGATACATGAAAAAATGCTCCACATGACTAGCCATCAGGGAAATACAAATCCAAACCACAATGAGATACCACATTACACCAGTTAGAATGACTGAAATGCCGTTCAACTAATGAGTGGATAACAATGTGGTACATATATACACTGGAACATTACTCAACCATCAGAAAGGATGAATGCACACCATTTGCTTTGACATGGCTGGAACTTGAGGGGATTATGCTAAGTGAAATAAGTCAAGCAGGGAAAGACAATTATCATGTGGTTTCACTCATGTGTGGAACATAAGGAATAGTGCAGAGGACAATGGTGGAAGGGAAGGAAAACTGAATTGGAAGAAATCTGAGACAGAGACAAACCATGAAATAGTCTGGACTCCCAGAAACAGAGTTACAGAAGGGAGGGGTGGGGGATGTGATAAGTGGGTGATAAGGATTAAGGAGGGCACATGTTGTGATGAGTTTTGGATGTTATATGCAACTAATGAACTGTTGAACACTACATCAAAAACTAATATTGTAGTACATGTTGGCTAAATGAACATAATTATTAAAAAAAGAGAAAAGAAAAGAAAACATGTTCTCGCTGGTGGCTGCAGTTAAGAATGGATGACTGGTAAGTATAGGCACCTGGGGCTTATCTGAATACTCTAGCTTAATAAAAACACCGCCAGACAAAGAAGAATAAATAAATAATAAGTGAGGGGATGTAGAAATATTTGTCACACCAAAGGATGCTAATAGAAAAGCAATACTTATGTTGGACACAATAAAATGTAAAACAAACAAGAGATGAAGAAAAGCACTACACATATTAAAGGGGATAATCCAACAAGAGGTAAGAACTGTGAATATTTATGTAACCAACATGAGAGCACTCAAATACATGAAACAATTTATAAGAAACAAAGGAATCCATTAAAAATAGTAGAATAATAGTAGGAGACTTTAACGCCCTTCTTATAACAGTCGATAGATCATCTAAACAGAAAATCAAGAAGGACACAAAGGCTTTGAATAACACACTGAACCAGATGGACATAACATATATATTCAGAACATTCCATGCTGAAGTATCAGAATACATATTCCTTTCAAGTGCATATGGGACATTCTCCAGAAGAGATAACATAAAATAAGGCACAAATTAGGCCTCAACCAACATGAAAAGATTACAGTCCCATTCATATTTTCTGACAACACTCTGAAGCTTGAGGTCAACCACAAGCAAAAACTTGTAAATATCAGAAATAAGTAGAGCTTAATCAAAATGCTACAAAAATTGAATGGGTCAACCAGGAATTCAAAGAAGAAATAAATTATAAATACATGGAAACAAATAAAGTTAAAACACCATGGTCCAAAACCTTTGATTTGGACAGTCCTAAGAGGAAGTATCATATCAATGCAGGCCTACCTCAAGAATCGAGAAAAGTCTCAAAGAAACAACTTAACCAGGGCACCTGGGTGGCTCAGTCATTAAGGGTCTGGCTTCAGTTCAGATCATGATCCCAGGGTCCTGGGATCAAGCCCTGCATTGTGCTCACTGCTCAGCAGGAAGCCTGCTTCTCCTTCTCCAACTCCCCCTATTTCTGTTCCCTCTTTCGCTGTGTCCTTTTCTGTCAAATAAATAAAATCGAAACAGCAATAACTTAGACTTACACCTAAAGGAGCAATAAAATAACAAAGGCTAAAAGCAGCAGAAGGAAGGAAATTATGAAGTTTAGAACAAAAAGAAATGAGACAGAATCTAAATAAATAAATAAATAAATAAATAAACCCCAATAGAACAGATCAATGAAACAAGAAGCTGTTTTTTTAATTAACAAAATTGATAAACCCCTTGTTATACTTATTGAAAGAAAAGAGAAAAGATCTGAACCAATAAAATCACAAATGATAGAAGAGAAATAGCAACCAATGCCACAGAAATACAAATAATTTTAAGAGAATATTATGAAAAACTATATGCAAACAAATTGGACAATCCAAAAGAAATGGAGAAATTCTTAGAAACATATGAACTAAAAACCTGAAACAAGAAGAACACTTGGACAGAACAATAGCCATTAAAGGAATTGATAATTCAATGGTGTAATCAAATAGCTCCCCAAAACCAAAAATTTAGGGCCAGATAGCTTCACAGTTGAATTTCCCAAATAGTTAAAGAAGAGTTAATACCTATTTTCCTATTTTACTCAAACGGAATGAAAATTTCCAAAGTCATTCTATATGGCCAGCATTACCCTTATATAAAACCAGATAAAGACACCAATAATAAGGAGAACTACATGCTATTATCCCTAATGAACAATGATGCAAAAATTTTCAGTGAAATATTAGCAAACTGAATACAACCGTAAACTAAAATAGTAATCATTCACCACTATCAAGTGGTATTCATTCCTATGCTGCCAGGGTATTCAATATTCACAAATCAATCAATGTGATGCACCACATTAATACAAGAAAATATAAAAAACATATGGTCCTTTTAATAGGTACAGAAAAATATTTGACAAAGAACAGCCACTCATGATAAAAATTCTCAAAAAATAGGATGAAATGTAACATACCTCAACATAATAAAGCCCATATATGAAAAATCCAAACTAATACCTTCAATAGAAAATCTGAGAGCTTTCTCTCTATGTTCATGATCAAGACAGAAAAGAGAGAAGCAGGCAAGATGGGAGAGGTGTAGGAGGAAGAGATAGCATTGGATCCCAGAAGTTCAGCTAGATAGGCATCAAACCATTCTAAAAGCCAGCAAACACAACAGGAGAGAGAAGAGAATAAGAACAGCAATTCCAGGAGCAGAAAATTGACCACTTTCCGAAAGGTAGGAGGTGTGGAAAAGTGAATCCAAAGCAAAGGGAAGAGAGACCCTGGGGGGAGGGGCTAGCTCCCAGCAACCACAGAGCCACAGAGCACAAAATCAGAACTTTTAGTCTGCTCCCCTGAGGGACATCAATCCAGAGGCTAAGCAGGGGTTCAGCCCTCATGGGAACAGTGTGGTTTCAGGCCTGTGGGGTCACTGAGGGACCAGGGGAGCCTGAGTGCAGCAGAGCGCCCAAGTATTGGGGCGGAGAAGCCAATGGCAGAGAAGGAGCCCAGCAGCACCATGTCCACTTAGGCTTACCTTGGACTATATGAACTGAGACGCAGTTGGGCTGCTGCACTTCAAGCAGGGACCCCACGGGAGGCAACTCTGGAGACACCCCCTCCTTCCTCCTCCGGGAGGAGTGGTGCGGGAGTGTGCAGCAGGAATCTGCTGGGTTTGGGTACTCCAGACGGGGCCACATGCCACAGATTGAGGCACTCCGCCATGGGCTAGCTGAGCACAGAGTGCCGGTCACAGACAAGGCAGACTGGAGTGATTGACCCCTTTCCTCTGAGGGCCCATGGAGAAGCACTCAGCTTCTCTGGTTCGGAGACTGGGAGGCCTCCATTTTCATTCCCGGCCTCCAGGGCAGTACGGAAAGCACTCAGGGAAAAAAGACTCCCGAGAGCGAACCTGAGCACAGTGCTTGGTCCATCCCCTGACAAGGGCGGTGTAATACCGCCTCCAGCAAAGACATTTGAGAACCACGGCAATGGCCCCACCAACAGAAGATCAGTGAGATCCAGCCAAGACCTACTTAATCAATCAGTGAAAACTGTTGAACTCCAGAGTAACTTTCTCACTCATCTACTCTTACCTTGACAAAATGACGAGGCAGAAAAACTCATCACAAAAAAAAAAGAAGAGACAGTACTGATGGCTAGAGACCTAATCAATTTGGACATTAGTAATGTGTCAGAAATAGAGTTCAAAATGACAGTTATCAAGATGCTAGCTGGGCTCGAAAAAAGCATAGAAGATTTTAGAGAGTCCCTTTCGGGAGAAATAAAATCCCTTTCTGGAGAAATAAAAGAAATAAAATCTAACCAAGTTGAAATGAAAAAAGCTACTAACAAGGTACAATTAAAAATGGAGGCTCTCACTGCTAGAATAAATGAGGCTGAAGAAAGAATTAGCGATATAGAAGACCAAATGATGGAGAATAAAGAGTCTGAGAGAAAGAGAGACAAACAACTACTGGACTACAAGGGGAGAATTCGAGAGATAAGTGACACCATAAAACACAACAATATTAGAATAATTGGGATCCCAGAAGAAGAAGAGAGAGAGAGACAGGGGCGGAAGGTATATTGGAGAAAATTATTGTAGAGAATTTCCCTAATCTGGAAAAAGGGTGCAAGCATCAAAATCCAGGAGGCACAGAGAATCTCCCTCAAAATCAATAAAAATAGGTCTATACCCTGTCATCTAATAGTAAAACTTACAAATCTCAGTGACAAAGAGAAAATCCTGAAAGCAGCTCGGGACAAGAAATCTGTAACATACAAAGGCAAAAAAGTTAGATTAAGAGCAGACTTATCCACAGAGACCTGGCAGGACAGAAAGGACTGGCAGGATATATTCAGAGCACTGAATGAGAAAAATAGGCAGCCAAGAATACTATATCCAGCTAGGCTGTCACTGAAAATAGAGGGAGAGATAGAAAGCTTCTAGGACAAACAAAAACTGAAAGAATTTGCAAACACCAAACCAGCCATACAGGAAATGCTGAAAGGGGTCCTCTAAGCAAAGAGAGAGCCTAACAGCCCATGAAGGAACAGAGACAATGTACAGTTAACAGTCACCTTGCAGGCAATAAAATGGGACTAAATTCATATCTGTCAATAGTTACCCTGAATGTAAATGGGCTAAATGCCCCAATCAAAAGACACAGAGTATCAGAATGGATAAAAAAACAAGACCCATCGATATTCTGTCTACAAGAAACTCATCTTAGACCCAAAGACACCTCCAGATTTAAAGCGAGGGGGTGGAAAACAATTTACCATGCTCATGCACATCAAAAGAAAGCAGGGGTGGCAATCCTTATACCAGACAAGTTAGATTTTAAGCCAAAGAATATAATAAGAGATGAGGAAGGACATTATATCATACTTAAAGGGACTGTCCAACAAGAAGATCTAACAATAGTAAATATCTATGCCCCTAATATGGGAGCAGCCAATTATATAAACCAATTAATAACAAAGTCAAAGAAACATATCAACAACAATACAATAATAGTTGTGGACTTTAATACCACCCTCGCCGAAATGGACAGATCATCTAAGCAAAAGACCAACAAGGAAATAAAGATTCTAAATGACACACTGGACCAGATGGACATCACAGATATACTCAGAACATTCCATCCCGAAGGAATGGAATACACATTCTTCTCAAGTGCACATGGAACATTCTCCAGAATAGATCACATCCTGAGTCACAAATCAGGTCTCAATTGGTACCAAAAGATTGGGATCATTCCATGCATATTTACAGACCACAACGCTGTGAAACTAGAACTGAATCACAAGAGGAAAGTTGGAAAGAATTCAAATACATGGAGGCTAAAGAGCATCCTACTAAAGAACGAATGGGTCAACCAGGAAATTAAAGAAGAACTTAAAAAATTCATGGAAACAAATGAAAATGAAAACACAACTGTCCAAAATATTTGGGACACAGCCAAGGCAGTCCTCAGAGGAATGTATATAGAAATACAAGCCTTTCTCAAGAAACAAGAAAGATCTCAAATACACAACCTAATGCTACA
Source organism: Procyon lotor (assembly GCA_028646535.1). NCBI lineage: Eukaryota > Metazoa > Chordata > Mammalia > Carnivora > Procyonidae > Procyon > Procyon lotor. The sequence continues at coordinate 49,293,840 of CM053612.1, forward strand.
CCTAAAGGAGCTGGAGAAAGAACCACAAAGAAAGCCCAAACCCAGCAGAAGAAGAGAAATAATAAAGATCAGAGCAGAAATAAATGAAATAGAAACCAAAAGAACAGTGGAACAAATAAACAAAAACTAGGAGCTGGTTCTTTGAAAGAATTAACAAAATTGATAAACCCTTGGCCAGACTTATCAAAAAGAAAAGAGAAAGAACCCAAATTAATAAAGTCATGAATGAAAAAGAAGAAATCACAAACAACGCCAAAGAAATATAAAAAATTATAAGGACATATTATGAGCAACTATATGCCAGCAAATTAGACAATCTGGAAGAAA
>CM053612.1:49294666-49320671 GCA_028646535.1 Procyon lotor
CATTTGTAGATCAGATGACCAGTAGTGGTAGACTTGCCCGAATCTACGTGTCCAATGACAACGATGTTGATATGAGTCTTTTCCTTTCCCATTTTGGTTTAAGTTGAGCGGTGGTTTTCACGACACCTGTGTTCTGGCGGCAAACCCGTTGCGAAAAAGCTCTCCTCTAGGATTTTGATGGTTTCCTGTCTCACATTTAGGTTTTCATCCATTTTGAATTTATTTTTGTGTATGGTGTAGTAAAGTGCTCCAGTTTCATTCTTTTGCATGTTGTTGCCCAGTTTTCCCAACACCATTTGTTGAAAAGACTGCTTTTTTCCCATTGGATATTCTTTCTTGCTTTGCCAAATGTTAGCTGACCATATAGTCATAGGTCCACTTCAAGACTTTTCTATTTTTCACTAATACGTGTCTGTTTTTGTACCAGTATCATACCGTCTTCATGACTCCATCTTTGCAATATAGGTTGAAGTCCAGGATTCTGATGCTTCCAGCTCTGCTTTTCTTTTTAAAGATTGCTTTGGCTATTCAGGGTCTTTTGCAGTTCAATACAAATTTTAGGACAGTTCTAGCTTTGTGAAAAATGCTTGTGATATTTTGATAAAGATCGCATCAAATATGTATATTGTTTTGGGCAGTATAAACGTTCTAACAATATTCAACTTCTAATCCACGAAGGTGGAATGTTTTTCCTTTTTTTTCCATCATATTCAATTTCTTTAATCAGTGTTCTATACTTTTCAGAATACAGATCTTCTGCCTCTTTGGTTAGGTTTATTCCTAAGTATCTTATATTTTTCGTTGCAATGGTAAATGAGATAAATTACTTGATTTGTTTCTGCTGCTTCATTATTGGTGTATAGAAGTCCAACAGATTTGTGTATGTTGATTTTGTACCCTGTGACTTTACTGAATTTGTGTACCAATTCTAGCAATTTTTGTGTGTGTGTGTGTGTGTGTGTGTGGAGTCTGGGGTTTTCTACAGAGAGTAATATATAATCTAGGAGTGATGAAAGTTTGACTTCTTCCTTACTGATTTGGATGCTTTTTATTTCTTTTTACAGTTGTCTGATTGCTGAGGCTAGGACTTCTAGTACTATGTAAAATCGTAATCGTGAAGTGGACATCCCTGTCCTGTTCTTGACTCTACAGGAAAAGTTTTTAGTTTTTCCACGTTGAGGGTAATATTAGCTGTGCATCTTTTGTCTATGGCCTTTATGATGTTGAGGTATGCTCCCCATCCCTCTTTTTTGAGGGTTTTTAAAATCAAGAATGGATTCTGTATTTTACCATTTTTTTTCTGCATCCATTGAGAGATTCATATGTTCTTATCCTTTCTTTTACTAACATGGTGTGTCATGCTGATTGATTTGTGGATATTGAACTACTCTTGTAGCCCAGGAATAAATCCCACTTGATCATGGTGAATGATTCTTTTAACCTACTCCTGAATTCAATTTGCTAGTATTTTGCTGTAAATTTTTGTATCCACGTTCATCAAGGATATTAACCTGTAATTGTCTTTTTCAGTGGGGTTTTTGTCCGGTTTTGTAATTAAGGTAATGCTGGCTTGTTTTCCTTCCATTTTTATCTTTTGGAACAGTTTGAGAAGAGTAAGTATTAACTCTTATTTAAATGTTTGGTAGAATTCCATTGGGAAGCCATCTGGCCCTGGGCTTTTGTTTGTTAAGAGATTTTTGATTACTGATTCAGTTTCTTTGCTTGTATATCAGTCTTCTCAATTTTTCTATTTCTTCCTGTTTCAGTTTTGTTAGTTTCTATTTTTCTAAGAACTTATCCTTTTTTTCCAGATTGCCCAATTTGTCAGGATGGATAGATAGATAGATAGATAGATAGATAGATAGATAGATAGATAGATATTCTCTTTTGGTTAATCATATTTCTGTGGTATTGTTTGTGATTTCTCCTCTCTCATTTGTGGTGTCATTTATTTGGGTCATTTCTCTTTTCATTTTGGTAAGTGTGGCTAGGGGCTTATCAATTTTATTAATTCTTTTAAAGAATCAGCACCTATTTTTACTTGTCTGTTCTACTGTTTTGCTGTTGTTATTATTTCTATATCATTTTTTCTGCACTAATCTTTACTATTTCCCTTCTTCTGTTGATTTATATTTCTTTCCTGTTATTTTTCTATGTCATTTATGTGTAAGGTTAGGCTGTGTATTTGAGATATTTTTGCTTCTTGAATAAGGCTTGTATTGCTATATACTTCCCTTATATGACTGCTTTTGCTGCATCCCAACAGTTTTGGATCATTCTGTTTTGTTTTCATTTGTTTTTATGTATTTTTTATTATTCTTTATTTTCCTGGTTAACTCATTTGTTCTTTAGTAGGATGTTCTTTATTCTCCATGTATTTCTGGTATTTCCATTTTTTTCTTGTTGTTGACAATGTACAGCATTTGTAGATGAGAAAAGTAAAGCTCAGAAAGGATAAATAAATTGGCTAAGGATAGTCATGAAAGCAACAAGTTTACAAGACTGAATTTTAAGGAAATATGTTTTATAATGAGTTTCTCTTTTGACTTGAAAAGGCACGTGGAGAAAGAGCTAACAATGATAAAATTTGAAATGGTTTCCAAATGTGCATTTCATAAAATAATTGAAACGTAATGACAAGAGAGATCATCCAGTTTCTTATCCCCATCCACTTAATTATATGTAAAGAAGTAAGTCCAGAAAACTGCATTGGGTATATGAATGTGGAATTTCAGAAAAGGAATATTACCATAGACAAAAAAGCATTGTAAAGTGATAAGTGGGTCAATTAATCAAAATGAAATAACTATCTAAATTCAGTAAGCTCCTAATTCTTATCTTCTAAATATATGAATCAAGAATTGGTAGAGTAGGATATGTAAGCAAGGTGGTAAACTATAAATTCCCAGACCTATGTTCCCCCAGAAACATTAAATAAATTACAAAAAGATAACTAAATTAACTTAATAGTAACTTTAGAAATCATTTTTAATTCAACAGCAACCAAACACACAACCAAGAAAAGATACATTGAACATTGTAGGACTTTTTGTTTTGCTTTCCAATTTGCTTCACAGCCTTTCTGATGTGCTGCAAGATGGTTTAGGAGAAGCAGAATCCCAATCCTTAGTTCCCTTCTGTAGACCAGAGTAAAGTGGACCAAATTTGCAATGTTCTAATTTGCTTGCAGGCTTCCTGTGTAACTGGTCTCTCTGAAGCCTAACTTGGAGCTCAAATGGCCAATAGTATTTGAAATCTCAAACTTTGGGAATACACAGCAACATGATTAATAAATGGCACAGATAAATAGTCTCACAAACAAAAGGGATGAAAGACCACTAATATACACACAAGAATATCTAAGTTGTTAGAAAGTTACAACCCTTAGAAAAATCAAAGCGTTTAAATGTAGAAATGTTTAAGAAAAATTGGAAAAACTGCACACATATGCTTAGGGATGACACATGCACAGAATAGGCCAGAGAGGATTATAAGCCTTCATGCCTGGAATATTAGTGAAAATCTATCAATGCATGGAACCAGTCTACAAAGGGTTTAAAAAGTAGAATTTTTTCAGACACCCATTATTCAATAAATGATCACAATTCTTACAAAAGAAATAGGAAAGCATAACCTGTTAAAGGAACATAATAAATTTTTATAAATGACCTGTGAAGAAACAGTCTTTAGATATACTATACAAACACTTTTTATTTATTTTATTTTATTATTTTTTATCTAAAATATATTCTTCAACTAGCTCTTTTTTTCCCCAAATACATTTATTTTATTTTATTTTTTCAGTGTTACAAGATTGATTGTTCATGCACCACACCCAGTGTGCTATGCAATACGTGCCCTCCTAAATACCCATCACCAGGCTCGCCCAAACCCCTCAGTTTGTTGCTCAGAGTCCACAGTCTCTCATGGTTCATCTCCCCTTCTGATTTCCCCCCATTCCCCCTTCCCTACCTTCTCACAATGCCCTCCATGTTTTTCTTTATGCTCAGCACGTAAGTAAGACCATAATTGGCTCTCTCTGCTTGAATTATTTCACACAAATACTTTTTTTTTTTAAAGATTTTATTTATTTGACAGAGAGAAACACAGCGAGAGAGGGAACACAAGCAGAGGGAATGGTAGTGGGAGAAGCAGGCTTCCCACAGAGCAGGGAGCCCGATGCGGGGCTCGATCCCAGGACTCTGGGATCATGACCTGAGCTGAAGGCAGCCACTTAACGACTGAGCCACCCAGGTGCCCCTCACACAAATACTTTTTTTAAAACTGCCTTAAATATGATCAAGAAGCTAAAGGAATACACAAATAAAAAAACTAAAGTATATCAGGAAAACAATACATAAACAAAACAAGAATATTGACAAAGAGAAATTACAAAATGAGCCAAACATGAGTTCTCAAACTATAAAATACAATAACTAAATTGAAAAGTTCACTAGAGTGGTCTAACTGCAGATTCAAATAAGCAGAAGAATGAATGTACCTAAAGACAGGTAATTGCAAATTATCAATTCAGACAAACGAAAAGAAAAAAAATAAATAGAAGTGAAAAGGATTTATGTGACACCATCAAAAAGACAGATACACACATTATGGGAGCCCCAGGAGTAGAGACAAAAGAGCAAAGAGAATTATTTGAAAAAAAAAATGTCTGAGAAATTCTAATAATTACGGAAAGGCACAAATATAGAAATATAAAAAAAAAATCAAAGGATAAAAAGTAGGATAAATACAAGAGGCCAAAACTGAGACATATTATAATCAAGATGTCAAAAGCCAAAGATAGAGAATTTTGAAAGCAGGGAGAGAAAAAAGATCATTATGTAAAAGTATTCCTCAATAATATTATTAGTAGATTTATAAGCAGAAACATTTCAAGACCAAAGATAATGGGATAGAACATTTAAAGTGATGAAAGAAAAATAATAAGACTGTAAACCCCAAATTCTAAATCTGGTAAATCCAGATTTAGATTAAGAAAATTAACAAAAGCTGAGAGAGTTTATTTCTACTTTATCTGCACTACTATAAATGCTGAAAAGAATTCTTCAGGTTTAAATGGGAAAATGCAGAGAAAAACTAGAAGCTAATATACATATAAATTTTTCTGATAAAGGTAAATACAAAACTGAATATAAAAACAAGTATTGTAATTTTGGTTCATAACATGACTTTTTATTCTACAAGATTTAAAGTAAAATCATAAAATCATAAATATATTTTAATTTCTATTTAATTAAAGATATAATTTGTGACATGAGTAATATAAAGGAGGGTTGAGCTATAAAACTAGTTTTAATGAGATTGAATTTAAGTTGATATTTGTTTTTAATAGAATTAATTTTTTTTTAATTTTTTTTTAAAGATTTTATTTATTTGACAGAGAGAAACACAGCGAGAGAGGGAACACAAGCAGAGTGAGTGGTATTGGGAGAAGCAGGCTTCCTGCAGAGCAGGGAGCCTGATGTGGGGCTCGATCCCAGGACCCTGGGATCATGACCTGAGCCGAAGGCAGCCACTTAATGACTGAGCCACCCAGGCGCCCCAATAGAATTAATTTTATGATGTTATATGTAACTTCCATTGTAGCACGAAAGTATCTATAAATATACAATAAAAAATAAGAAATTAATGAAAATTGCCAATACAAAGAAATCAACTAATCACAAAAGAAGGCAGTATAGGAGGAAATGAGAGACAAAAAAATGTTGTAACATACAGGAAAACAACTGAGTGGAAATAGTAAGTTCTTAACTATGAATAATTACTTTAAATGTAAATAGATAAATTCCCCAATAAAAAAATATAGATTGACAGAATGGAATAAAACCAGATCCTAGTATATGTTGTCTACAAAGAACTCACTTTAGATGTGAAAACAGGAATAGTTTGAAAATTAAAGGATGTAAAGGTTGTAAAGAGTTATTCCATGTAAGCAGTTACCAAAAGGGAACTATACTAGCTATAAAATATGTTTTTCTATTTCTTTGTGTCATCTTCAACTTCTTTCATAAGTGTTCTGTAGTTTTTAGAGTGCAGATCCTTTATCTCTTTCATTAGTTTTAGTCCTAGAGCCCAAACATCCATTGACACATGAATAAATAAAGAACATGTGAGAGAGAGATAGATGATGATGATAGATAGATAGATAGATAGATAGATAGATAGATAATAGATAGGGGTATAGATAGATAGAGGTATAGATAAATAGATAGAGGTATAGATGATATAGATAATGTAATATTACTGAACCATGAAGAATAAGATCTTGTCATTTCCAACAGCATGGATGGAGCTAGAGTGTATTATGCTAAGTGATATAAGTTAGTCAGAAAAAGACAAACACCATATGATTTCACTTATATGTAGAATTTAAGAAATGAAACCAATGAACCTGGGGAGCGAGGAAGAGAAAGAGGTAAACCACAGAACAGACTCTTAACTATAGAGGAAATACTGAGGGTTGCTGGAGGGGAGGTAGTTGTGGGGCATGGGTAAATGGGTGATGGATATTAAAAAAAGTATTTGTTGTGATGAGCACCAGATGTTATATATAAGTAATGAATCACTAAATTGTACTTCTGAAACTAATGTTACATTTATGTTAACTAACTGAAATTTGAGTAAAAACTTGAACACAAACAAACAAACAAAAACAGGAGACTTTAATATCCCACTTTCAACTGTGAGAAGAACAACCAATTCTCAATTTCCCTGGGGGTGACACCCACTCAGAGCTGACCTGCCTGGGTTCCAATAACATCACAGATAGCAAGTATAAGTTCACAAAAGACAGAAAGTCACCGTAGATGACTTCAATAAAAGGAAAAATGACTTGGAGACAACATCAAGGTATAAGCAACAAACATAGGATACTCTCCTGAAGTACCAGGTTCTGATGAACAAGGGAGACTGCACTGCAAAGCACTCCAAGATCTTCCTCATAAAGTAACTACTTCTAAGAGCAGAAGATATAGCTCACTTTCTTAACACAAAAAAAGAGACACATAAAGGTAGACAAAATGAAAGGACAGATAAATTTATCCCAAATGAAAGAACAGGACAAGGCCAGAGGCCAAGATTTAAGCAAAAGGGATATAACTAACATGCCTGAAAGAGAATTTATAACAATTGTCTTAATACTCACTGAGGGGCACCTGGGTGGCTCAGTGGGTTAAGCCTCTGCCTTCAGCTCAGGTCATGATCTCAGGGTCTGGGGATCGAGCCCCACATTGGGCTCTCTGCTCAGCAGAGAACCTGCTTCCCCCTCTCTCTGCCTGCTTCTCTGCCTGCTTTGATCTTTCTCTCTTTTTGTCAAATAAATAAATAAAATCTTTAAAAAAAAGAATACTCACTGAACTTAAGAGTGGAAGACATGATTGAGAGCCTAAAAACAGAGTAATATGTAGCCTAGCACAGATAAAGAGGTCAATAAACAAAATGAGAAGCAGGCTTAATGGAATGAAGAGCAGAATGAAAGAAACAGAGGAGTGAATTAGTTGCCTAGAAGACAGAGTAATGCAAAGTAATGAAGCTGAACAAAAGAGAGAGAAAAAGATTTATGCAAAATAACTGACTTAACAACTCAGTAACTCCATCAAATGTAATAACATTCACGTTATAAGTGCCCTGAAGAAAAGAAAGAAAAGGGAGCAGAAAATTTGTTTGAAGAAATAATAGCTGAAAACTTCCCTACTCTGGAAAGGAAATATACATCCAGATCCAAGAGGCATAGAGAACTCTCATCAAAATCAACAAAGGCAGACGTACACCAAGACTTGTAAATAAATTGATAAAATGTACTGATAAAGAAACAAAAATAAAGACAGCAAGATAAAAGAAGTTAGTAACTTACAAGGGAAAACCCATGAAGCTAGATGGAGATTTTCCAACAGAGACTTTGGAAGCCTGCAAGGAGAGGCATGATGTATTCAAAGTGATGAGTGGGAAAAGGCTATCATTCATAATAGAAGGACAGATAAAGAGTTTTCCAAAAAAGTGAAATCTAAAGGAATTCACAACCACTAAATCAGCCTGCAAGAAATATGAAATGGGACTCATTGAGTGGAATGGAGAGACCAAAATTAGTATAAAAGTAGGAAACACAAAAGCAGTAAAAGTGAATAATTCTGTAAAAAATCAGTCAAGGGACTCACGAGATATAAGAAATACCAAATAACATACACCAAAAATGTGGGAAGGAGAGGAGAAAAGATTGGTTCAAACTTAAATGACATCAACTTAATATAGCCTGATATATGCAGAAAAGATTATATGCAAACTTAATGATAAACATTTATCAAAATACACTAATAAATGTGCAAAAAATAAAGAGAAAGAATTCCAAATATATCACTAAAGAAAACAGCAACCATGAAATAGATTAAGACCATAAAGGATCAGAAAAAAATCTGCAGAAACAATCACCAAAAAAGTAATAAAATGTCAATAAAAACATATCTATCAATAATCACTTAGAATATACATGGACAAAAGTCCCTTATCAAAAGACCTAGGGTGACAGAATGGACACAACAAAACAAAACAAAGCAACAATAAAAAACAAACACAAACAAACAAAAAACAAGACCTATGTATATATTACCTACAAGAGTCTCATTTCAGACCTAAAGATATCGACAGATTAAAAGTGAGGGAATGAAGAAACACCTATTAGAAACATCTATCAGTCTAAAGAATACTGGAGTACTACTTTCTGGTTCCAATGCTGTCATAGCGCCTATAAAAAGTCTTGTGGAAAACCGGGGGCTGGGGGGAGAAGAAAGTTCTGAAGTTTACCCTTGACTGCACCCACCGTGTAGAATATGGAATCATGGATGTTGCCAATTTTGAGCAATTTCTTCAAGAGAGATCAAAGTGAATGGAATAGCTGGGGATCTTGGTGGAGGGTTTGCAACCATTGAAAAGAGCAAAAGCAAGATTACCATAACTTCTGAGGTGCCTTTTTCCAAAAGGTGTTTGTTTTATCTCAACAAAAAATAATTGAAGAATAATCTACATGAGTGGTTGCATGTAGTTTCTAACAGAAAAGAACACTACAAATTGCACTACTTCCAGATTAAGTGGATGAGGAAGAAAAAGAAGATGAGAGATACATATATCTCATCAGAAGTTGTATATATATGTGTGTGTGTGTTTTAATATATATAATTATATATTAATTAAATATAATTATATATTTAATATATAATAAATTAAATAAATAATAATTTAAGGTTTTTAAAAATGATTTTAAAATAAATAAATAAAAATATAATATATACTTTGTATATAAATATATAGATATATATATCTATATATTTATCTAGAGTCACCTGTATGACTTAGTCAGTTGGGCATCTGCCTTTGGCTGAGGTCATGATCTCAGGGTCCTGGGATTGAATCCCACATTGAGTTCGTGCTCTGGTGGGGAATCTGCTTCTCCCTCTTCCTCTGCCTGCTGTTCCCTCTGCTTGCACTCTCTCTCTCTTTCTGTGTCAAATATATAATAAATAAAATTTTCAGAAAAAACTCATTTATCTGAAATATTTTGTACGAGTTCTTGAATAAAACATGGGAACCAAAATCGTGGTTTTCCTTAAATCTCTACAGTGTGGATTGAATACAAAATTGAAAAATCATAGTAAAAGGGCTTCACTTCGGCTGTCATTCACTTATTTGTAATTAGACTTTTTTTCCTGCTTGAAATTTTTAGTTATTGTGATAATAATACCAAAACAGAAGTAAGCTCCTTTAAAGGAATGCCAGGGATTTGACAGGTGCTTAAGGGTGAGGAGATGCGTGCACTTCAGTTAGTAATTCGTTTACTTCAGAAAGTGTGACAGTTTTAACTGGTGCTTTACTTTTTTTTCCCCCTGGTGCTTTTCTAAAAGATCCAGTTATACAAACATCATTACTCCTAATTCACTGAAAGCAAAAAATTACTTCTTTGAAGTTCTTTTCTTGAAGGAAAATGGAAGTGTCAATAAAAACACAGGGTTCTGGGTTATTTACTTCAATTTTTTATTACAAATTAGTTGATGAATACAGTTATTATGTATGTTAATTCTTTTTCTTCCTATACAAATAAAGTGCCCTTTTATGCAGATGCATATTTTACTACCCTCTAGAAAAGAGTATGGGGAAAAGGTATAAAAGTCCCAGGTTTTAAATTGAGTACAAGTTCACAACAATGAATTTATGAATATTCTCTGTTCTACAACTCTTTGCAGCAAACTATCACTTTTGTCCCCAGCAGGGGGAGCTGGAGATGAGCAGTAGTAGAGCTTCCAAAGGTGGATATCTGTGCATCTCCCCAGGATAGGAGTCTTTTCATGGGGGTGGAGTACAAAAGAGAAGCAATTCAGAGACTGTTCATGTTAAGGAGATGGGAAAAAATGTTGACAGGCCCAGGAAATTGTGACTTCTATGAAATTTAGGCCATGGCTGGATTTAACGTCAAGTCATTCTATAAACCGACATTAAGCAGGACCAGACTAAAAGTGGGATTTTGTTGCCTTGAATGCAGAGGCTGGAGATCTATGAAAAGTTATTAAGTTGCAAAGATGTCATTATTGACAACTGAAAATTCAGAATATCTCTGAGTGACTTTGAAAAGGGACTTTGATGCACTATGGTGTCCTGCTAAAATCTGAACAATTCTGCAGAAATGTCTGTATTATCTTAAAATTACAGTGTATAAAATCATGTTCTTAAAGAATCTGCCCACAACTAATTTCTACACCTGAAATACTTGGGCTTTGCTAGTTGCATAGCTAGAAATTAAATTTTTGATTCCTTCCTTTGCTCTAATTTAACACTTGGTGTTCCCCGATTGTATTTAATATGTTGAATCTTTGTGATTTCATTTGTGGTAAAGACTCTAGCATTTTCTATTTTTATGCAAATTTCCTTTTTAAAAATATTTTATTTATTTATTCATAAGAGACAAAGAGAGAGAGAAGGGCAGAGGCAGAGGGAGAAGCAGACTCCCTGCTGAGCAGGGAACCCAACATGGGACTTGATCCCAGGACCCCAGAACCATGACTTGAGCTAAAGGGAGATGCTTAAGCATCTGAGTCACCCAGGGACCCCAAACTTCTTGAAGTAGAATTATTTCCATGTTTTTTCACCTCCACAGAAGGCAAAGTTTCTTTTCAATGTAAAAGAGGCATCAGCTGGTCTTTGGCACTGTCCCTTACCATGATCGTTAACTCTGTTAGTAAGTTTATGACCTGGGTTGTGGCCTGAGTTTGCAAATTGTACATTTGCTGCACTGATGTTCAACTGTAGTGATTATTAGTTTGGTTGTAAAAACTTAACCCAGGGCTGAAATTAGCATATAAGATTTTCCTTAAACTGCTCCCAGATTTAAAAATTTATACTAAAATTGAAACATGAGCACCTAGGTGGCTCAGTCAGTTAAGTGCCTGTCTTGATTTTGGCTTTTAGGTCATGATTTCAGGGTCATGAGACTGAGCCATGCATTAGGCTCCATGCTGGAGATGGAGCAAACTTAAGATTCTCTCTCTGTCTCCCTCTGCCCCTCCCCACTGCTTGCAGGCTCTCTCTCTAAAAAAAAAAAAAAGAATAAGAAGAATTGAAACTTACTGGTAAAAGAAAAATGGCTGGAGTAGCAATACTTACATCAGAGCAAATAGACTTTAAAAGAAAAACCTTACAAGAGACAAACTAGGACACTATATAATAATAAAGGGGATAATCCAACAAAAAGATATAACAATTATAGATATTAATGCACCTAAGAGCATTCAAATGCATTAAACCATTACTAATAAACATAAAAGAATTAATTGGAAATAATAAAATAATAGTAGGGGACTGAAACACCTCACTTACATCAATGAACAGATCATCTAAATAGAACATCAACAAGGAAATAATGGCTTTGAATGACACACTGAACCAGAAGGATTTAACATATATATCCAGAACATACAATCCTTAAACAGCATAATACACATTGTTTTAAAGTGTGCATGGAACATTCTCTAGAATTGATCACATATTAGCCAATAAAACAAGATTTAACAAATTCAAGATTGAAATCATACCATCAATCTCTTCTGACCACAACATATTGAAAGGAGAAGTCAAGCACTATAAGAAATCAGGAAAGAATACAAATACATGGGGGTTAAATAACACAATACTAAACAATGAATGGATCGAGAAGGAAATAAAAGAAGAAATAAAAAAGTACATGAATATGAATGAAAATGAAAACATAGTGGTCTAAAATGTCCATGGTACAGCAAAAGCAGTATTATTTTTTTTAAGATTTTATATATTTATTTGACACACACAGAGAGATCACAAGTAGACAGAGAGGCAGGCAGAGAGGGAGAGGGAAGCAGGCTCCTTGTTGAGCAGAGAGCCCAATATGAGGCTTGATTCCAGGACCCTGAGATCATAACCTGAGTGGAAGGCAGAGGCTTTAACCCACTGAGCCACCCAGGTGCCCCAGCAAAAGCAGTTTTAGTAGAGAGGTATAGAAATACAGACATACCTCAAGGAGCAAGAACAACCTCAAATAAACAACTTATCTTTATACCTGATGGAGCTAGAAAAGAACAAAAAACAAAAACTGAAACCAGTAGAAAGAAGGAAATAACATGGATTATAGTAGGAAAAAATGGTATAACAACTAAAAAATAATAATAATAGATCAATGAAATCAGGAAATGCTTCTTTGAGAAAATTAATAAAACAGATAAACCTCTTGCTAGATGTATCAAGAAAGTAATAGAAAGGACTCAAGTAAATAAAATCAGAAAAGAAAGAGGAGAAATAAACAATCCTAAAGAAATACAAATAATTAAAAGGAAATATTATGAATAACTATATGCCAACAAATTGGAGAGCCTAGAAGAAAGGATAAATTCCAAGAAACATATAAACCACCAAAACTAAAACAGAAAGAAATAAAATCTTTAAAAGATTGATAAGCATCAAAAAAATTGAATAAGTAAAAAAACAAAAAATGAAACTCCCAACAATTGACAGTCCAGGACCAAATGACCTCACAGATGAATCCCAACAAACACTTAAAGAAGAGGTAACACTTATTCTTATCAAACTATTCCAAAATTTAGAAAAGAAAAATTTTCAAATTTTCCTTTCAAATTCATTCTATGAGGGCAGCATTATCCTGATGCCAAGATCAGATAGAGACCACTAAAAAAGAATATTCCTGATAAACATAGATGTGAAAATCCTCCATAAAATACCTGCAAAAGTAATTCAACAATACATTAAAAAATCATTCAGCACAATCAAATGGGATTTATTCTAGAGTTTTAAGGGTGTTTCAGTATTGGCAAATCAGTAAATACAACACATCACATCAATAAGAGAAAAGATAACAACCATATGATGATTTCAATAAATGTAGAAAAAGCATCAACAAAGTACAACATCATTCATAATAAAAGCCCTCAACAAAGTAGGTTTATAGGGAGATACCTCAACATAATAAAAGCTGTTTATGAAAAACTTACAGCTAACATCATTCTTAATGGGGAAAAAACTGAGTCTTACCCTCTATGGTCAGGAATAGGACAGGGATGTCCACACTCATAACTTTTATTCAACATAGTACTGGAAGTCCCAGCCTCAGAAATCAGACAACAAAAAGAAAAGGCATCCTAATCAGCAAGTGAGAAGTTAAATCTTCATTATTTCCAGATGACATGATATAATATATGAAAATCTGAATGACTACACCAAAAAACTATTAGAAATGATAAATGATATCAGTAAATTTATAGGGTACAAAATCAATGTACAGGAATTTGTTGCATTTTTATACACTGATAATGAAACAGCAGAGGGGCACCTGGGTGGCTCAGTGGGTTGAAGCCTCTGCCTTCGGCTTAGGTCATGATCTCAGGGTCCTGGGATCAAGCCCTACATGGGGCTCTCTGCTCGGTGAGGAGCCTGCTTTCCCCTCTCTCTCTCCCTGCCTCTCTGCCTACTTGTGATCTCTCTCCTCTCTGTCAAATAAATAAATAAAATCTTTAAAAAAAAATGAAGCAGCAGAAAGAAAAAAAATGAAGGAATCAATACCATTTACACTACACCAAAACAATAAGATACTGAGTAAGAAGTCTAACCAAATAAGTGAAATACTTGTACTCCAAAAACTGTAAAACACTGATGACAGAAATTGAAAGTGACACAAAAATGGAAAGATATTTTGTGTTCATGAAGTGGAAGAAAAATTATTGTCAAAATGTCCATACTACCCAAAGTATTATACATATTTAATGCAATCCTTTTCAAAACACTAACAGCATTTGACAAAGAACTATAAGAAATGATTCTAAAATCATTTATATGGAACCACAAAAGACACCAAATAGCCAAAAAAATATTGAAAAAGAAAAACAAGAGGAGGGAGGGCAAGATGGTGGAGAAGTAGGAGATCCTGTCGATCACTTAAAATGAGCTGGATATCATCAAATGAACACCATGAATACCCATGAAATCAGCCTGAGAAGTAAGACTTTTTTCACTTCTGGATCTCTACAAGAGGAGAAGACAACAGTGGAGAGGTAAAGCAGAGTGGAAACACTTGAATCTATATCGGAGGATAAACAAAAGGGGGAGGGAGCCACCAGAAGCCACCCAAGGACCGTAATACCCCAAAGGAAAGTGCCCTGTGGTTGGGGAACAGCATTAACATAGAGTCTGGTTAAAAATACTCAAAAAGAGCAAAAGATCTTAAGGAGCAACTAGTGGAAGTGGGTGGTCATGGGCATAGGCCTAAGCCCACGTTCCCAGGAAGGACCACCTGCATCAAATAGAGACTGGTGGGGGGGTCCAGTCTGTGGTTCATGAGCCTGCAGCTTTTCGCTCCTTGCACCATTTTGTGGGCAGAGCACACTCCTGCAAGTGCCTTAGAGAGCCTGGTGTGGTCCATGAACCAGCCGCTTTTCTCTGTGTGCAGCACTCCGTGGACTGGGTGCACTCCCACAACCTCCTAAGAGACCGGGTGGGAGCCCTAGCTGGTGGTCTGTAGGACCACAGGACATCTGCTGCCTGCCACAGGGTATGAGCGCTCCCAGCTAGTGCCAGAGAGAACAAAGCCTGATCTCAGTCAGGAATCTGAGCACACCAGGCACAAGCCTGGAGCCTGGAGAAAAGTTCTGGCAATGGCAGCCATCAGAAGTGAGTTTCTTAGATTAATACAACACACGGCTTTGGACGCTCAAGGGTGCAGAGGCTAGTGAGGGCCTCACAGGCCCACTGGGAGGGTGGCTGGGGGTGCACACCACCTGTGGCAGACTACAGTGTATGTATAGTTTGCAGTGTATGTATAGTCTGTGTTATGGACCACACAGAGGGGAACAGACTGAGGCTTCTCTGTGACTTGTAGATCTGAGTATAGGCAGATTCCTTGCTTGGACTCTTGAAAATGGTGAAAAAACTAAAAAAGAGCAAAAACCTCCAGAAGCAAAAACCTGAAAAACTGGTTTTCACAGAGCCTAGCCCCTTGATTGGGGGGCAGAGCGACTCAACCCAAGCAAGATTGACAGGAAAACAATGTGGCAGGCCCCTCCCCTAGAAGACAAGCCAAAAACAAGAGAACAAAAACCACAGGGTCCCCATAAAACTATGACCTCAACATCAGGGGAAATCAATATATTAAGTTCCCAATAATAACCTAAAACATAAATATATCACAGATACAAGTTTTTTTCTTTCATTCTTTCTTTTTTCACTCATTCTCACGTTTCTTGGTTATTTTAATTTTGTTTAAACTCCTTAATATTACAAAGAGAGGCTTAATAAAACAATAAACCCAGGAAGACTTGAAATAACCTTCCTCACCGGCATTGAGGAATTATCCTTCTGTCAGTGTTTCTGTGTATTTGCTTTTATTCTGGTATTATATAAATCATATTTTTGGAGTTCATTCTAACTAGGATTTTTATTTCTTGTCATTTACTTTTGACGGTTTTTATGTTTGTTCATATTTGTTTATATAGTTTATAAATATTATTTTGGGGACCCACTCTTGCTGGGATTTCTTTCTTTTTCTCTCTCTCTCTCTCCTTTTTATCTTTATTCTTACTTTTTGGTGGTGAATCCCAATTGCTCTAAAACATTCCAGGGTGCACCCTGCCTGGATTGTGGGTAATATATTCAGCTATACATCCTCTTATCCACCTCTCATCAAAATGACTAGGAGGAGGAACACCCAACAGAGGAAAACCCCAGACACTGTACCCTATCCCTCTTAACTATTGGACATGGATATAAACAGTATATTGGAAAGGGCATTCAGGATAACAAATATCCAGGCAATGGCTAGGATGGAGAAAAATATTAATGACAGCATAGAATCTCTAAGGGCAGAACTGAGAACCAGTATGGCAGATGTTAAAAACACTATCAGGGAGATCCAATCTAATCTAAATTGTCTAACAGCTAGAGTTACAAAGACAGAGGATAGAATTAGTGATCTAGAGGACAAAATGGTTGAGAAGAAAGGTCAAGGAGTGTTGGAACAAACTGCTTAGAAACCATGAGAATAGACTTAGGGAAATAAATGATGCCATGAAACATTCCAACGTCAGAATTATTGGAAACCCTGAGAGGACAGAGAAAGACAAAAGTCAAGAAGATATAGCTGAACAAATTCTGGATGAAAATTTCCTCAATCTGGGGAATAGAACAAGTGTTCATGTCCTAGAAGCAGAAAGAACACCCCCCAAGATCAATGAGTCGAGAAAAACATTGAGACACATCATTGTGAAATTCATGAATTATAATTTTAGACAAGAGGTCCAGAGGGAAGCTAGAGGGAAGAGATTACTTATCTACAGAGGAAGACCCATCAGAATAACATGAGACCTGTCCAAAGAAACCTGGCAAAGCAGAAAGGCTGGCAAGAAATATTCAAGGCACTAAAAGAGAAGAACATGCAGCCAAGAATACTTTATCTGGCAAGGCTGACATTCAAAACGGATGGAGAGATAAAAAGCTTCCAAGACCAGCAAGGATTAAAAGAGTATGTGACCGGGGCACCTGGGTGGCTCAGTGGATTAAAGCCTCTGCCTTCAGCTCGGGTCATGGTCTCAGGGTCTTGGGATCGAGCCCCACATGGGGCTCTCTGCTCGATCGGGCAAGATCTGCTCAGCGGGGAGCCTGCTTCCCCCTCTTTCTCTGCCTGCCTCTCCCCTACTTGTAATCTCTCTCTCTCTGTCAAATA
The DNA here is from genome assembly GCA_028646535.1 of Procyon lotor. Classification (NCBI taxonomy): domain Eukaryota; kingdom Metazoa; phylum Chordata; class Mammalia; order Carnivora; family Procyonidae; genus Procyon; species Procyon lotor. Next base: position 49,311,924 of record CM053612.1, read on the forward strand.
AATAATACAAATCTTTAAAAAAAAAAAAAAACAAGAGTATGTGACCCCCAAGCTAGCACTACAGGAAATATTAAAAGGGGTATTTTAAAAGTAGAAAGAACCCATGAGTGATATAGAATTTACAATCTATAGAAACAAGAATTTCACAGGCAACATGATGTCAATAAAAACTTATCTTTCAATAATCACTCTCAACATAAACGGCCTAAATGGTCCCATAAAATGGCACAGGGTTGCAGACTGGATTAAATGACAGGACCGGTCCATATGTTGTCTACAAGAGACACATTCTGAACCTAAAGATACCTCTAGAATGAAAGTGAAGGGATGGAGAGCCATCTTTCATGCTAACGGGCCTCAAAAGAAAGCTGGGGTAGTAATTTTTATATCAGATAAATTAGATTTTAAGCTAAAGACTGTAGTCAGAGATACAGAAGGATACTACATTATTCTTAAAGGATCTATCCTCCAAGAAGATCTAACAGTTATAAATATTTATGTCCCCAATATGGAAGCAGCTGACCACATAAGCCAACTGTTAATCCAAATAAAGAGTGATATTGATATGAATACATTAATTGCAGAAGATCTTAACATGCCACTATCAGTAACAGACAGATCATCTAAAGAGAAAATCAATAAAGAAACAAGAGCTTTGAATGACACAGTGGACCAGATGGACCTCATAGATATATACAGAACATTTCACCCTAGAACAAGAGAATACACATTCTTCTTGAGCACACATGGAATTTTCTCCATAATAGACCACATATTGGATCATAAATCAGGGCCCAACTGATACCAAAAGATTGATATTATTCCCCACATATTCTCAGACCACAGTGTTTGAAACTGGGAGTCAACCTTAAGAAAAAGTTTGGAAGGAATTCAAACACTTGGAGGCTAAAGAACAACCTGCTCAAAGATGTTTGGATCGACCAGAAAATTAAAGATGAACTTAAACAATTCATGGAAACCAATGAGAATAAAGATGTATTGGTCCAAAACTTATGGGATACCGAAAGACAGTCTTAAAGGGGAAATGCATACCCATCGAAACCTCATTCAAAAAAATTGAAAAATCTTGAATACACCAGCTCTCTTTGCACCTTAAAGAACTGGAAAACCAACAACAAATTAAACCAACCCCATGCACAAGAAAGAAAATAATCAAGATTAAAGTACAGATCAACGAGTTAGAAACTAGAGAAACATTAGAATGCATCAATAAATATAGAAGTTGGCTTTTTGAAGGAATCAATAAAATTGGTAAGCCACTGGCCAAACTAATCTAAAAGAAGGGAGAGAAGACCCAAATTAACAAAATTATGAATGAAAGAGGAGAGATCACAACTAATCCGAAGGAAATAGAAACAACCATCAGAAATTATTATCAACAGCTATATGCCAATAAGTTAAACAACCTACAAGAAATGGATACATTCCTGGAAACTTATAAACGTCCAAGTCTGAAACAGGAAGAAACTGACAACCTGAATAGACCAGTATCTTATAAAGTGATGGAAGCAGTGATCAAAAATCTCCACAAAAACAAGAGTCCAGGTCCCGTTGGATTCCCTGGGGAATTCTATCACACATTCAAGGATGAAATAATACCTATTCTCCTGAAACTGCTTCAAAAAATAGAAACATTAGGAAAACTTCCAGACTCTTTCTATGAAACCAGCATTGCTTCATAGATACCCAAACCAAAGACTCCATTCAAAAGGAGAATTTCAGACCAATATCCCTGATGAACATGGATGCCAAGATTCTCAACAAGATCCTAGCCTATAGGATCCAACAGCGCATTAAAATGATTATTCACCATGACCAGGTGGGATTTACCCTTCTATGCAAGGGTGGTTCAACATTTGCAAATCAATCAATGTGATAAGACAAATCAAGAAGAGAATAGAGAAGGGGCGCCTGGGTGGCTCAGTCGTTAAGCGTCTGCCTTCAGCTCAGGTCATGATCCCAGGGTCCTGGGATCAAGCCCCGCATTGGGCTCCCTGCTCAGCAGGAAGCCTGCTTCTCCCACTACCATTCCCTCTGCTTGTGTTCCCTCTCTCGCTGTGTTTCTCTCTGTCAAATAAATAAAATCTTTAAAAAAATTTTTTTAAATAAATAAAAAAAAGAAGAGAATAGAGAAGAATCACATAGTCCTCTCAATTGATGCAGGAAAAAACATTTGACAAAATTCAGCATATATTCCTGATTAAAATCCTTCAAAGTATAGGCATATAGGAAACGTTCCTCAACTTCATAAAATCTGTCTATGAAAAGCACACAGCAAATATTATTCTCAATGGGGAAAAGCTGACAGCTCTCCCTTTGAGATCAGGAACACGACAAGCATGTCCACTCTCACCTCTCTTATTCAACATAATACTAGAAGTCCTAGCAACAGCCATCAGACAACAAAAAGAAATAAAAGTTATTCAAATTGGCAATGAAAAGGTCAAACTCTCTCTCCTCACAGATGACATGATATGTTATATGGAAAACCCAAAAGACTCCACCCCCAAACTACTAGGACTCATACAGCAATTCAGTGATGTGGCAGGATACAAAATCATTGCACAGAAATCAGTTGCTATCCTATACACTAACAATGAAAATATGGAAAGGGAAATTAGAGAATTGATTCCATTTACTATAGCACCAAGAAACATAAGACACCTGGGAATAAACCTAACCAAAGAGGTAAAGGATCTGTACTCAAAAACTACAGAACACTCATTAAAGAAATTGAAGAAGACACAAAAAGGTGGAAAAGCATTCCACGCTCATGGATTGAAAGAATAAATATTGCTTAAATGTTGATACTGCACCAGAGCAATCTATACTTTCAATGCCATTCCAATCAAAATTCCACCAGTTTTTTTCAAAGGGCTGGAACAAACCATCCTAAAATTTGTATGAAGCCATAAAAGATGCCGAATTGCTAAGGAAATGTTGAAAAAGCAAAACAAAGCTGGGGCATCCCATTGCCTGATTTCAAGTTCTACTACAAAGTAGTGACCACCAAACAGCATGGTACTGGCAAAAAAAACAGACACATAGACCAGTGGAACAGAGTAGACAGCCTAGATATGGACCCAGAACTCTATGATCAAATAATCTTTGACAATGCAGGAAAAAATTTCCATTGGTAAAAGACAGTTTCTTCCATAAATGGTGCTGGGAAAATTGGACAGCTCTATGTAGAATAAACCTTGACCATTCTCTTACACCATACACAAAGATAAACTCGAAATGGATAAAAGACCTCAACATGAGGCAGGAATCTATCAAAATTGTAGAAGAGGGGCACCTGAGTGGTTCAGTGGGTTAAAGCTTCTTCCTTTGGCTCAGGTAATGATCTCAGGGTCCTGGGATCGAGTCCCACATCAGGCTCTCTGCTTGGCGGGAAGCCTGCTTCCCCCTCTCTCTCTCTGCCTGCCTCTCTGCCTCCTTGTGATCTCTCTCTCTCTCTGTCAAATAAATAAATAAAATCATTAAAAAAAAATCCTAGAAGAGAACATAGGCAGTAACCACTTTGACATTAGCCACAGCAACGTGTTTCAGGGCATGTCTCCAAAGACAAAGGAAACAAAAGCGAAAATGAACTTTTGGGACTTCATCAAGATAAAAAGCTTCTGCACAGTGAAGGAAACAGTCAACAAAACAAACTGGCAACCCACAAAATGGGAGAAGATATTTGCCAATAACACTACAGAAAGAAGACTAATATCTAAATCTATAAAGAACTCCTCAAACTCAATACTTAAAAAACAGATAATCACATCAAAAAATGGGCAGAAAACATGAACAGATATTTCTCCAAATAAGACATACAAATGGCTAACAGACACATGAAAATATGTTCGTCTTTAGCCATCAGGAAGATCCAAATCAAAACCACACTGATATACCACCTTACAGCAGTTAGAATGGCCAAAATCAACAAGACAGTAAACAACAAATGCTGGAGAGGATGTGGAGAAAGGGGAACCCTCTTCCACTGTGGATGGGAATGCAAGTTGGTGCAGCCACTTTGGAAAACTGTGTGGAGGTTCTTCAAGAAATTAAAAATAGAGCTACCCTATGACCCTGCCATCGCACTACTGGGTATTTACCCCCAAGAAGCAGGTGCAGTATAAAGAAGGGCCACATGTACCCCAATGTTCATAACAGCAATGTCCATAATCGCCAAACTGTGGAAAGAACCAAAATGCCTTTCAACAGATGAATGGATAAAGAAGATATGGTCCATATATACAATGGAATATTATGCCTCCGTCAGAAAGAATAATACCCAACTTTTGTATCAACGTGGACGTGACTGGAAGAGATTATGTGGAGTAAAATAAGTCAAGTGGAGAGAGTCAATTATCATATGGTCTCACTTACATGTGGAACATAGGAAAAAACATGGAAGATATTGTGAGAAGGAAAGGAAGGGTGAATTGTGGGAAACTGGAGGGCGATATGAACCATGAGAGACTGTGGACTCTGAACAACAAACTGATGGTTTTGGATGGAAGGGGGTTGAGGTTTGGGAGAGCCTGGTGGTGGGTATTGAGATAGACACGTAGTACATGGATCACTGGGTGTGGTACATGAACAATGAATCTTGCAACACCGAAGAAATATAATAGAAGTATTTGCTGGAAAAAAAGAAAAAAAAAAAAAACAAATTCGATGGTATTACAATTTCAGAATTTAAGTTACATTACAAAGCTGTAGTGGTCAAAAAATTATTGTACCAGCACAAATACAAATACATAGATCAATGAAACAGAATAATTTAAAAAAAAAAACAGAAATAAACCCACATCTATAAGATCAAGTTGTCTTCAACAAAGCAGGTAAGAAAATCCAAAGGAACAAAACGGTCTCTTCAACAAATTGTGTTAGTAAAACTGGACAGCAACATGCAAAAGAATTCCACAGGACCACTTTATTACACCATACACAAAAGTAAATTCTAAATTATTAACAACCTAGATGTGAGACTAGAAACCATAAAAATCCTAGAGGAGAGCACAAGCACTAACCTCTTTGACATCAGTCCTAGCAACTTCTTTCTAGATATGTCTCCAGAGGCAAAGGTAACAAAAGCAAAAGTGAACTATTGGGATTACATAAAAATAAAAAGTCTTCTGCACAATGTAGGAGACAATCAATAGAACTAAAAGACAACCTATGAAATGCGATAAGATGTTTGCAAATGATATATTCAATGAAGGGTTAGTGTCCAAAATATATACAGAACTTACGCAACTCAATACCCAAAAACCAAATAAACCAATAAAAATGGCGAGAAGACATGAATAGAGATTTCTTGAAAGATGAACCATGAGAGACTGTGGACTCTGAGCAACAAACTGAGGGTTTTGGAGGGGAAGGAGGAGGCGGTTGGGCGAGCCTGGTGGTGGGTATTGAGGAGGGCACGTATTGCACTGGGTTTGGTGTATGAAAATAAATCTTATAACACTGAAAAAATAAAATAAACATATTTGGGGAAAAATAAATAAATAAATAAGAAATTCCAATGTGAGAATAAATAGATTAAGGGCACCTGGGTGGCTCAGTTCATTAAGACTCTGCCTTCAGCTCAGGTCATGATCCCAGGGTCCTGAGATCACACCCACCATCAGACTCCCTGCTCCAGTTCAATGAAATTGGAAGATAGTTCCTTGAAAGAATTAATAAGATTGATAAACCTCTGGCCAGACTTATCCAAAAGAAAAGAGAAAGGACCCAAAGTAATAAAATCATGAATGAAAGGGGAGATATCATGACCAACACCAAGGAAATACAATCTCAAGAATATATTATGAGTAACTATGTACCAACAAATTAGGCAATCTGGACGAAATAGATGCATTCCTTCAAACTTATAATCTACCAAGACTGAAACAGGAAGAAATAGACAATCTGAACAGACCCATAACCAGCCAGAAAATTGAAGCAGTAATCAAAACCCTTGCAAAAAAAAAAAAAAAAAAAGAAAGAAAGAAAAGAAAAAGAATCAAGGGCCAGATGGCTTCCCAGGGGAATTCTACCAAACATTTAAAGAAAATTTAATACCTCTTCTACTGAAGCTGTTTCAAAAAATAGAAATGTAGATATGGAAGGAAAACTTCCAAACTTGTTCTATGAGGTCAGATTTACCTTGATCCCAAATCCCCAGACCAATATCCTTAATGAACATGGATGCCAAAATACTCACCAAGATACCAGCAAATAGGATCCAATAATATATTAAAAGGATTATTCACCACAATGAGGTGGGATTTAGTGGAATTTAGTGCAGGGTTGCAAGGGTGGTTCAACATTCACAAATAAAACGTGATTGATAAAGCAAAAGACAGGAAACATAATCCCTTCAATTGATGCAGATAAAGCATTTGACAAAATACATCTTTCTTTCTTGATTAAAACCCTTCACAGTGTAGGGATAGAGGGAACAAACCTCAATATCATAAAAGCCATCTGTAAAAGGCCCACAGCGAATATCATTCTCAATGGGGAAAACGGAGTTTTTCCCTTAAGGTTAGGAACATGAGAGGGTTGCCTACTCTTACCACTATTGTTGGCCTTAGTAGTAGAAGTCCTAGCCTCAGCAATCAGGCAAAAAAAGAAATAAAATGGATTCAAATTGGCAAAGAAGAATTCAAACTCTCACTCTTTGCAGATGACATGATACCTCATGTGGAAAACCCAAAAAACTCCACCCCAGAAGTGTTATATCTCATACAGCAAGTCAGCAGTGTGGCAGGATACAAAATCAATGCACAGAATCAGTGTCGTTTCTATACACTAACAATGTGACTGAAGAAAAAGAAATTAAGGAATTGATCCCATTTACAACTGCACCAAAAAACAAGATACATAGAAATAAACCTAACCAAATAGGTAAAGTATCTGTATTCTAGAAACTACAATACACTTATGAAAGTAATTGAGGAAGGTACAAAGAGATGGAAAAAACATTCCATGCTCATAGTTTGGAAGAATAAACATCATGAAAATGTCTATGCTACCCAGAGCAAGTGATACATTCAATGCAATCCCTATCAAAATACCATTGACATTTTTTTCACAGAGCTGGAATTTGTATGGAACCAGAAAAGACCCTGAATAGCCAGAGGAATGTTGAAAAAGAAAACCAAAGCTGGTGGCATCATAATGCCAGAATTCAAGCTATATTACAAAGCTGTAATCATCAAGACAGTGTGATACTGGCACAAAAACAGACACATAGATCAATGGAACAGAATAGAGAACTGAGAAATGGACCTTCAACTCTATGGTCAAATAATCTCGAACAAAGCAGGAAATCATATCCAATAGAAAAAGGATGCTCTCTTCAATAAGTGGTGCTGGAAATTTGGACAGCCACATGTAGAAGAATGAAACTGGACCATTTCATTACACCATACACAAAAATAGACTCAAAATGGATGAAAGACCTAAATGTGACACAAGATTCCATCAAAATCCTAGAGAGGAACACAGGCAGCAACCTCTTTAGCCTTGGCCACCACTACTTCTTTCTAGACACATCTCCAAAGTCAGGAGAAACTCAAGCAAAAATGAGCCATTGGGACTTCATCAAGTAAAAAGCTTCTGCACAGCAAGGAAACAGTCAACAAAACCAAAAGGCAACATACAGAATTCGAGAAGATATTTGCAAATGACATATCAGATAAAGAGCTAGTATCCAAGATTTATAAAGAACTTACCAAACTCAACATCCAAAAATCAAATAATCCAGTCAAGAAATGGGCAGAAGACATGAACAGACAATTCTCCAAAGAAGACATACAAATGGCCAAGAGACCCATGAAAAAATGCTCCACATCCCTTGGCATCAGAGAAATACAAATCAAGACTACAATAAGATACCATCTTATACCGGTCAGAATGGCTATAATTAACCAGACGGGAAACAACAAATGTTGGCCAGCATGCAGAGAAAGGGGAGACCTCTTTTACTGTTGCTGGTAATACAAGCTGATACAGGCAGTCCTGAAAACAGTATGGAGTTCCTCAGGATGTTAAAAAGAGAGCTACACTACAACCCGTCAAAAGTACTACTAGGTATTTATCCCAAAGATACAAATGTATTTTTCTGAAGGGCATCTGAAACACAATATTCATAGAGCCCAGATGTCCATCAATAAAGAAGATGGGATTTTATATATATGTGTGTGTATATTTATGTATATAAATATATAAATATATAAAATATATAAATAAATATATATGAATATATAAAAATATATATAAGTATATATATATAAATATTTTATATATATTCATTCAATGGAATGTGATTCAGCCATAAAAAGAGATAAATACTTACCATTTACACTGATGTGGATGGAACTGCAGGATATTATGCTAAGCGCAATAAGTCAATCAGAGAGAAAGAATCAGCATATGGTTTACCTTATATGTGGAATATAAGACATGGAGTAGAGTATCATAGGGGAAGGGAGGGAAAACTGAATGGGAAGTCATCAGAGAGGAAAACAAAAACCATTAGAGACTTTTTTTTTTTTTAAAGATTTTTTTATTTATTTGACAGAGAGAAACACAGCGAGAGAGGGAACACAAGCAGAGGGAATGGTAGTGGGAGAAGCAGGCTTCCCTCAGAGCAGGGAGCCCGATGTGGGGCTCGATCCCAGGACCCTGGGATCATGACCTGAGCCGAAGGCAGACGCTTAACGTCTGAGCCACCCAGGCGCC
>CM053612.1:49321171-49339058 GCA_028646535.1 Procyon lotor
TTTTTTTTTTAAAGATTTTTTTATTTATTTGACAGAGAGAAACACAGCGAGAGAGGGAACACAAGCAGAGGGAATGGTAGTGGGAGAAGCAGGCTTCCCTCAGAGCAGGGAGCCCGATGTGGGGCTCGATCCCAGGACCCTGGGATCATGACCTGAGCCGAAGGCAGACGCTTAACGTCTGAGCCACCCAGGCGCCCCGAGACTTTTAACTATAGGAAAGAAACTGAGGGTTGCTGGAGAGGAGGTGGGTGGGAGGATGGGGTAATTGGATGATGAGCATGTGATGTGATGAACACTGTGTGTTTTATGCAACCAATGAGTTAATGAACACTACATCTGAAACTAATTATGTACTCTGGGTTGGCTAATTGAATTTCATAAAAAAAGTACTTTGAATGGAAATGGACTAGACATTAAAATAAAAAACATAAGGAGACAGAATTAAATAAAAAAACACACATTCATCTTTATGATGCCTACAGGAGACTTATTTTAGGCCTAAATTCCCCTAGGTTTGAAAAGAAGGGAAAGGAAAAACACTTATCATTTATATGGATCTCAAACAAAAGTTGGGAAAGCAATACATATATCAGACAATGTGCACTTTTTTTAAAAGATTTTATTTATTTATTTGACAGAGAGGAGAGAGATCACAAGTAGGCAGAGAGGCAGGCAGAGAGAGAGAGGGGGAAGCAGGCTCCCTGCTGAGCAGAGAGCCTGATGCGGGGCTTGATCCCAGGACCCTGAGATCATGACCTGAGCCAAAGGTAGAGGCTTTTACCCACTCAGCCACCCAGACACCCCTCAGATGAGGTACACTTTAAAAAATTGTAACAAGAGATAAAGTAAGACAGTCTATAATAATAAAGGGGATACTCCAACAAGAAAATATAGTAACTATAAATATTTATGCACCCAAAATGGGAGCACTCAAATACATAAAACTTTTAATAAAAAAATATAAGGAACTAATTGATAATAATATAATAATAGTAGGGGACTTAAACACCACACTTACAGCAATGAAAAGATCATCACACAGAAAATCAAAGGGAAATAGTGGCTTTGAATGACACACTGGATCAAATGGACTTATTCAGAACATGCCATCCTAAAACAGCAGAATACACAATCTTTTCAAGTGCACATGGTATATTCTCCAAAATAGAACACACACTAGGCCACAAAACAAGTCTCATCAAATTCAAAAAACCAAATCAGACCATACAAGAACAATACACTGTGAAACCAGAAATCAGCAACAAGAAAAAAATCTGGAAAGAACAAAAATACGTGGAGGTAAAATAACATTTTACTAAACAAAGTGGTCAACTATGAAAGCAAAGAGGGTATCAAAAAATACACGGAGACAAATTAAAATGCAAACAAAACAGTCCAATATATTTTGGATGCAGCAAAAGTGGTTCTAAGAGGGAAGTTTAGAGCAATATAGCCCTATCCCAAGAAGTGTAAAAAATCTCAAATAAACAACCTAACATTATACCTAAAGGAGCTAGAAAAAGAACAAATAAAACCCCAAACCAGTAGAAAAAAGGAAATAACAGTGATTAAAGCAGAATTTAATGATACAGAAACTGAAAAAAAAAAAAATAGAACAAAAGAAACCAGGGGGTTGTTCTTTAAAAAGATTAACCAAATTAATAGAGCGCTCTGCAGACTCATCAAAGAGAGAGAGAGATGACTCAAATAAACAAAAACAAATGAAAGAAGAGAAATAACAACCAACACCATAGAAATACAAAAAAGTTTAAGAGAATATTATGAAAAATCATATGCCAATAAATCAGGCAACATAGAAGAAATGAATAAATTCTAGAAACTTATAACCTACCAAAACTGAATATTGAAGAAATAATAAATTTGAACAGACAGATTACCAGCAACGAAATCAGAACAGTAATAAAAAAAATCCCAACAAAAGTCTTAGGACCAGAAGGTTTCACAGGCAAATTCTACCAAACATTTAAAGATGAATTAATACCAATTCTTTTCAAATTATTCCAAGAAATATAAGAGGAAGGGAAACTTCCAAGCTCATCCTATGAGGTTAGAATTATCTTGATACCAAAATCAGAGAAAGACACCACCAAAAATAACTATAGGCCAATGTCTCAGATGAACATAGATACAAAAATCCTTAAAGGAGAAAAAAATACTAAAAAAATACTAGCAAACTGAATCCAACATTACATTAAAAAAAATTCACCACAATCAAGTGAGATTTATTCCTGGAGAGAAAAGTGTGTTTCAATATTTGCAAATAAATTGACATGATACATCATGTAAAAAGCATTTGACCGTAGGGTTGAGGGCTCTCTACTCTGTTCCATTGGTCTATGTGTCTGTTTTTGTGCCAGTACCATGCTGTCTTGGTGAGCACAGCTTTGTAGTAAAGCTTGAAATCAGGCAATGTGATGCCCCCAGCTTTGTTTTTCTTTTTCAACATTTCCTTAACAATTCGGGGTTTTTTCTGGTTCCATACAAATTTTAGGATTGTTTGCTCTAGTATTTTGAAAACTGCCAGTGGAATTTTGATCAGGATGGCATTGAAAATATAGATTCTATTCTGAAGAAAGCTACACTTGCACTTGAGAAGAATGAGTATTCTGTTGCTTTAGGTTGGAATATTCTGTATATATCTATGAGGTCCATCAGGTCCAATGTGTTGTTCAAAGCTCTTGTTTCTTTGTTGATTTTCTGCTTAGATGATTTGTCTATTGCTGAGAGTGGCATGTTAAGATCCCCTACAATTAATGTATTCATATTGATATGACTCTTTATTTTGATTAACGGGTGGTTTATGTAGTTGGCTGCTCCCATATTGGGGGCATCAATATTTACAATTGTTAGATCTTGTTGGTGTATAGATGCTTTAAGAATGATGTAGTGTTCTTCTGTATCTCTGACTACAGTCTTTAGCTTAAAATCTAATTTATCTGATAGGAGAATCGCTACCCCAGCTTTCTTTTGAGGCCCATTGGCATGAAAGATAGTTCTCCATCCCTTCACTTTCAGTCTGGATGTATCTTTAGGTTCAGAATGTGTCCCTTGTACACAGCATATGGACAGGTTCTGTCGTTTTATCCAGTCTGCAATCCTATTCCATTTTATGGGAGCATTTAGGCCGTTCACATTGAGAGTCAATATTGAAAGATACGTTTTTATTGACATTATGTTGCCTGTGAAGTCCTTGTTTCTATAGATTGTCTCTGTAAATTTCTGTCCTTTGTCACTCTTGGGGTCTTTCTTCTTTTATAGAACCTTCTTAATATTTCTTGTAGTGCTGGTTTGGTGGTCACATGATGTTTTAAACCTTGCCAGTCTTGGAAGCTCTTTATCTCTCCATCCATTCTGAATTTCAGCCTTACAGGATAAAGTGTTCTTGGGTGCATTGCATGTTCTTCTCATTTAGTGCCCTGAATATGTCTTGCCAGCCCTTCCTGGCTTGCCAGGTTTCTGTGAACAGGTCTGACCTTATTCTGATAGTCCTTCCTCTGTACATAAAGAAGCTCTTCCCCATAGATGCCCTTAAGGCCTCCTCTCTGAATTTATGATCCATCAATTTCACAATTAAGTGTCTGGAGGTCTTTCTTGCCTTGTTGATCTTGGGGGCGTCCTTTCTGCCTCTAGGACACAAACACTTGTCCCATTCCCCAGATTAGGGAAATTATGATCCAGTAATTGTTCAACTATATTTTCTAGTCTCTCTCTCTCTCTCCACCCCCTCAGGGATCCCAATAATTCTGACATTGGAATGTTTCATAGCATCATTTATTTCCCTAATTCTCTTTTCATGGCTTCTAAGCTGTTTCTTCCAGGCCTCCTCCTCCTCCTTCTTTTCTATCAATTTGTCTTCTAGATCGCTAATTCAATCCTCTGCCTCATGTACCCCAGCTGTTAGAATATTTAGATTAGATCAGACTTCATTGATAGCATTTTTAATTTCTGCCAGATCAGATCTCACTTGCTTCCTTAGAGATTCTATGTTGCCACCAATAGTCTTCTCCAACCTAGCCATAGCCTGGTTAATTGTTATCCTGAATTCCATTTCTGACATATTGTTTATGTCCATATCCAATCATTCTGTGGCAGAGGTCACAGTCTCTGAATTTTTCCTGTTGGGTGTTCCTCCTCCTAGTCATCTTGGTGTGAGATGTTTGAGGGGATGTATAGCTGAATATATCAGCCATGATCCCGTCAAGGTGCCCCTTGGAAAGTTTTGGCACAATTGGAGTCACCACCAAAAAGAAAGAAAAATGAAAAAAAGAGAGAGAAAAAGAGGAAAAAAAAAAAACCCAGCCCCCAAAGTAATATTTATAAGCTACATAAGCAAATAGAACAAACAAAATGACTGACAAAAGTAAAAGAGAAGAAAAAAGCAGTCAAAATGAACCCCAAGAATAAGATTTATATAGTACAAAAACACAAACAAATACACAGAAACACTGTCAGAAGAAGAAGATGGGAAGGTAGTTATAAACCCTCGATGTGGGTGAGGAAGTTTATTTCGGTTCTTCCTGGTTGAATCTGGTTATCTTTGATAAAGGACTTAACCTCCCAGAGATACAGGAAATTAAAACTGATTCATACATAGAGGTAGTATTGAATAGGGAAAAGGATTACCTAGAAGCTTATATGTGTATGTATATATAAAAGAAAAAGAACAGAAAAAGAAACAGGTATATATATGAAAAAATTTCAAGTTAAAAAGTTATTATATAGTATGTTGTATTAAACATCTGGTTGTAATGGTAAGTAGGTTAAAAAAATAAAGAACTGTGAGAACTAATTAAAAAAAAAAAAGTTGTATCTTTGAAATATACAGGTTTAGGGGCAATACCGGAGGCTTAATATATTGTTTTCCCCTGATGTTGGGGTTTTGCAATTTTATATGGACCCTATGGTTATTGTCCTCTTGTTCTTTTGCCCTGTCTTCTGAGGGATGTGCCTGCCAAGTTTTTCAGTAAGCTTTGCTTGGGCTGAGTCACCTTGCCCCCATCAAGGGGTGGGCTCTGTGGAAACTGGTTTTTCAGATTTTTGTTCTCTGGAGGTTTTTGTTCTTTGGCAGCTTTTCATTGCTTTTAAGAGGGTTAGTGCAAAATAAACTGTCCACACCCAGTCCTCAGTCTCAGAGAGAAGCCTTGGTCTGTTCCCCTCTGGATAGTCCAAAACACACAGACACCCCTTCTCTAAACTCCACTGAATACCACAATCTTCCACAGGTGGTGTGCACTCCCAGCCACTGTTTCAGTTGTTGCCTGAGGCCCCTGCTTTTCTCTGCCCCCCTGTGCCACTAAAACCACAAGTGATATTGGTCTGGGCAAGCCTGATCCTGGTGTCTGTCATTGCCTGGATTGCTGTCTGGAGTCCACACCACTACCTGGTAGCTGTGCAGGTCACAGAAGGCTGCAGGTCCAGGGACCTCTGGCAGGAGTCTGAGCCAAGTTCTCAGGCACGGGCAGGGGTGCACACAGCCCCAATGGTGGTGCAAGCAGCAGAAAGCTGTGGGCTCTGGGACCACTAACTGTGGCCCCCACTGTGCTGTCTCAGACACAAGTGGGCCCTGGCTGTGACTGCCCTGGGTCATGGGCTAAGGTCTGTGCCTGTGGCCACCTGAATCCACCAATTGCCCATTAAGATCCTCTGCTCTTTTTGAGTGCTTTTAACCAGACTCCAAGTTAATGCTGGTCCCCAATCAGTGGGCACTTTCATATTGGGATATTACTTTCCAATGGGCCACTTCTGGTGGCTCCCTCTCCCTTGTTTTTATCCTCTGATATCAGTCCTAGCATTTCCACTCCACTGTACCTCTCCATTGATGATCTTCTGCCCCCGTAAAGATACAGAAGTGTATAATCTTACATCTCAGACTGATTTCATGAGTGTTCAGAGTGTTGTGGTAGATATTTAGCTCAATTCAGAGGACTGGTTGAAACAGGGCCTCCTACTTCTCCACCATCTTGCCCTCCTCCTTCTAGTGTTAGTTCTTAAAGAAATTTATTTTATGACCTTGGATAACACACTCTGTATTGACCTTTACTTACCCACAACTTTTAAAAAATAAAAATGTTTATTTCAGATTACAGTGGTTAGGAAGAAATGCATTCTGTAGTTCTTCGTCCACAAGGAAGCCATTTCTTCTGCACTAAATTTGGTCCCCTTGTGAGCACTTTGATTCAAACAAATAGAATGTCAAATGTTTTTCACTGAATTGATCTTGTGTGCCTTGACCCCAGTTGTTTTTTTAGGGAAAAAAAATAATTTCCAGAACTGATGGATCTCTTGGGGTATATGAACCCTCACTTTAATGGCTATGTTATGAATTAGTATAGGGAGTTTATGTTCTTTTTTTCCACGTTTTAGTAAAATGCACATAACATAACATTTACCATCTTAACCATTTTTATTTAAGTATAATTAATTTAAAATATAAAATTATTTTTAGATGTCAAACATATTGACTCAATAATTCTATACGTTACCTTGTGCTCACCATAGTGTATGATCATAACATAACTTTTTAAAAGTACAGTTCAGTGGTATAAAATACATTCATAATGTGCTACCATCACCACCATTCATCTCCAAAAAATTTTCATCTTGTAAAATTGAAACTCTTACCAATTGAACAATAACTCTTTTCTTTTTTTTAAAGATTTTATTTATTTGACAGAGAGAAACACAGCGAGAGAGGGAACACAAGCAGAGGGAATGGTAGCGGGAGAAGCAAGCTTCCTGCAGAGCGGGGAGCCCGATGCGGGGCTCGATCCCAGGACCCTGGGATCATGACCTGAGCCGAAGGCAGACGTTTAACGACTGAGCCACCCAGGCGCCCCTGAACAATAACTCTTATTCACCCTCCCCCACATCTCCTGGAAACCACCATACTACTTTCTACCTTTATAATACTGAATACTTGATTACATTATATAAATAGAATCATTGTATTTACCGTTTTATAATTGGTTTATTTCACTTATAAAAATGCTCCCAAAGTCTTTCATTTTGTTGCATATGTGAGAATTTATTTCATTTTTAATGATGAATACTATTCAATTGCATGTAAATATAACATTTTGTAGTCTATTATCTATCAATGGAAATTTGTGTTGTTTTTATCTTTTTGCTATTGTGAATAATGATGTTACAAACATGAGTGCACAAATATATTTCAGTCTCTTCTTCTAATTCTTTTGAATATATATGCAGAAATAGAATCATTAGATCAAATTGTATTTATATTTTCAATTCTTTGAGGAACTCCCAGTTTTCCTCAACAACCGTATCATTGTACTTTCCAATAAACAGTACCCAAGTGTTTCAATTTCTTGACATTCTTGCCAACACTATATTATTTTTTCTTTCTTTCTTTCTTTCTTTCTTTCTTTCTTTCTTTCTTTCTTTCTTTCTTTCTTTCTTTCTTTCTTTTCTTTCTTTCTTTCTTTCTTTTGATATAGCCATCTTAATGGGTTTTTGGTTTTGGTTTACATTTTCCTAATAATTAGTGATCCTGAGCAGCTTTACGTAAGCTCTTTGGCCATGTGTATATCTTTAAAGAAATATCTATTCAATTCCTTTGCCCATTTTTTAATTGGATTATTTCTTTTTATTTTGTTGAGGTTTAGGTGTTCTCCATATATTCTGGATATTAATCCTTTATCAAATAAATGATTTGAAATTTTTCTCCCATTTTGTGGCTTGCCTCTATACTCTGCTGATAGTGTCTTTTGATGTATAATTTAGAAATTAAGTCCAATTTTCTTTTTATTTTGCTGCTGTACCTTTAGTATCTTATCAAAGAAATAATTGCCAAATCCAATGTTGTGAATGTTTTTATCCCCAAAGCATTTTATAGTTCTTACATTTTGTTCTTTGATGTATTTTTAGTTAATTTTTGTATATGGTGTGAGGTAAGGATCTAATGTAATTTTACATATGGATATTCACATTTCCCTATACTATTTGTTAAAAAGACCATCCTTTCCCTATTAAAAGGTCTTGATCACATTGTCAAAAATTATTTGAACATTTATGTAAAGGTTTATTTCAGGGCTCTATTCTACTCCATTAGTTTGTTTATCTGTCTTTATCCCAGTACCACAGTTTTGATTACTCTAGCTTTGTAGTAAACCTGAAATTATATAAAAAAAAATTGTATCTCCTTCCTATTCAAAATTGTTTTGGCAGTTTAGGGTCCTTTAAGATTCCATATGAATTTAAGGATGGATTTTTCTGTTTATGCCAAAGTAATTGGGTTTTGTAAAGGGTTTCATTGAATCTGTAGATCACATCAGGTAGTATGGACATTATACTGTATATTATTATACATAATTTATTTAAATTATTTATAATTTAATTTATTATATATAATTTAAATAAAATATAATATATATAATATATAAAATATATATAAAATATAATTATATTATATAAATTCTATATTTATATATAATACATAATATATATTATATATAAAATTTAATATAAATATTATATAATATATATTGTAATATAATAATATATATAATATATAAAATATAAAAAATAAAAAATAATTTATAATTATTATACATAATACTGTATATTAACAGTATTAAATTTTCCAATCCATGAATATGAAGTATGATTCCATTTTTATGTCTTCTTTTTAATATCTTGTAGCTACGTTACATATTTTTCATTGTATCAAAACCATTTTATGTTTTTTATCTACTTGATTAATCCCTAAGTTTTTTTTGTATGTTATTATAAATAAAGTTATCTTAATTTTATCTTAATTATCTTAATTTCTTTTTTGGCTGTTCATTTTCCATTTGTAAGGTTAGAACTAGAGTGTATTAGGCTAAGCAAAATAAGTTAGTAAGAGAAAGACTTATTGAAAGAAAGTACCATATGATTCCACACATATGTGGAATTTAGGAAACAAGACAAATTAACATTGGGGAAGGGAAGGGAAAATAAAATAAAATAAAAACAGGGAGGAAGGCAAACCATAAGAGATTCTTAACTATAAGGAACAAGCTGAGGGTTGCTGAAGAGGAGGTGGGTTTGGGGGATGTGATAATTGGATGATGGGCATTAAGGACAGCATGCTATGTAATGAGCACTTGGTGTTATATGCTACTCATGAATCACTAAATTCTGCCCCTGAAACTAATGATACACTATATTGTAACTAACTTGAATTAAAAATAAAATATTTTTTAAAAGATAAGAAAATATCTCTCAAAAGATGAAATAAAGAATGAAAGAAAAGATAGGAAATGAGAATAAGAGTAGGCAAAAAGGGAGAAATAATGAATGGTAAGATAAATGAATTACTTTTGGTGGTGATAAAAAATAATAGCCAAGATATGAAGGTAACCCCAGTGTCTATCCATAGATCAATAGATAAAGAAATGGCAGACATGGAATGTTATGCAATCATAAAAAGCATTAAATCTTGCCATTTTCAGTTACATGAATGGATCTAGAGCATATAGTACTAAGTGAAATCATTCAGTTACAAGAAACCAAATACCACATGATTTCACTTATATGTGGAATTTAGAAAACAAAACAAATTTTAAAAAAAGAGAGAAAGAAATAAAAAGCCAGACTCTTAAATACAGAGAACAAGCTAGTGGTTGCCAGATGGGAGATGGATGGAAGGATGGGTGAACTAGATAAAAGAGATTAAGAGTATACTTATCTTGATGAACATTGAGAAATGTATAGAACTGTTGAATCTTTATATTACACACCTGAAATGAATATAACACTGCATGTTAATTATACTTTTTAAAAAAGAATATGTGACCAGGAAGCCAACCAATTGGGTCAGTAGATTGAAATATATTAAGAAGACAAAAGATACAAAAATATTTTAAAAAGAGATTAACAAGATAATATTCCAAGAAACATTGGCTTAACTAGTAGTAGGACAAGTGGATTTAAGATCAACCAGAGATTAGTTTTTAGAGTATTTGGGGGAAATACAATCAAAAATGAAAATTTTCCCAAATTCAGAAATCTTTTTCACAAAGGTAGTTAAAAAAAAAAGAAAAGACCTGTTTCTTTTAATTGAATATGCATTAAAATAGAATTTAACACTACAGGAATTCTCTTAAGAGAATGCAAAGACATAAAGGAAACTCCTTTCCATATATAGCTAAGCATATATGATTTATTGTATACATGTATTCAAGATAAGCAATGAGTAGTCCTCATTTAAGAGTACTTTGCAGCTTTTGTCATACATAGTTCATCTTAACCTGGTAATTGCTATGACCATCTGTGTTAATTTATTGACTTTATCCAGAGGAAAAGAAAATTTCTCATGGTTTTGTTTGTTTGTTTTGTTTTGTTGGTTCTTGTCAAAAGGTAGTTTACAAGTTGGAGCAAGGCACCCATAAATGTTAGGCTCTCACCATTCTACCAGAACTGAGAAAGAGCAAGTGTTTTCTAAAGTTTACATTTCAAAAGGATGGCTCTCAAAGTGTTTGATTTTTAAATAGATGAGGAAGTACTTAAAACAAGTTTCCTAAAGCAAATTATTTGAGAAAATTGAGGGAAAAAAATTTGCCTTCAAAAGGGGTAATTACGCCTTTATTTTTTTGTTTTCATTTGTCTTTGTAATATGAAGATAATATTAATTATAATTGTCATTCTTCTTTATTAAGTATAATAGATTAAAAGGAAAGGATCAAGCAAAATACCATGAAAATATTATTCAATTTATTCCTTAAAACCCAAGAGGTAACTGTTACTGTAATCATCGTTGAATAAGGGAGAAAACTACAGTGTAAATAAGTGACTTGCCAGAGTTCAAACAGCTACAACATTGCAAAGCTAGATTTATGAACTCAGACTTTTCTGGTTCCAAAGCTCTAACAATATCTACTATTCAACAACACCCCATAAAGATAGAAGTAAAACTTATAATGCCTGACTTGGTAGTGAACCAGTGAGCTGTTGAACTAGAACAACTCTTCACTGGAGGCAGAGCTAAAGCCTAAGGGACTGAGTGAGGGCTAAGTGTCTTTAGATAAGAAGTTTAGAAAGTTGTGCAAAAAAGGAAGCCAAGCAGATCATTATACAGTCAATAACTCTGCACAGTTAAATTCCAGTTGTATTATGACAGTCAAAGGCAGGGAGTCTTTTCCCTGAATTAATTCAGGAAGAAAATACAATTGTAAAGATAGCACTGGAAGTCTTTTTATAACTCACAGTTAGAAGTAAGATAAGACTCCCCATCTTGAAGCCTACAAAATTGAGCAGGAGACCTGGTCTGGCAGGTAATTTTGCAATAAAAAGTAGTATTTACTATTTTATCTTATTATGAAATTAATTCATGCTTGACACCAAATATTTGAAACATCTAGAAGAGCTCATAAAATAAAACAAAAATAATCACCCTAATTCCATAATCTAAATATATTCCCTGTTAACATTGTGGTGCATGTCCTTCCAAAAATTTTGTTCCTTTAATTAGCACTACTTCACATGTTTGAAAATCACCAATTACTATGAGAGGTCACAAGTGTCTGAAACTATGTGGTTGGAGAGGAGGGTACCATTAAAGCCTTGACATCCCTGCCCATTTGGCCTCAATGGTTCTTAAACCAGCCTTTGTTTGCTTAATAGTGATGATAAAAATCACTTCCCATGCAGTGGCTTAAGCATCAAAGCTTTTCCTGTTTAAAGACCTCATCAGTGTTGCTTTGAAACTTCGGCAATTTGAACATCAAGACCAGTTGCAAAATCCTCTTTTGATAATTCATGTAAACCATCACTGAAATACATATAATCAATTCCTTCAGCCACTTCAGGCTTATAAAAGGGAGCTAATCCTTTAGACCACCAAATCCCACTTGGATTCTAATTGTTTTCAACAGAACCTCCTGAATTTAAAAGAAAGAAAGGAAGGAAAGTGGGAAGGAAGGAAGGAAGGAAGGAAGGAAGGAAGGAAGGAAGGAAGGAAGGAAGAAATGAACGAACGAGCGTATGAACGAACTACCAAATTTTATGAAAGAGATGAAAGAATTGTGGGGAAAATTATTTGTAGAATTTAGCCAAATCCCATTAACTAATCCTGAATAGAAATTAAATAAAAATGACAAGGTTGGATCAACACAAAATACACGAAGGAACAAGCCTTCTGTAGGTATTATGCAAGTTTTAGAAAGATCTCAACTTCCAGCAATATCAAAGGATAAGATCTACTGTGGTTCAAGATAAAGATAAATAAATCCACAGTCACATCTGTAGAGGAAGATTCAGAGTAGTGGAAGGGTGTTATAAAAGAACAAAATGTAATCATGCTAAACATTCATGTAATATTTTGTTTCCAATATTCTTTTATGTGTATTCATTAAACCTTAGTAGATATTATTGGTGTTATTTTCAAAACACTGAGGCTTACAGAAATTGAATAACTTACTCAAAAGCAGTTAGGATTTTAATTTAGATCAATCAATTACAAAACCTTGACTTTAAACTACTGTGGTATCTTCCTCCTAGATTAATTTAAATCAACTACATCCAATATTGTACTACTAAGAATCATTTTTATGATGTAATTTTCCCCATAGATCTTTTATCCTGAAATATTTTATTTATCAAGAATTATATTATTTATTTAGTACATATCTCCAAGTTTATTAAATTCTAGTAAAAAGTCAAATTAAAAGGATAATTAGCTATGAACTTAATCAAACCAAAATATGATTCATTCATTACATTACTTGAAAAATTGAAAATACTTGTTTTAAAACTTGTGGAAACTCATTACAATTACTTTCAAGGACTTTCATTAGGAATGAATGATTACCGTGTTATTCTAAGACCATATTGGAATGTAACATTTGATAATATTAATAGAACAGAGAGGTTTCATAACTTTTGCAAGGTCATACAGCTAATGAAACTAAGAATTAAATTTGCTTCTCTTTGTGGACAATTTTTGATATGTTATACTTATGCCTTTTGATGGTCAGAAGAGAGCCAGAAACTATATCATAGTCTTCCTGAGTTTCTAGCACATACCAAATTATTAGAAGTCTTCTTCAGAAAGGATAGGTATAGCTTCATGCAATATTTTGTAGAATTCAAACATCTAAACAAGGTTATTATAATGGCCGCTATTATGAATAAAACTATCATTTCTTTTAACACTTCAACTTACATTTAAATGGATAGATCCAAGATATGGTAACCTAGATATAGTAACCGAAATAATGACCATGTAGTTAAATATAATATAAATGTAAATCTAATTTATATGCCCAGGTAAATCCATGCCATGAAATTGTGAAGTTCTCACCAGGTTGTAAGCCTGAATGGCCACTTAAGAATTTACTAGTTTTCTTGTCCTACAATGTTGTGATAATCATCTTAAGCAATACATATGTCTAATAATCAATTTTGATGTCTTTTTATTCTGCCATTACAGTGACAATGTGATTCATATATATATGAATAATTTTATATATATAAAATTATATATATATTTGTATATATACAAATATATTTGTATATTTGTATGTAATTTTTATGTAAAAATTTGTATGTAATTTTGTATGTGATTTTTTACGTAAATTTGTATGTGATTTTTAAAAAATGTTATTTGCTAATCTTAACCATTAAATTTACAAAGTTGCATATAGAATTCATTCCATATGCTAGAAAAAATGAAGGGATATATAAATTCTGATTAGCAATCTAGTAAAAATAATTTAGTGATTTTTTTAGAAGAAAAAATAGCAATTACAGCAAGACCACAATAGATATAGCAGTAGACATAATTGTCATAACTGAAAAAGATATAGAAAAATAAATATGCTGTGCCAAGCAGCACTATATAAATTCTTCAGATCTTTAACTGCCAGGATTACTTCTAATCCTAGTGGAAATTTGTCCATATGTATTTTAACAGATTTAGACTAGTTTCTCCCATGTGTCAGAGCAGTTTTTCCAAACTTTTAATTATTTGCATCCCAAATTTAAGAAATTTGCAATGTTTACACATAATCATTATTATTTACTTAACATTTAGGAAAATGTCTTAAATCATTCCAAGAAAATGTTTTATTATTAATAATGAGATATCTAGATGAAATACTAAAATAAATCCTGTCCTTCATACAATGTACCTTTCTTTAGAATTCAAGGAGTTCACAATGTCCTAAAGTGTGACACAATATAATGTATATTAATTTAGGTGTTAAGAGTGAAAATGTTATTGAAAAATTTCAACAAATACTAAATAACTGCCTCTTATTCAATTACCTCAAGTATTTAAAACACAACCTCTGTCTAAGAATATATTAAACATCTACATATTTCTGAAAGGGCTATCTTAAATCTTGCAATTTCTCATAGCAATGTTCTCAATATAAAATTTCAGCAAGTTCCATTCTGTCAGAGCTAAACAACAAATTAGAAGGGGAAATAAGACAGGTTAGAGGCAGGAACTGCATAAACAAGAGAAAAAATGCTCAATCTCCTGATATAAAAAGTAATAATAATAAAAAACAGTAAACCATCTTCCTACATTTTCTGATAGAGAATACCCACAATAGTGGTAACATTTAAGTATCAAAAATATTCAATTATATTTAGTGTCCTTTATTTAAGAAAGCATAGAAACATGTAATTAGAAATCTATCCAAAATGGATAAAAATTATCTGGGTTGCTTGTAGAAAAACACATCATCTATCTATAAAATTTACATATGCAGAACAGTGCACTTGTAACATGGCCAGGCAAATAAACTGGCATTACACTTTTGTTTAAAAGAAAAGGAAGCCAAAGACTTATTTTGGAGTCATTTTAATTCACTTAGATACAGACAAGGTCATGATTAGTTTTTAACCATAAAGAGATTTAGTCATTAGGTGAAACAAAGTCCAAATCCTGAAAACTATCCATAGCATAAAACTAGAAACTACTGCATCCTTTAAAAAAAAAAAAAAAAAAAAACTACTGAATCTTAATCAAATTGCATGAACAGTGAATTCTGAGCCATTGTTGGTGATCCATGGGAGGTAGAGATTTTAGCTTAGGTTAGCCTTACAAGAAAGAAAGAATAATAGAATACAAAATATCAGCCAGATCAGGAGAACTCGGGTAGCTCAGTTGGTTAATCCATCTGACTCTTGATCTTGTCACAGTTCATGATCTCAGACATGCAAGTCTGAGCCCCACATAAGGCTCCATGTTCAGCAGGGAGTCTGCTTGAGATTCTCTATCTCTTTTGTGACTTCCCCATCCTCTCTCTCTCTCAAATAAATAAATAAATAAATAAATAAATCTTTTTAAAAATCTCAACCAAATCATAATTATGGATATAGTCTTATTGTGAGACACAATTTCCCTAATATTAAAGAGTTGTTTTCCCTTATCAGAACATAAAAATATAAAACATTGATAAAATGGAAATAGAAAAAGTATACAATTTCTTCTGCAAAATAAATGTCAGTTGTATTTAAAAAAATCAATGAATATGAAAAAATCTAGCAAGACTGACAATTTTAAAAAAAGAAGACACAAACTACCAATATTGGGATTGAAGCAAGGGTTAACAAAACTGATTTTATAGCAATGAACAGGGTAATAAGGTAATAAGGAAACACTATAAAGAAATTTACACTAAGATATTTGACAATTTAGAAGAAATAGAACAATTCCTGGAAAACTACTAAAACTCAGCTAAGATAATCACTATAAATAATAATACCAAATAAATTAATTTCATTGTTAACAAACTCTAATAAAATAATACCTTTGACACACGCGGTTTCACTGGAAAACAATGCCAAATATTCAAGAATTAAAATAAATTTCATACAATATCTTCCAGAAAATAGAAAGATAAGATACATTCAAATTCATTTCATAAAAAAAAAATTCATTTCATGATATCAGTATTACTTTGATACTCAAATCAGACAAAAACACTATGAAAAAGAAAAGTAAAGAGTAATGTTTATCATAAATTTAAAAATAAAAATCCTCCAAAAAATCTTAACAAATAAAACTCAACAATGTATAAAAATAATTATACACCATGTGCAAGGGAGATTTATTCCAGGTATCCAAGATCAGTTTAATATTTGGAAATCAGTGTAACCAACCACAACAAGACACTTGGGAAGAAAAATCATATGACCATATAAACTGATGTAGAAAAAAGATTTGACAAAGCCTGATGCCCTTTCTTGATTAAAAAAAAAAAAAATCAGCACATTAAAAAGATTATTCATCATGACCAGGCGGGATTTATCCCTTGGATGCCAGGGAGGTTCAACATTCGCAAATCAATCAGTGCTATAGAACAAATCAATAAGAGAAGAGAGAACAACATGGTCCTCTCAATAGATGCAGAAAAAACATTTGACAAAATTCAGCATCCATTCCTGATTAAAACTCTTCAAAGTATAAGGATAGAAGGAACATTCTCAACTTCATAAAATATATCTATGAAAAGCTCACAGCAAATATCATTCTCAATGAGGAAAAGCTGACAGCCTTCCCTTTGAGATCAGAAACATGACAAGGATGTCCAATCTCGCCACTCTTATTCAACATAGTACTAGAAGCCCTAGGGACAGCAATAAGAAAACAAAAAGAAATAAAAGGTATTCAAATTGTCAATGAAGAAGTCAAACTCTCTCTCTTTGCAGATGACATGATACTTTCTATGGAAAACCCAAAAGACTCCACCCCCAAACTACTAGGACTCATACAGCAACTTAGAAATGTGGCAGGATACAAAATCAATGCCCAGAAATCAGTTGCTTTCCTATACACTAACAATGAAAATATGGAAAGGGAAATTAGAGAATCGATTCCATTTACTGTAGGATCAAGAACCATAAGATACCTGGACCTGGGAATAAACCTAACCAAAGAGGTAAAGGATCTGTACTCGAGGAACTACAGAATGCTCATGAAAAAAATTGAAGAAGACACAATAAGGGGGAAAAGCATTCCATATTCCTGGATTGGAAGAATAAACATTGTGAAAATGTCTATACTGCCCAGAGCAATCTATACTTTCAATGCCATCCCAATCAAAATTCCACCAACTTTTTTCAAAGGTCTGGAACAAACAATCCTAAAATTTGTGTGGAACCAGAAAAGACTCGGAATTGCTAAGAAATCCTGAAAAAGAAAAACAAAGCTAGGGGCATCCCATTGCCTGATTTCAAGCTTTACTACAAACCTGTGATCACCAAGACAGCATGGCACTGGCACTAAAACAGACACATAGACCAGTAGAACAGAATAGAGAGCCCAGATATGTATCCACAACTCTATGGTCAAATAATCTTCGACAAAGCAAGAAAAATATCCAATGGAAAAAAGACAGTCTCTTCCATAAATGGTGCTGAGAAAATTGGACAGCTATCTGTAGAAGAATGGGACTTGACCAATCTCTTATACCATACATAAAGACAAACTTGAAATGGATAAAAAACCTCAACGTGAGGCAGCAATCTATGAAAACCCTAGAGAAGAACATAGACAGTAACCTCTTTGACATCAGACATAGCAATTTCTTTCAGGACATGTCTCCAAAGGCAAAGGAAACAAAAGCAAAAATGAACTTTTGGGACTTCAAGATAAAAAGCTTCTGCACAGCAAAGGAAACAGTCAAAAAAACAAACAGGTAACCCACAGAATGGGAGAAGATATTAACGAATGACACTACAGACAAAGGCCTGATACCTAAGATCTATAAAGAACTCTTTAAACTCAACACTCAAAAATTAGATAATCATGTTTAAAAAGGGCAGAAGACATGAAAAGATACTTTTCCAAAGAAGACATACAAATGGCTAACAGACACATGAAAAAATATTCATCATCTTTAGCCATCAG
>CM053612.1:49339158-49352210 GCA_028646535.1 Procyon lotor
CCCTCTTCCACTTTTGGTAGGTATGCTGGTTGGTACAGCCACTTTGGAAAACAGTGTGGAAATTCCTCAAGAAATTAAAAATAGAGCTACCCTATGACCCTGCAATTGCACTCCTGGGTATTTACACTAAACAAGCAGATGCAGTGCAAAGAAGGGCCACATGTACCCCAGTGTTCATAGCAGCAATGGCCACAATTGCCAAACTGTGGAAAGAACCAAGATGCCCTTCCACAGATGAATGGATAAAGAAGATATGGTACATATACACAATGGAATATTATGCCTCCATTAGAAAGGAGGAATATCCAACTTTTGTATCAACATGGACGGGACTGGAAGAGATTGTGCGGAGTGAAATAAGTCAAGCAGAGAGAGCCAATTATCTTATGGTCTCACTTATGTGTGGAACATAAGGACAAACATGGAGGGCATTGTGAGAAGGAAGGGAAAGGTGAATGGGGGAAACCAGAGGGGGAGATGAATCATGAGAGACTGTGGACTCTGAGCAAGAAACTGAGGGTTTTGGAGGGGTGGTGGGGGGTTGGGCAAGCCTGGTGGTGGTTATTGAGGAGGGCACATTTTGCATGGAGCACTGGGTGTGGTGCATGAACAATTAATCTTGTAACACTAAAAAAATAAACATATATGGGAGAAAAAAAATCTAAATAAATGGACAGACATATCATGTTTATTGATTAGAAGACTCTACCTAGAAAAGATAACAATTCTCCTTTATTAAAATTCCTATCAAACCAGCAAGGATTTTTGTAGACTTAGACAAGATACTTTAAGAATGTATATGAAAAGGCCCTAGAATAGCTAAAACAATCTTTAAAGAAAAAGAATAGTGGGAGGAAATACTTTACCCAGTTGTAAAGCCTTCTACAATGTTACACTAAATAAGGTGTATGAAAAAAAAAAAAAGATGTGTGATATCGGTGGAGGGATGGACATACAAATCAATGGGAAAAAAGTAGAAAATCCAGAAATAGATCCCCACCAATATTCTCAACTAATTTTTTATGAAATTGAAAAACAATTCAATAGAGGAAGTAGACTTTCCAAAAGATGGAGCTGAAGCAATTAGATATCCATAGGAAAAGCAAACAAACCTTGACCTAAGTCTCACATCTTTTACACAGATTAACTCAAATTGGATCACAGACTTAAGTGCAAAATGTAAAACTTAAAATTTAGTAAAAACATAGGAAAAAACTTTAGCATCTAGGGCTTGGAGGAAATCTTTTCATACTTATTATTTAAGCACAATCCATTTAATTCAAAATTGATATATTTTAACCATGAAAATTAAAAACTTCTGCTCTCTAAAAGTCCTCATGAAGAGATGAAAGGTCAAGATATAGACTGAACAAATATTTGCAATCTGCATATCCAACATAGTATGAATATATAGAATACATTTTAATACTCAAAACTACCTAAACAATCCAAATAGAAAATAGGCAAAAATCATTAACAGATACTTCACCCATGAGAGTGTCACAATGACCAAAAATAAATTTCACGTCAAATTTGTGTGGAGAAAAGTATGCTAGGTGTTCCCTGGTTTCTTAGTATAAAATAGTGTTTTCCAAGTACTTCAATACAACATCAGGAATTTCAATTTTAGGCCATCTCCAAGGGAACCTAAATAGTTTATCTATAAGGTTCTTTCACTTAGGGCAGGTCTCTTAGCACCACAGAGGGCTTTAGAGAAATGTATAAGTGCTTTCCTCAAAAATTATTCTTACCCGAGGAGAGAAGTATGAATCTATAGAATAAATTATCAGACCAGTAGTATCAAAATTGTAATATTAAAAAAAGAAGGAAACCAAATTCCACAGGATAAAATACAAAAAATATGTAATCCAGAGGTCATCTGTTGTGGTTATCACAAATCTCCATCACATTATGTAAAGAAACTTTAATCACTTTATAAAAATATATTTATTTGCCACTGTTAATAAATATTTAGCTTTTAAATATGTATATTATTTCTTATTATGTATAATTATGTATATTAACCATATAAATATGGTTAATTGGTAATGGTATGTTGGTTTATATTTTTCAAATAAAATAAAATATGGAAAACAGCTATCCAGAGATTAAAGCCATAACTCTAGACATTTTTCACCTAGTAGTAACTCATGAAATTTACAGGAACAATATCTAAGAGGAAAAATTAGTTTATAGAATGTAGCTTTGCATACCCAAACCAAAAATATATTGGGAAATGTTACACTGTCAACTTCTGAGTTGTATTGAATAAAAAAAATAAATTATTTGTATAGCATTTTATTTAGTTATAATTTTCACAGTATAGTCAAATAAGGCCAAATATATATGATAGATGAAATACATTATTATAAATGAGAAGATATTGCCAAACAAATTTCAGAAGTTACAAGGAGTGTTAAAAGAAACTACCTATTCAGATGTGAGCCCGATGGAATCTCTAAGCTTTAATTCAAAAAGCCCCATGCTCTTGTGTTCATGATAGTCTTTCCACATTAAACTCAAAGACCCTAACCTAGCAACAAAAGAATTCTAAACCTTGAATGAAATGTTTGAAGTAAGTGCTCCCAATGGTTGAGAGCTCTTGCCTCTAAAATGCCTAAGCCCCTCAGCCTGGACTGCTTAACAGCAGTTTTTGTGAGATCTCTTCGTTAATAATTAACAGAAAGTACTGCAATCAAGTCGGAAAACCTCTCACAGCTCCAGTGTCACTGAAAGGGCACTTTGGCACTGTTTTCCGTACTAGGCTAATAAAATGGGAATTTGTAGGTTATGAGATTGGTGCTACCTTAAGTGGATCTTGTATTGTTGGGTATACAAAAGTAGTTTTATTACATTTTTCTGTCCGCTATTTCTAACTAAAGTTCCATGATCAGATTAGGACAGCAGGAAAACACTACATTTAAAAAGTCTTTGTAGGCAGAGATACTTACCAAATTCTTTGGTTTTCTCTATAGATTGAACATAAGATATAACTTTTTTGCCTAATTAAAGCTTTGTTAATGCAAATGTCCAATTTGAACAATTTCTGAAGCAGGTTTAGCACGAACAAATTGTGAATAGAAAACTTTGTTTTTCATGGCTTCCATCTCATCTTTCAGTAAACTTCCTTGCTTTTTCCCAACTCTCATCAAAACACTAAAGATTCAAACCCTTCATGTGACCTTCCAGCAGTCCAGGCTCTTTCACAGTCCTATCTACTAAGCTTTCTTTCTTTTCTTTTCTTTTCTTTTTTTTTTTTTTAAGATTTTATTTATTTGACAGAGAGAAACACAGTGAGAGAGGGAACACAAGCAGAGGGAATGGTAGCGGGAAAAGCAGGCTTCCTGCCGAGCAGATAGCCCGATGTGGGGCTCGATCCCAGGACCCTGGGATCACGACCTGAGCCGAAGGCAGACTTAACGAC
The DNA here is from genome assembly GCA_028646535.1 of Procyon lotor. Lineage (NCBI taxonomy): Eukaryota > Metazoa > Chordata > Mammalia > Carnivora > Procyonidae > Procyon > Procyon lotor. Next base: position 49,342,583 of record CM053612.1, read on the forward strand.
TGAGCCACCCAGGCATCCCAGCTTTCTTTCTTAAAAACCAATTTATATTGCAGACTTTTCACCCATCCAATTGCCTCTGAAATTTTATTTGTCTATGTTCTCTTCCTGCTCCAATATTTACTAGTTAGTTTGATAAACTCATTCAACTACTATATAATGAATGGAATGTCAAAATATTCGTATTTAAACAAGACACACAGAGGTCAAATATTTTAACCCAAAAATATTTTCATGGAAATATACTAGTGGGGTAGATAGTGAAAAGGCAAGTTCTGTTGTGTCCTTCAAATCACACATGTAATTAGCTGCCTTCATACAAATATATCACCAACAGTCATTTAATACTATGATATTTTTAAAAACTTCAAATTCCCAAGGCAAATATTATATTTATGTCATGGTTTGTTTTATTTTGCAAGGTCTGTAAATCAAAACTATTACACAAAGAGAAAAAAATAACCAAGGTATTTATAATTTTGCCTATAAGAATAGGGAAAATTTATAGAACACAAAGATGACTAAAAAGAACAATCCCAGGCAGCCCTCACACAATGCTATCACTTTGTTAGGGTATATAGACTAGATACATACCTTTGATTTTATTTGACCATCACAAAAACCCTATGATGCAGGCATGACACAAATACTGTGCAGTTTTACAAATGAACGTATGACACAGAAAAGTTAATAATTTGTCCAATATATTATAGTGACTTATAACACAAAAATTCTGATACATATTCTAATGTTTGATCCACTATAATTATGTTTCTTGGCTAAAGTTTTTCAAGCTGATTTTTGACATTTACTTCTCTTAAAGAAATTTCAACTACCAGTAATCCTTGTTCCATTTTTAATTAGATCACAGCTTCTATAATTGTGTTTTGTTATTTTATGTTATTTTATTTTAATTCCAGGATAGATAACAATGTACTTTAGTTTCAGGTGTGCAATATAGTGATTGAACTATTCCATATATCACTTGTGCTCATCAACACAAGTGCAATACTTTTTATTTTTTGAGACATTTTATATATTTTATTTTCATCCTGAGTCTTCAAAATCTGGTGAGCATTTTGCATTTTGAGGACATCTTAATCCAGACACTAATTTTTCATCTGAAACCCTTGCTCTGTATACAGATTTAATAAAAATTTATGGTTGAAAAAGTAGATTTACATACTTAAGTTGTTCCCACAAAATGTTTTTCAGTAACTGAATAAAAACCATTTTCCTGTAATAGTCTCATGCACACTAACAAAACTGGTGCATATTTTTAGAAGGATTGACTTGACTTTTCTTTTTTGTAATTTTAAACAAAGCTGATTTTATTTATTTCAATTTCTTTTTTAATGTAAATTTTACGTAGTTCACATAACAATGTAATACTGGTTTCAAGAGTAGAATTCAGAAATTCATCACTTACATACAATACCCAGTGCTCATCACAAGTGGTTTCTTTGAAACCCATCATGCATCTAGTCCATTCACTACCCACCTCCCTCCATTTACTGTTAGTTTGTTCTCTACCATTATGAATCTCTTATGATTTGTTTCCCCATCTGTTTTTTTTCATTTCCTTCTTCCCATATGTTCATCTGTTTTCTTCCCTAAATTCCACATATAATTGATATCATATAGTATTTGTCTTTCTCTGACTGACCTATTTCACTTAGCTTTATACAGTCTACCTCCATCCACATCATTTGCAAATGGCAAGATTTCATTCCTTTTGGTGGCTGAGTAATATTCCTTTATATATATACATATATATATATGTGTGTGTAGCCCACATATATATATATAAAATATATATATACATATTTATTTATATATTTATATCCAAACTTCTCTATCCATTCATCTGTTGAGGGGCATTTGGACTCTCTCCATAAATTTGCTATTGTTGATAATTCTGCTATAAAAATCAGGGTGCATGTATCCTTTTGTATCTTTATTTTTGTATCCTTTGGGTAAATAATTAGTAGTACAATTGTTGGATCATAGTTGAGTTCTATTTTTAACTTTTTGAGGAAACTTCATACTGTTTTCCAGGGTAGCTGCCCCAGTTTGCATTCTGACCAAAAGTGCAAAAGTGTTCCCCTTTCTCCACATCCTTGCCACCGCTCGTTGTTTCTTCTCTTGTTCATTTTAGCCATTCAGACAAATGTGAGGTGGTATCTCATTGTGGTTTTGATTTGTATTGCCCTGATGATGACTGACCTTGAGCATCTTTTCTTTTGCCTGTTAGGCATCTGGATGATTTCTTTGGAAAACTATCTATTCATGTCTTCTGTCCATTTCTTAAGTGGATTATTTGGGTTTTGGGTGTTGAGTTTGATAAGTTCATTATAGATTTTGGATACTAACCATTTATCAGATAAGTTGTTTTCAAAAAATTCTCCCATTATGTAGGCTGCCTTTTAGTTTTGTTGTTTCTTTCCTTTGCTGTAAAGAAGCTTTACCTTGATGAAGTCCCAATAGTTCATTTTGCTTTTGTTTCCCTTGCCTCCAGAGACATGTCTAGTAAGAAGTTGCTATAGCCAAGGTCAAAGAGGTTGCTGCCTATGTTCTCCAATAGGATTTTGATGGCTTCTTTTCTCACATGTAAGTCTTTTTATCATTTTGTATTTTTTTTTTTTGTCAATAAGGTGTAAGGAAGAGCTCCAGGTTCATTCTTCTGCGTGTTGCTGTTGTTTTCCCAACATCATTTGTAGGAGATACCTTTTCCCCCCATTAGATATAGTTTCCTACTTTGGCAAAGATTAGGTTACCATATGGTTGTGGGTCCATTTGGGTGCTTTCTATTCTGCTACTCTGGTAAATGTGTCTGTTTTTGTGCCAGTACCATACTGTCTTGATGGCTACAACTATGTAATATAACTTGAAATCCAGAATCATTTTGCCTCCAGTTTTGTTGTTGTTGTTGTTTTCCAATGTTGCATTAACTATTTGGGGTCTTTGTTGTTCCATACAAATTTTAGGAATGTTTGTTCTAGCTCTGTGAAAAATGCTATTGGTATTATGATAGGGATTTCATATAAATGTTTGTATCTTGCAACATTGCTGAATTCATGTATTCATTCTAGTAATTTTTTGGTGGAGTCTTTCAGGTTTTCTACATAAAGTATCATGTCATATGCAAATACTGAAAGTTTTACTTTTTCCCTGCCAATCTGGATGCCTTTTGTTTCTTTTTATTGTCTGATTGCTGAGTCTAAGACTTCTACTACTATAGTAAACAGTAATTGTGAGTTGAACATCTTATTCCTGACTGTAGGTGAAAGGCTTTTCATTTTTTTTCCATTGAGGATGATATTAACTGTGGGTCTTTCTTTTATGGCCTTTATGATTTTGAGGTATGTTCCATATAACCCTACTTTGTTGAAGATTTTGGTCAAGAACGGATGCTGTATTTTGTCAGATGCTTTTTTCTGCATCTATTTACAGAATCATAAAGTTTGTATCTTTTCTCTTATTAATGTTGTGTATCACACTGATTGATTTGAGAATACTGAACCACCCCTGAAGCCCAGGAATAAATTCAACTTGATCATGGTGAAGAATTCTTTTAATGTACTGTTGGATTTGATTTGCTAGTATCTTGTTGAGAATATTTGTATCTGTGTTCATCAGGGATATTGGTCTTTGGTTTTGGAATCAAGGTAATGCTTGCTTTGTAGAATGAGTTTGGAAGTTGACCTCCCATTTCTATTTTTTGAAACAGTTTGAGAATTATAGACATTAACTCTTTAATATTTGGGAAAATTTCCCTGGGAAGCCATCTGGCCCAGGACTTTTGTTTGTAGGGGATTTTTTATTCAATTTATTTACTAGTTATGGAACTGTTCAAATTTTCTTTTCTTCCTGTTTCAGTTTTGGTAGTTTATAAGTTTCTAGGAGTTTGTTCATTACTTCCATATTGCCTAATGTGTTGGCATATAGCTTTTAATTGTGTTCTCTTATAATTGTTTGTATTTCTGTGGTGTTGTTTGTGATCTCTCCTCTTTCATACATCATTTTATCTATTTGGGTTCTTTCTCTTTTCTTTGTATAAGTCTTTCTAGAGGGCTATCATTTTTTTAATTTTAATTCTTAAAAGAAATGGTTGTTAGTTCATTACAGTCTATGTTCTTTTCATTTATTCAAATTATACACATCTTTCAGAATTTGGCTCAAGTTCTTCTTGGCTGAAGAATTGTTAGGTAAGTTCCACTCAGATTGCTCTAAACTTTTCCTGAACTCTGAAAGTAATCCCTTGATGAATCATACTCAGCTGGAAACAGATATGTTTCTATGATTTTTAGAAGATTTTATTAATTTATATTAGAGAAAGAGAGAGCATGAGCATGGATGGAGGGGCAGAGAGAGAGGGAGAGGGAGAAGTAGACTCTCCACTGAGCAGGGAGCCTTATGTTGGGCTTGATCACAGAACACTGGGATCATGACCTGAGCCAAAGGTAGACACTTAACCAACTGAGCCACCCAGATGCCCCTCGAAGACGTTTTTTTTAAATAATTCATTCTCTTGTCTCCTCTTGGTAATAAAATTTAAGCTCTTTGGGGATAATGTTCATGCCCACATTCTTTTGTATGTAGTAAAATACATAAAATACAAAATTATAATTTTTATAAGTATATTCACATTGTTGTGCAGTCTTCACTACCATCCAGCATTAGAACGTTCTCATCTTCCCAAACTGAAATGCTATATCCATCAAATGATAAATCATTCCTCTTTCCTCCCAGCCCTAGGAAACCACCTTTATACTTTCTCTATATAAATTTGACTACTCAAGGTGCCTCATATAATTGGAATCATACAATATTTGTTTTTGTGGCTGACTTAGTTAATTTAGTATACCGTGTTTGAAATCCATCCCTATCGCTCTATGTGTCAAAATTCTACTCTTTTTTAAGACTGACTAATATTCTATTGTATGTGTAAATCACATTTTTCTCATCTATTTATACATCGCTGGAAATCTGGGTAGTTTCCACCTTTTGGCTACTGTGGGTAATGCTGTTATAGAACTGTAGTTTACAAACACTTGTCCTATACTTTGCTTTCAACTATTTTGTAAATATACCCAAAGAGGAATGGCTAGCATAGAGTAGTTCTATGTTTAACTTTTTTGTGGAACTGCTATACTGTTTTCCATGGAAACTTCACCATTTTAATTACTCATCAGCAGTGCACAAGTGTTTCAATTTCTCTAAATCATTTCTAATGGTTTCTTTCTTTCTTTCTTTCTTTCTTTCTTTCTTTCTTTCTTTCTTTCTTTCTTTCTTTCTTTCTTTCTTTCTTTCTTCTTCCTCTTTTAATAAGAGCCATCCCAATGGGTATGAAATGATACATTGTAATTTTGATTTGCATGCCTAATTGATTACTGATATTGAGCATCTTATTATATGCTTATTAGTCATCTCTATATCATCTGTAGTGAAATATCTATTCAAGTTTTTGTCCATTTCTTCTTTCTTTTATTGAAATGTAGGTAACATAACGTTATATTATTTTCAGGTGTACAATATCTTAATTCAACAATTCTATTAATTACTCAGTACTCATCAAGATAAGTGTATTCTTGATCCCCCTTTATCTATTTCACCCCTCCCACCACCTATCTTCTATCTAGTAGCAACCAGTTGTTCTCTACATTTGAGTCTGTATTTTTTGTTTTTCTCTTTTTTTAGTTTATTTCTAAATTCCACATATGAGTGAAATTGTATGGTATGTGACATATGGTATCATTGACAGATTGCACTTAGCTTTATACCCTCTAGCTCTATCCATGTCATTGCAAATGACAAGATTTTATTAATTTTTTATGGCTGGGTAATATTCTATTATATATATTAAATATTATTTATAGAATGTATAAATATTAAAATATAAAATATATTTTTGCCTCTTCTTTATCCTTGTATCTATGGATGGACATTTGGGTTGTTTTCATATCTTGGCTATGTAAAACATGTTGCAATAAACATAGGCACATATATATCTTTTTGTTTTAGTGTTTACCCATTTCTTTGGGTAAATACCAATTAGTGGAATTACTATATCATATGGTAATTTTGTTTTTTCATTTTTTGAAAAACTTCCATAGTATTTTTCACAGTGGCTACACCAATTTGCATTCCTACCAACAGTTTATGAAAGTCCCTTTTATTCCCATATCCTTGTCAACACTTATTTCTTATGTTATTGTTGCCATTGTGACAGGTTTGTGGTAATATCTCCTGTGGTTTTGATTTGCATTGCCTTGATGATTAGTGATGTTGAGCATCTTTTCATGTGTCTGTTGGTCATCAGTATGTTTTCTTAGGCAAAAAAAATGTCTACTCAGGTACTCTGCCCATTTTTAATTAAAGTTGTGTTTTATGTGTGGGGGGGCTGAATTTTACAAGTTATTTTTAAAAATGTATTTATTTGAGAGGTAGAGAGAGAGCATGGTGGGTGAAGGGACAGAAGGAGAAGGAGAGTCTTAAATGGACTCTGTGCTGAGTGTGAGCCTGATGTGGAGTTTGATCTCATGACCCTGAGATCATGACCTAAGGCAAAACCAAGAGTCACTTAACTGACTACACCACAAGGGACTCCGAACTGTACAAGTCCCTTATACATTTTGGATATTAACACCTTATTGGTTATATCATCCATGAATATTGTCTTCCATTCGGTAAGTTGCCTTTTTGTTCTGTTGATCATTTCCTTTGTTGTGCAAAAGCTTGTTATTTCAATCTAGTCCTAATAGTTTAGTATTGTTTGGTTTCTATTGCTTGAGGAGAAATATCTAGAAAAAAAGTATTTCTGCTGCTAACATCTAAGAAATGAGTGCCTGTTTTCTACTAGAAGTTTTATAGTCTCACATTTAATTGATGTTGAGTTCATTTTTCTTAATAGTGTAAGTGGCCCAGTGTCATATTTTTTACATGTAGCTGTCCAGTTTTCTCAGCACAATTTATTGAAGAGACTATCTTTTCATTGTATATCCCTCTCTTTTTGTCATTGATTTTTAATGAGGGAGTTTATTTCATTGTTCTCTGCACTGTTCTATTGATCTATGAGTCTATTTTTTTGCCAGCACCATACTATATTGGCTACAGCATATTTGTAGTATATCCAGAAATCTGAGACAGTGATTCTTTCATCTTTGTTGTTTCTCAGGATCACTTTGGCTAAAAGGGGTCTATTATGGATTCACACAAATTTTAGATTTATTTGTTCTACTTCTGTGAAAAATGTTGGTATTTTGACAGGGATTGCCCTGAATTTATAGATTGCTTTGGATAGTATAGACATTTTAATATTAGTTATTTAAATTTGGGAGTTTGGACTATCTTTCCATCTGTTTCTATCATATTGGTTCCCTCATGTTTTGTAGTTTGGAATTTAAGTCTCTCACTTCCTTTATTTAGTTTATTCCTAGGTGTGTGTGTGTGTGCACATGCAATTGTAAATTAGATATTATTCTTAATTTTTCCATCTGCTATTTCATTATATGTGTATAGAAATGAAACAGATTTTTATATATTAACTCTGTAGCCAATGAATTTACTAAATTCATTTTTCAAGTCTTATAGATTAATAGTGAGTTTTTAGGGTTTTCTATATATAGCATCATATCATCTGCAAATAGTGGAAGCTTTACTTCTTCCTTATTAATTTGGCTTCTCTATTTCCTTTCTTGTCTGATTGCTGCAGTGTGTATTTCCAGTGCCCTGTTGAATAATATCGGTGAGAATGTACATCTTTGTCTTGTTCCCGATCTTAGAGGAAAAGTTCTGTTTCTCTTCATCGGGTATGATGTTAGCTGTGGGTTTTTCATATATAAACTTCAATGTTGAGGTATGTTTCATTTAAAACTAAGCTGGTGATTTTGATCAAAAATAGATTTTGTACTTTGTCAACTGCTTTTTCTGCATCTATAGAGATGATCATATGATTTTTAGTTCTCATTAATATGATGCAGCAAGTTGACTGATTACTGACTGATCTCATTAATATGATGCAGCAAGTTGACTAAATATTGAAAATCCCTGGAATTAATCCCTCCTAATAATTAGGAATATTTTTTAATCTGTTATTGGACTCAATTTGATAGTATTTTGTCAAGAACTTTTGTATCTATGTTCAGAGATATTAAAACTAAAAAGATAGTTTTCTTTTTTTACTGATTTTTCTGGTTTAGGTATCAGAGTATAGGTGGTCATGTAGAATAAATTTTGAAATTTTTCTTCTATTTTTTTAAATAATTTGTGAAAAATTTTTTCAGTGTTACAAGATTAATTGTTCATGCATCACACCCAGTGCTCCATGCAATACGTGCCATTCAATACCCACCACCAGGCTTGCCCAACCCCCACCCTCCCCCTCCAAAACCTTCAGTTTGTTGCTCAGAGTCCACAGTTTCTCATGGTTCATCATCCCCACCAATTTCCCCCCAGTCCCCCTTCCCTTCTTTTTCACAATACCCTCCATGTTTTTCCTTATGATCCACACATGAGAAAAAAAGATAATTGACTTCCTCCAACTGATTTATTTCAATGCGCAAAATCTCTTCCAATCCTCTCCATGTTGACACAAAAGTTGGATATTCATAATTTCTGATGGAGGCACAATATTCCATTGCAAATATGGACCCTACCTTCTTTATCCATTCATCTGTTGAAGGGCATTTTGGTTCATTCCACAGTTTGGCGATTGTGGGCATTGCTGCTATGAACATTGGGGTACATGTGGCCCCTCTTTGTACTGCATCTGCTTCTTTGGGGTAAATTTCCAGGAGTGCAAAGGCAGGGTCATAAGGTAGCTCTATTTTTAATTTTGTGAGGAATCTCCACACCGTTTTCCAAAGTAGCTACACCAACTTGATTCCCACCAACAGTGGAAGGGGTTTCCCTTTCTCCACATGCTCTCCAACATTTGTTGTTTACTGTCTTATTGATTTTGGGCATTCTAATTGCTGTAAGGTGGTATCTCAATGTGGTTTTGATTTGAATCTCTCTGATGGCTAATGATGATGGACATTTTTTCATGTGTCTCTTAGCCATTTGTATGTCTGCTTTGGAGAAGTGTCTGTTCATGTGTTCTGCCCATTTTTTGATGTGATTATCTGTTTTTTGAGTGTTGAGTTTGAGGAGTTCTTTATAGATCTTAGATATCAGACCTTTGTCTGTAGTGTCATTTGAGAATATCTTCTCCCATTCTGTGGGTTGCCTGTTTGTTTTGTTGACTGCTTCCTTTGCTATACAGAGCTTTTATCTTGATGAAGTCTTAAAACTTCATTTTTGCTTTTTTTTTTCATTTGACTTTGGAGATATGTCCTAAAGAAGTTGCTGTGGCTGATGTCAAAGAGATTACTGCCTATGTTCTTCTCTAGGGTTTTTTAGATTGCTGCTTCACGTTGAGGTCTTTTATCCATTTTGAGTTTATCTTCGTGTATGGTGAAAGAGAATGGTCAAGTTTCATTCTTCTACATATAGCTGACCAATTTTCCCAGCGCCATATATGGAAGAGTCTGTCTTTTTTTTTTTTTTTTTAATATTTTATTTATTTGACAGAGAGAGAGAGATCACAAGTAGGCAGAGAGGCAGGCAGAGAGAGATGGGGAAGCAGGAT